>WOXC01001899.1:0-308770 GCA_011680675.1 Gymnobelideus leadbeateri | reverse complement strand
CAGGTGGAAACCGGCAGGAAAGCAAGGAGAGAGAAAAACAGCAGGGGAGATGGAAATACACACCGGGGAAAGGTTGATTGGCTGAAAAAAACAGACCCTCTCTGAAGGATTACACAGCTGAGGGAGAATGGGGGAGGTTGAAGAACCTGTAATAATGAATTGAATATATCCAGAGAGTTCTCAAGAGAAAGACAGCAACTCTTCCATGTTTCTGACCCACCCGGCAGATTCTCTCACACACACACACACACACACACACACACACACACACACACACACACACACACACACCCCCCCCCCCCCACATGTACACATACCTCCTTGGGGAAAAAAAAAGGAAAGAGATTTTGAAGAAAACTAAATATAAATGCTTAGAGAATATTTGGACTTAGTTTGAGCATTTCCCCCCACTTCTTTGAGAATGTGAGTCAGAAAATGTCTCATCTGCCCTTTTTCTGCATTTCAGGTAGACTTAGGGGAGAACATCGCCTCTTTGCAGAAGAGAGTAGCAGAACTCGAAGAAGAAAAACGCGCTTTGCTTCTCTCTGCTGTGGACCTTGAAGAGCTGAAAATTGAGAATGGTGTGTGTGGCGTTTCTAAGTGCTGACTGACAGTGTTTTCTATGTTTCTTGTCCAGAAGAGCATGGGCGTTGTTATAGTTGTTGACTATTTGTAGAATGAAGGCCATATCCTATAATAGGTGACTTGCAAGAGACCTAAAAGTTTTTCAGTTTTAAGATGAGAAAACTGAGACCCTGAATGATTAAGTAACTTATCTGCATTGATAAGAGTAGTTAGAAGCAGAGCTAGGACTAGAACTCAGTTCTCCTAAGTTCTATTTCTAATGTTTTTTCTGTTATTCCAAGGTACCTGTTTCAGTGTAAACAAGGACTCCATGTTCACCATGACAAGGACTTTTATCTAAGGAGATTAAGTTTCTCTTCTCTGAGGATATAAGATTTTACCTAAGGTTGGCAGTGAGATGTAGCTGAAAAAGATAATAGTTTGTTCAAGTGGTCAAGCCAAGTCAACAAGCATTTTTAAGTGCTTATGCTGTACTAGGCACTAGGGATATGAAAAAAAAGGGGAAAAAAGGGCAAAACCAGTTTCTTCCCCTTGGGATTTCACAATCTTAACAACATGCAAACTTAATCTCAAAAGGAAGGTATATGAGTACCTTAGGAAGGACCAAGAAAGACTTCTTGTAGAAGAAGGAATTTTAACTGGGACTTTAAGGAGACCAGGGAAGTCAAGAGGCAAAGACAAGGAAAGAGAGCATTCTGGGGGGCCAGAGGGTTGGGGGTGGGGGAGGTTCGAGGAACAACCAGTGAAAATGGAATCAGGAGATGGAGTGTCTCATTTTAGGAATAGTAAGGAGGCCAGTGTCACTAGATTGCAGAGTACATAGAGGAGAGTAAGGTATAAGAAGACTGGAAAGGTAGGAAGGACCAGGCTATGAAGGACTTTAAAACCCAGAGGGAGTATTTTAGATTTGTTCTTGGAGACAACTGGGAGCCACTGAAATTTATTGAATAGGGAGTGACAAACTAAGAAGTGTGCTTTAGGACCATCACTTTTGCCAGCTGAGTGGTAGATTTAGGGTGGGGAGAGACTTGAGGCAGAAATGTTAACTAGAAGACTTTTAATAGACTATAGTGTAAATGTTCTGAAGGCAATTAGAAAGGCATTATATATGCATCATTAGGAGGAAGATAAAGTGACAGGAAAGGGGAGAATACTCATAAAAAATGTAAGAACAGGATGATGTGTGGTCATGGGAGTCAGGGATCAAGAAGGGAATACTAAGTGTTACAGAAAAATGATGGAAAACTCAGAAACAAGAAACTCCTTATGTCAGCATATTGACTTAGAAAATAACATGTTAACACTATATATGTTCTATTATGTTTTTATTTTGTTAAATATTTCCCAATTAAATTTTAAATGGATTTAGGTGGCATTATTCTTTGCTTGCCTCAGTGGATGCTTGGCATCTCTGTTATAGAGGCATAAAGGCCATTAGAGTTAATAAAATGGGGGTTATTTATGACCTTAAGGGAGAGGACGAGTTTTTTTTTTTAATTCTTTATTAACTTTTGGTCTACATCATTCATTTCCACCAGATTTTGAATTACAATTTTTCCCCGTTTTTTCCCTACCCACCACCCCAGAATAGCAGTACCACTAGATATCCCTTCATCCAGTCTGCTCTCTTCCATATCCCCTTCAACTTTGCCATTAGGGAAAGGTGAATCTCTGAGCCCCAATGCCTGAACATCTCATCTCCCAATTACATGCAAAATAGTATTAATAATAGTATTTATATACATTTGAAACATTTAATTTTAAGACTTTGAATTTCAGATCCATTCCCTTCCTCCCTTGTCACCCACTCCCTCTGGGAAGATAAGCAGTTCATTATGTGTTGTATATGTATATCTATGCAAAACATTACCATAGTAGATATATTGTAAAAGACTGCTTACAATTCCCTCCCACCCATCCCACCCCCCACCTGTTCCATTCCCTACTTTGATCCTGTCCCTCTTCAAAAGTGGTTCCTTCCAGCCTCCCCTCCCCCTAGAATGCCCTCCCCTCCATCATCTTCCCTCTCATCCCCCTCCCCCCTACTCTCCTGCAGGGTGAGATATCCCATTTATCATGTATGTGATTCTTTCCTTGAGCCAAATTCAATGAGAATAAGGTTTTGCCTTTTTGCCTTCCTATTCTTCCCCTCCCCTGCAGCTACTTCCCCTTGCCTCTTCTACATGAGATAGTTTACCCTACCCTGTCTCTCCCCATCTCCTCTTGCCACTTTATTCTCTCACCTCTTAACTTCACCCCTTAAGTATCATCCCTTCCCACCAAATTCCCTCTATCCATGTATACCTGTTAACATATTTACACACATTCACATATGTATTCATATGTCCATATACCCTTCTTCAGTTATTTTCATAATGAGGAAGGTTTCATCAGTCATTGTTATTGTTTTCCATGGAGGAATGTAAATAGTTCAACTTTGATAAGTTCCTTTTGATTTCTTTTCCCTGATTACCTTCTCAAGCATCTCTTGCTTCTTGTGTCTGAATGTCAAATTTTCTATTCAACTCTGGTTTTTTCCTTAAGAATGCTTGAAAGTCCTCTATTCCACTGAATGACCATATTTTCCCCTGAAACAAAATACTCAGTTTTGCTGGGTAGGTGACCCTTGGTTTCATTCCCAGCTCTTTTGCCCTGTGGAATATCATATTACATGCCCTTCAATCCCTCAGTGTAGAAGCTGCCAGGTCCTGGGGTATTCTGATTGTGTTTCCACAATATTGGAATTGTTTCTTCCTGGCTGCTTGTAGTATTTTCTCCTTGATCTGGCAGTTCTGGAACCTGGCTATAATATTCCTGGGAGTTTTCTTTTTGGGATCCTTTTCAGGAGGAGATCGGTAGATTCTTTCAACCTCTATTTCCCCCTCTGGGTCTAAAACATCAGGGCAATTTTCCTTGAGAATTTCTTGAAGGATGATTTCTAGGTTCCTTCTTTGATCATGGCTTTCAGGTAGTCCAATAATTTTTAAATTATCTCTCCTAGATCTATTTTCCAGGTCACTGGTTTTCCCCATGAGATATTTCACATTGCCTTCTGTTCTTTCATTTGTTTGGATCTGTTTAACAGCATCTTGATTTCTCATAAAGTCACTAGCTTCCATTTGCTCCAGTCTAATTCTGAAGGAATGATTCTCCTCAGTGAGCTTTTGAGATTCTTTTTCCATCTGGCAAATTCGGGTTTTTTAGGCATTCTTCTCCTCATTGCCTTTCTGAGCCTCTTTTGCCATTTGAGTTAGTCTGTTTTTTAAGGTGTTATTTTCCTCAGTCAGGCTGTTGACTGTCATTTCATACTTTTCTCGCTTCATTCTCATTTCTCTTCCCAGTTTTTCCCCCACTTCTCTTATCTGCTTCTTAAGGTCCTCTATGGCCTATAGCCAGATTGTATTTTCATTTGGGGCTTTTGGTGCAGGAGTTCTGACCTCACAGTCCTCCTCCTGTTCCATGCTTTGATCCTCTTTGCCCCCAAAATAGGAGTCTAAAGTTGCATTTTTCTGTTTATTTTGTTTCCTTTGCCTAGGCATATTGCCACTTAATTACTTGATTTTTGGGCTTGTTGCCACAGTAGGACTCTGCCACCAGACAGGAGAGCTTCGGTCCCGAACGTCGGGGTCTTCGCAACTTCCAGAGGTTGGGTGGCCTCTGTAAAGCTTCCACCCACTCTGGCAAATTGGATACCCACACCAGACCTCCCCCCAAGAGCACAATCCAGATCCAAGCAGGTTAAAGCAAGGGCGATTAACCCCCAGACTGATTGCTGGATCTCTCTACAGTTCACAGACCAGGAGCTGGAGCTGCCAGTGACGCTGTAAAATGGCCTCTTTGCCACATTTCCTCAGCAGCTTTTCGCCCCCAGGGGAGGAAGCCGACTTGTTCCCCAAATACTGGTCTCAAAGGCCATAGGGCACTAACCTCTCACTTTGTCCTAGGCATATCTGTGCTGATAATTCTGGAATCGCCACAGCTGCTGGTGTTCTGGGGTCCCTCCAGCCGGCTGTTGGCCTGGCTGCCCTGGGGCTAAAACCGCTGCAGGCCTGGGCTTAGCTCTCAGATGCTTTGCTGTTGGTTCCCAGCGCGCTGTGCTGGCTGCTCCCTGCAGGGCCGCTGGGCTGTCCTAAGCAGGAGGTTAGCTTCTCTGTGTTGTTCTGTGGGTGCTGGGGCTCCAGAAGTTGTTCAGATTCCCCTTTTACATTGTTTGGAAGTCTTGTGTGGCAGAGCACCTTGGAAGTGCTGTTTCTACTCCACCCTCTTGGCTCTGACTCCGAAAAGACTAGTTTCACAAGAGTAGGTAGAGAATGAATGAAGAGAAATGATATTCTGCACTAGAGTTTAACCAAGAAGTAAATTATTAGCATTATAGAAGGGATAGAAACCTTTAAAGAAAATTACTTTTATCTTGAAATGCATAAATGAAGAATAGAAACACTAAACATTGTCAGGTATATATTGTAGGAAAACACATTTTTAAGGTTCAAAGAAAAGAAGTAGAGAATCTAATATAGAATGTTATTCATCCTTTTTTAATGATCAGAGCAGACTTTTTGCTAGTCAAAGGTTGGACAGAAGTAAAATAATATAAACCAAAAGAAGATGTTGAGATCTTAGGCTACCATGTTGGCATACAACAGTATTTCTCCTATTTATCAACATTGTAGTATCCATCTCTGCCTCCCTTTTTGTATTCTTTTCCTAAATCCTACCATTGTAAAAAATTTTATCCCATGATTGTCTCCCTCTTCCTTCTTAAAATATTTTTGTTTCAACTCTTTGATGCATTTTCCAGCTTATTTTATTTCATCCTCCTAATTTTAGGTTTCTCACCTTCCTTGCTTTTTTCATATGCCTGTAATTGCTTCATTCATCATTCCTTCAAGCCTTTCCAAATTTCATGTAATGCAGAAATAGTTGGTTTTTTTTAACATCTACACATGCCATCACTCATAAGTATTCTACTTCTATGTTCATAAACTCTGATTATTGGATGGACCTGGTCCACTGTAGTCTTTTTACACTTTTTATACTTTCCTAATCTATTTGCTATCCTATTCACTATAGTGGATGTTCCAGACCTTTTCGTTCCTCCTTAAGCCTCCCATGGTACCCTCCTTACCCTGACCCTCTCAGCTAATGATCTTGCCTCATACTTCTTGAAAAACTGGGGCATTGTCCTGAAAACTCCCTCTTCTCTACTTTTCTGCATCTCCTATCATTCAAACATCTTCCCCTATTAGATTCTTCTTCAGTCCCATAAAGGAGCAGTACTTCTCCATTCCAAGACAGATTTTTTTAGCATGTACCTTTTATTCTATTCCCTTCTCATCTTCTCCAGCAGATTGCCCCCTCTGTCATTTCCACTCTGTCTTTAATCTTCAGTCTCTCCTGTTTATTGACATCTTCCCAGATGCCTACAAACACTACTACATCTCTCCTATCCTTAAAAAACCTTCACTTTATCTGACCTCTAGTTAATATCCTCAGCTTGAGCAGCTAGGTAGGTGGTGCAGTTGACACTTAACTAGCTGTTCGACTTTGGGCAAGTCACTTAATCCCAATTGCCTTGCCACCTCCACTCAAAAAAAAAAATGAGATGGCTTGAGAAAGCCATCTTTAATTGATGCCTGAATGGAAACTGCTTTCACCAAAGTTAATTGCCCAATCTAATGACCTTTCTCAATCCTAATTGTTCTTTATCTCTGTACAATCTTCATTTCTGCTAGATGGATGGTCTCTTCTCTGGGGTTTTGTGACACGACTCTTTTCTGGCTTTCTTATCTGACTGACCGTTCTTTCTGAATCTTGGTTGGTAGATCTTTATCCAGATTATAACTGCTGACCATGGATGTCTATTAATGTTCTGTCCTGGACCCTCTTCTCTTCCCTGTTTTTACTATTTTACTTGGTGATCTCAATAGCTCCTATGGGGTCAATTATAATATTTTTATGCAGATGATTCTGAGATCTGTGTATTCGTCCTTAACTTTGTTCTTCGGTTCTAGTTCTGCATTTCAAACTAGATGTCCTCTAGGTATCTCAAACTCAGCATGTGCAAAACAGAACTTGTTATCTTTCCCCAAAAAACCTTCCCCTCTTCTCTACTTTCCTGATATTCTTGAAGGTATCACCATCTCTCATCATCCAGACTATAACCTTGGTGTCACCCTTGACTCTTCCCTTCCACTTAGCCCCACATATTTAATCTATTAAATTTTGTCATTTTTACCTTCACAACACCTTTCTTCTATTCTCTTGTGCTCCCTGTTGTAATAGAACTTCTTGTAGTCTCTCCCTACACCAGTTCATTCTCAGCTGACAAAATTATCTTCCTAAAGCACAGGTATGACCATGTCATCTTTCTGTTTAGTCAGCCCCAATGACTTTTTGTTACCTCCAGGATGAAATATAAAATGCTGTTTAGCACATAAAGCCCTTTGAAAACTTGCCTCTTCCTAACTTTCTAGACCTTTTACAATTTATTCCCCTTTCCTCTTAGCACCCCCTCCCTGCCCCCATGATCCAGTGACAATGGACTTCCTGATGTCCTTGAACACACACTCCATCTCCTGACCCCTTATCAATACTGGTTTACCCCTTTTACTAGCATTCTCTCCCTTTTCATCTTTACCTCCTGACTCCCCTGACTTCCTTTAAGACTCAGCTCAAATCCTACATTCTACAGGTCTTTTCCCACTCCTGCCACTTCTGGTATCTTCCCTCTAACACTGCCTTCCATTCACATAATTATTTGACTGTCTACCTCATTAAAATATGGGCCCCTTAAGGGCAGGGAATATGCTTTTCTTTTCTTTGTATTCCTATTGCTTAGCATAGTGACTGACACAGTAAGTCTTCATGAAAACTTATAGGCAGCTGCTCTATCTGGAAAGTCATTCATCTGTTTGCCAACTGCCTTAAAGTCCACATAAGAGAGGTGGCTAGGTGGCACAGTGAATAGAGCATGGGCCCTGGAGTCAGGGGGACCAAATATGGCCTCAGACACTTAACACAAAACTAGCCATGTGACCTTGGGCAAGTCATTTAATCCCAGTTGCCCAGCCTTCCCCCCTCCAAAAAGCAAAAAGAAAAAAATTGTAAAAGAAATGCACATAAAATTCAAAATTGGATATTAAAAATTAAATGAATAATCCATATGTTAGTGTTACATCAGGTAAGTATATGTGAAGTTGTCACTATAAATTTTTTTGGAGGGCAATTGGGGTTAAGTTTTTTGTTTGTTTGTTTGTGTGTGTGTGTTAAGTGTCTGAGGCTGGATCTGAACTCAGGTCTGACTCCAGGGCCAGTGCTCTTCTCACTGCACCACCTAGCCACCCCAGTGTCACTATTAATTAAGGCAATTGGTTCTAGAAGCCACATGCAGAATTTGTCTCATTACTTATTAGTAGTTACATGTTATATGGAGGGTGCATCACATCTATCCAAAACGTAAACAGCTCAGGAAGATGAGGGTGGTAGAGGTTAGTGTTTTTTTGGTATTAGTATTATAGCTTACTGTGAGAATCCAACAAAATTATTCAAAAAATTATAAATATCTAAACACAAGTTATATCAGTATTCTCTAATTTCTTAATGCCTTTGTGTTTCTTGCACTTCCAAAATCAGGTTGATAATTTTTGTTCCTCCCAGCCCACCTAAAATTAATTAAAAACATTGTAATGGGTGAAGGAGAGAAGCTATAGACCCTCTTCTCTTAGACTTTTCTAAAGACAAAATAGTGTCCCATCTCTCAGGGTTATATTAGTCCTTTCAGATAGCAAGAGAATGAATAGAATGATTAGAGCAGCAGTTCTTAATTTTTTTACGTTATGGATTCCCTTGGTAGTCTATTGAAGCCTGTGGACAGACTCCTTCCCAGAATATTTTTAAATGCATAAAATAAAATAAATAGAATTACAAAGCAAACCAATTATATTGAAATACCCATATCAAAATATTTACAAAGCAAGCTCACAGGCCCCATTTAAGATAATCTAAAGCTGTCATCCTACTAACTCATGGAATCTGAGCTTCTCAAAGAAGCTTCAGAGAGTAACAAGACATTGATAACATCTGTAGGTTTGAGAAACATCTTGTTTTTCACAAAAAGAACATTATTGTTGTACTTTTGGTCCAAATCCATGTTGTACTTGGGCTGTTTATTTCCTACTTCTGTGTTCCTCACTTGTTACTATTATGGTAGTGACTGAATTCTTTTTATTTTTTTATTTATTTTTATTTTTATTTTTTTTTAAGCAATTGGGGTTAAGTAACTTGCTCAAGGTTACACGGCTAGTCATTATTTGTGTGTGGGTGCTCATTTTCTGAGGCCGGATTCGATCTCAGGTCATCCCAACTCTGAGGCCGGTACTCCTACTCACTGCGCCACCTAGCCGTCCCGACTGAATTCTTTTAAAAAAAGAAATGTTTTTTTTTCTTGTGTTTTCCAAATTATCTTAGGTCCTTCACACTCTAATCTTTTGAAAATATTTTTTCTTTGAGTTTTAGCTCAGTTCTTTTGAGATTTTGTACCCCCCCCATCAACTTTAGCATTTCCAGTATAATACCAAATAAAATAAGCATTTCCATTTACAAAGTAGAATAGAAAAGAGTATTGCACACAAAAGTGGAAATCTCTTTATTATGCAGTGTTTGTTTTGTTTTCTACACATAATAAATTCAACCTTTAATTTTCAGAGTCGTCCTATTTTCCTGTGTTTCTTCCTGGCCTTCCTTTTGTTCTCTTATATGCATTTCAAAAAAATGTCTTGATGATCTTTCTTTTCTGCCTTTTTTTTTTGCTTTTTTGCAACCCTACTACTATCCCCTCCCTTCCTCCTGTTTCCTCCCAAAAATTGAAAAAGAAAAAGAAAAAAAAACATTGTAAAAAAAATTGTAATAAATATGCACAATCAAGCAAAACAGATTTCCATGTTACCTGTGTCAGAAAATATATGCTTCATTCTTAATCTTAAGTCTGTCACATTTCTGTCACGAGGTTTCCCAAACTGCATCATTATTAAAAATCTAGCCTCACTTTCCTGGAATGACTAAGATTGTTCCATGAAAGTATGAGATGACTGGGATTTGATTTTTTTCTTTGAAGCTAAAACTATGTTCTGTTATCATTTCAGAAAGACTACACTCTCAGCTTACTCGCTTAGAGGCTCAGCATGGAGCTGAGATGATTGGTGGAGAAGTGACAGAACAGGTAAATGATTAAACTCTCAAAATTTAGAAAACAGAAAAAAATGTAAAGGGAAAGATCATATAAGTTTATAGCTGGAAGAGACTCTAGAGGTTGTCTTGGTCCAACCTCCCCTTTACTCCATATAAAGAAACTGAGGCTTAATGAGGATAAATCACTTGCCCAGGGTCACATGGGTAGTAAGAATCAGAACTGGGGTCTGAACCAAGTTCTGTGATTCTCAGGCAAGCAGTCTTTATATCATACCATTGCATTATCTTTCCAAGTTGACTTTAAATCTGAATATTTATAGGAGACATAGATAATATGATTTATACTTTATTTACGTTTGTATCTGGATATGGAATCCCCCCTTTACTCTGAAATAACTATAGTTCTATATAGCTCATACTGTCATTAGTTTTTTTCACTCTCTTCTAAGCACAGCTCTATATCACTATGCTTATTAGAAGGCAAGCTGTATGTAATCATAGTATTATAGTTTTAGATCTGGAAGGGACTTTAGAGGTCATCTAGCCCAACTCTTCTTATTTTGCAGATAAGGAAACTTAGTAGACATAGAGAGGTTAAGACACTTAGCCCAAATCACACAGCTCATAAATGACAGAGTCAGGACTTGAACCCAGGTTCTGTGTGTTCAGATCCATAGAGCTTTCTACTTTACCATGTTGCCTTAATCATTTCTTTTGATTTCCACATTTCTAGTATTTGGATTGTGCTCAGACTCTGAGGGCTGGCTAGGAAGCTTTAATTTTATTAAAGAGGATGTTTTGGCATTATAGTTATTTTTCCTGAAAACTCTTATCTAAAAGCATGGTGCCTTAATGTCTTCTCTCTTATAGAGAGGGAATTTGGATGTTGGTGTTATTTTATCTGAATCTAGAATGTCAGTTGGATTTAGAACACCCTCTACATTCACAACTCTTTGATCTAGTACCTCCAACCTGTCTTTTTCCAAGGTTAATTTTAGAGTGATAATCACTCTAATCTCTGTGTTGATAAGGAAGCAAATAATTCAGTGTCTCTTTTGTCTTATAATGCTGACATTTGCACTCCTTTTTCTTTTTTCTTTTTTTCTCTTTGGCTATAGATCACCATTGATGAAATCACCAAAAGCAGTACCAACAAATCTACTGAGGAAAGTAGACAAGAAGACAACTTGGAGATCATTGTTTCACAGAAACATAAGTTGTCAGTTTTATTGTTGGAAATGAAAGAAGCCCAAGAAGAGATTGCATTCCTAAAAGGGCAGCTCCAGATCACAAAGCCCAATAGTAACTTGATTTCAGAGACATCTGAACAGGGGGAAATCAAGCAAGCAGAAGGTGAAGGAATGATACATGAAGGCATAGGACAGAGCCTTCCTTTAATGCGAGGTGAAGCATGCAGCCCTATTGTTATTGATGTGGAGGGTCCAGAAAGCTCTGCATCTCAGAATCAGAGCAGCACACCACCACAGATACCTGTAGTTCACATTGCCAACACTGAAGTGGAAATGGAGTCAACAGAAGAGACTGGAAAAGACTCTCTTTCTGTAGCTCAAAATCTTATTTTGTTTCAGCAAGATGAATTGAAAAGATTAGAAGGACAAATATTGGAACTTGAATCAAGTCTTCAGAAAGCAGAGGAATCATATGACAAAAGTTTAGGGGAGAAAGCTGAGGAAATTAGTAAGCTAGCCCAGCTAGTAGAGGACTTTAAGAAAAATGAGGAAAAGAATAAGAGTGTACTCAGTGCTCTTTGTGATGAGAGAGATCAACTTTTGGTTCAGGTAAAAGAGCTTTGCATCATTGCAGAGCTAAAGGCACAAATAAAGCAACTTGAAGAAAACCTTGTGGAGGCAGAAAAACAAAGAATATCTGACTATGAAAATAAAACCACCCAGGAAAGCCTACTAACTGAACAAATCCAGAGTCTCAGCACAGAATCAAAATCAAAGGATTTGAAAATTGAAACTTTGCAGAAGGAATTGGATGAAGTACATCTCCAGCTTTCTGACCAGAGCACACTACTCAGAAATCTGAAAAGTGAGCTGCAAAAGAAAGAAGGTGAAATGTTTGATTTGGAGGAACATATAAAGAGTACCTCAAACAAGATGGAAGAACTTTCCCAGATTCTCTCCCAGAAGGAACTTGAGACAGCAAGAATAGACGAACTTTTGTTAGAGAAAACCAAAGTCATAGAGTCCCTTCAGCAAGCCATTAAAGAGAAGGATCAACAGGTGACTGAGATCAGTGTACATATGTCTGAGAAAATGGTCCAGCTCAATGAAGAGAAGCTTTCTCTTGGGGCTGAAGTCAAAGCACTCAGAGAAAAGCTTAGTGTACTGTCCATTCCTGAAGACAAAAAGGAGGAGGAAACAGAAGAGAAAGAGGAAAAATATTCAGGTTTACAACATGATCAGGACAATAAAGTAGTTTCAGCTTTACTAATAAAGAATGAAGAACTTCAGAGTGAATTGAATCTTCTGAAGATAGAAAGGGACCAGAAAAAGAAAAAGCTGTACATTGCTCTTGTTAGCCGGAGGGAACTAATGAAGAAAGTCACTAATCTGGAGGAAGAATTGGCAGAAGTGAAAAATGAGTCTAAAGAAAAGACCCTCTTCTGTGAGGGGGATGGCATGGCAACAACTCAGCAAGGTAAAGATGGGGAAAAAAATACAGAAGAATCTGTTACTTCTGAAAGTCGGGTAACTGAAATATCTTTAAATCAGAAGATATCTGAGAAAGAGCTAGAACTACAGAATGTGAAGAGAGATTTGGAAGAGAAGGTAGCAGCTGAAGAACAGCTACAGGCATTGCTCAACGAGATGACACAGAGCTTACAGGATAAATTAAATCTCATAGATGTGCTTAAAGCTGAAATAACTGAAAACCAGACAGTCATCCAAAAATTAACCACTTCTAACAAGGATTCTGGAGATGGAGACTCAGCAACACCCATAAAAGAGACAGTAGTAATTACAGCTGGTGCAGAAAGTGGAGAACACTGGAAACTAGAACTAGAAGATAGAATTTTGAATCTTGAACAAGAAAAAGAACAACTTCAAAAGAAATTACAAGAAGTGCTAGCTTCCCGCAAGGTGATTATAAAGAAAGCACAGGAGAAAGACAGACACCACAGGGAGCAGCTAAAACAGCAAAAAGATGATTATAATCTCTTACAGGAACGTTTTGATGAACTGAGCAAGGAGAATGAGAGCATACGAGACCAGCTACGGGAACTCGAAATACGAGTAAGAGAGTCTACAGACAGTGGCTTAATTGTGGATAATACACAGGAATTAGACACCATACCTTCTCAGAGTTTGATTGAACCTGCTTCCAAAGCCAAAGAGCAGTGGCCCCCACAAATGACTTCAGAATCTGGCTCGAACCCAGATTGGGTAGAGCATTCAGGAGGCAGAAATGACCTTCAGGAAGAGGACAGTTCAGTAGAACTGCTTAGAGCTCAGCTGAAAGAGCTAAAGATCCAGAAAGAAGAGCTAGAATTCAGAGTCAGCTCTACCATAAATGACCTTTCTCAAAAATCAGAAGAGGCAATTAAGTTACAAGAACAGATAGCAAAGCTGCTTTTAGAGTCAGATGGTCTTAAAGTAGCTGCTCATGAGGCTGAAGCTCAGGTAACCAGTATGAAACAAGAATTGGAAAACAGTCAAGTGGAAATCACAAAATTAGAACATTTTAGGGAATTACAACCTGAACTAGAAGAATTGAAAAGACTCATGAACCAAAAAGATGAAGAAGGCAGTGTCCTTCATGTGCAAGTAAGAGAAAAAGATGAAATCCTTGTTAAAGTGCAGACAGAGATTATAGCACAGGAGGACTTGATTAGGGCTTTGCATGCACAATTGGAAATGCAAGCCAAAGAACATGAAGAAAAAATTAAACAGTTGCAGATGGAGCTTTCAGAAGTTCAGCGGAAACCAGAGGAGGTGGAAGAAGAAGCTAAATCTAAGCAGCAAATTCAGAGGAAACTCCAAGCTGCACTTATCTCCAGAAAAGAGATCTTGAAAGAAAACAAATGTCTTAAAGAAGAGTTGTCTTTGGCCAGAAATAATACTGAAACTCTCACAAAGACACTGGCAGATACAGAGAGCCAAATTTCTGCTCAATGTAGAGAAAGAGATGTATTATTAGACAGGTTGACTGTTCTTCAGGAAGAGAAAGAGAGACTTATTGCAGAAGTGGACAGGTCTTTATTGGAAAGTCAGAATCTCAGTAGCTCTTGTGAAAGTCTGAAGCTAGCTCTAGAAGGTCTTACAGAAGACAAGGAGAAGCTAGCAAAAGAAATCGAATCTTTAAAATGTACCCACGTTGCTGAAAACACTGAGTGGAAGGAAAAGCACAAAGAACTGCAAAAAGAGTATGAAATTCTTCTTCAGTCTTATGAGAATGTCAGTAATGAGGCAGAACGGATTCAACATGTTGTGGAAACTGTGAGACAAGAGAAACAAGAACTGTATGGCAAGTTAAAAAACACAGAAGCAAAGAAGAAAGACACAGAAAAGCAGTTTCAGGAAGCAGAGCAGAAAATGAAAGAAATGAAAGAGAAGATGAGGAAATTTGCAAAATCCAAACAGCAGAAAATCCTTGAGCTGGAAGAAGAGAATGACCGCCTTAGAGCAGAGGTCCATCCAGTAGGCATGGAATCCAAAGAACCTGCAGAAATGCTTCTTTCCAGTCCTAGTGTAAAGGAGGAACTAGAGGATACTAAGCTAAAGTATGAATCTCTTTCTAAGGAGTTTGAAACATTAATGACTGAGAAGAACTCTTTAAGTGAAGAAATTCAAAGCTTAAAGCAGCAGTTGGAGGAAACAAAATCCAAATTGAGAGAAAGTATAGAAGACTCTAAGAAGCATGAGATCCAAATTGATAGTATAGAAGTGGCACAGCAAGCTATGTTTGTAGCTGTACCTGAACCTGTGCTAATTGAGGTTGAAGAGCAAGTCTCTTTGAGGACAAGTGCAAGTTCAGAATATTCAGCACCCATCCCAGTGGAAGGCAATACCATGGCAGATGTCAGTGCAAATGACAGTATAAATTCACATGATGAGATTAATACCTACATGCAGCAAATTGATCAGCTTGCAGAAAGAATTAAAGAACTAGAGGAGGAGAAGAAGATGAGGGAAGAAGTAGACTGTTCTTTAGAAGACAAGAAAGATGCCTTACTGAACCAATTAGAAGCAAAGGATGGTGAACTGAAAACTCTTCATGAAGAAGTTACCAAGATAAATCTGTTAAATGAGAAAATCCAAGATGAACTTGTCAGAGTTACCAAGTTGAAGGAAGCAGTGGAGGTAGAGAAGGATGATCTGGAAGAGAGACTTATGAATCAGTTAGCCGAACTTAATGGAAGCATTGGCAATTATCAGCAAGATGTCACAGATGCCCAAATGAAAAATGAGTTATTAGAATCTGAAATTCAGAACCTTCAAAAATGTGTGAGTGAACTGGAAGAAGAAAAGCTGCAGGCAGTTAAAGAAAAAAACAGAATTGAGTCAGAGATCCGGAAGGAATACTTGGAGAAGCTACAGGGTGCTCAGAAAGGAGGACAGGGCAGTAAAACTCACACAAAAGAGCTTCAGGAATTGTTAAAAGAGAAGCAACAAGAGGTAAAGCAGTTGCAGAAGGACTGCATCAGGTATCAAGAGAAGATAAGTAGTCTAGAGAGAACTGTAAAAGCTCTGGAGTTTGTACAAAATGAATCACAGAAGGAATTGGAGATGGTCAAAGAAAACCTAACCCAAGTGGAAGAAGATCGTAAGAAAGCCCAGGCAGAGCTGGACTACTGCAAAGTGTTGCTAGATGACACTCAGAGTGAAGCAGCAAGGGTCTTAGCAGACAGTCTTAAGGTGAAAAAGGAACTTCAATCAAATAAAGAACTTGTTAAAAGCCAAATGAAACAAAAGGATGAAGACCTTGAAAGAAAACTGGAACAAGCAGAAGATAAGCACATGAAGGAGGTCAAGAACATGCAAGAAAAGCTGGATGCTTTGCATAGAGAAAAGGTCCACTTGGAAGAGACTTTTGGAGACGTTCAGGTCACCTTGGACAAAAAAGATCAAGAAGTCAAGAAGCTGCAGGAAAACCTAAATAGCACTTTGGCCCAGCTTGCAGCCTTTACCAAAAGCATGTCTTCTCTCCAGGATGACCGAGATCGAGTAATAGAAGAGGCTAAAAAATGGGAAAGAAGATTCAGTGATGCTATTCAAACAAAGGAAGAAGAAATCCGGGCTAAGGAAGAGAATTGTAGTGTTTTAAAAGATCACCTAAGGCAGATGTCCATCCACATGGAGGAGCTGCAAATTAATATATCCAGGTAAACCTATTATAACTTCCGGTAATCTTTACTCTTATGCAACCATAGGCAAAGGACTTTCTTCTTATTTATATAATTTTTATTTCCTTTAAATCCCTTTAAATGCCACTTTGTGTTCTTCTCTTTCCCTCCCTTTAAAAATTTTAAACTAATCTATGCATTTGCAAGGTTAAGCACCTGTTGTGTGGCCATGGGCTCTGTGAGAATTAGTGTTATTAATGATTTTTGCCCTCGAGAAGGTTTCACTCCAAAGCCTGGGAGAATAAACCCAAAAGACAAACAAGTGCCAAACTTAACCTTAGCTAGAACAAAATGGGAAGAATGTTACAAACTCCAGGGTGTCATGTTTGTCAACAATTATGTGTGAGATAAATATACTGACATCTTAGGTGTGTTAATTATATATAGAACATTTAGAAGAACGATCTGATATCCATTTATAGATGAACCATCAGAGATAAATATTAAGCAGTACAAACATTGATAAAAGTACAAATTTGGTCAGGGAAAGTTTAAGTGGAACAGCTGTTTTAAGTTTTGCAGTTGGGAAAAAAGTACTCCATCTTTTCTCTTCCACTGACTAAATAGGGAAAACATGCCACTAAATGAACTCCAGAGGAAGATGTTGCCCAAAGCTGATATTTAGCTAGTCCTGAAATTGTCCTTGAATTGTAAAAGTACCACAGTAGGTGCATTTTGTCTTCTTTATGGCCCTATAATTTTTAGATGGAGAAGAAGCATATATGAATGAGCAGGAGCAATGTTGGCATTAAATTGGCCCTCTGGGGGGCAGTCAAGAGAAAAGCCCTTGAGTTTTCTTCCAGTGCTCTATAGGGCTTCTGTCCTTAACTGCCTTCTCTAAGGTAAGAGAAAAAGAAGCTACACTGTGAACTGGCATAATCCTACCCTCCCACCCCCGTTGTGGTGGTGGCAAGCCTCTATAGAACAGCTTCCTCTCCAGGTCTCCACTTGTCCTAGCTTTTGGCAGAGCAACACAAATAGCAACAGTACAGATATGGCATGTTACCATGTCTTGCTTTAGCAGGATCTCTCTCCAATTAAAATCTATGACTTGTTTGGTTTCAGGTAATTTTATCTTCTAAGTCCTTGGCCTATTTCTTTCCAATATCATACTAGCTTTCCTTTATTGTTTCTTAGAGGTTATTGTTTACCTTAAGAATTAACATTCTGTGTTCCCCACTCCCCCAAAAAATCAACACCAGATACTGGGTTATAAATTTAACAAGTACTTATCATGTAAAACCATTGGAGGGTATAATAACCTTTATTGTTTTCTGGAAGAATAGGTTTGGTTTGGGGTCAAGAGCTTAATGTGCACCCCAAATAATGATGCTCATGGAATGTGTCCCTTCCTTGAGCTTGCTCACTTTTCTCTCCATATACACACACATACACGCATATACACACACATATGTATGTATATATTGGGTCACAAGTTGTTTTTCTGAAAAATAAAAACACATGTTTAATAGATGTTGGTAGGTAGCAGAAATAGCAACCTGATATTACTCATTACTCTTAGCACCCAATATATCTAGAGAGTGCATTGTAGGCATGAGAGACAGTATAAAGGCAAGGGATGAGGAGATAGTCTTGTGTGTGAGGAGCAGCAAAAAGACTATTATAGCTAGATTGTACAGTATATAGAGAGGAGTAAAGTATAAGAAGACTGGGAAGATAAGAAGGCATCAGGTTGTGAAGGAATCTTGGGATCTTTAAAACATGGTGCTTTGTGATTAAGTCATTTTCTTTTTATTCTCAGACTTGAGCATGACAAACAGACCTGGGAGTCGAAAGCCCAAACAGAGGTCCAGTTTCAGCAGAAGATTTCTGAAGACCTGCAGGGAGAAAATAAAGGACTCATGTCTCAGCTAGAAGAATCTAAACAGATGTATTCTAATTCTCAGAATGAGTTAGCTAAATTGGATACAGAAGTTAAGTCTCTGAGAGACCAGTTGACTGAAGCAAATAATTCTTTTGCAAAATGTAAGGAAACCAAGGAAAAATTGGAGGGAATTGTAAAGCAACAGGAGACTGACCTCCAGAATTGCAAGCTCAACTGTGAACACTTAGAGGCTGATCTGCAAGCCTCTAGAGACCTGACTGGTAAACTGCATGAAGAAATTAGCACCAAAGATCAAAAAATTATCAATCTCCTTTCTGCTAAAGAGGAGGCAGTCTTGTTAGCTATCTCTGAATTGCAACAACAACATGGCAAAGAAGTTAAAGAGTTGGAAAGCCAACTAGTCCAGAAGGAAGAGGAGAAAACTGCCTTAGAAGATGAGAAAAAGAAAGCTATAGACAAAACCAGTCAGCTCATGGAAACAATGAAAACTATCAAAAGAGACAGCAAACAGCAGAAGGCTCAGTTGGATTCCTTCACTAAATCTATGTCTTCTCTCCAGGATGACCGTGATCGCATTCTAGGAGACTACAGACAGCTAGAAGAACGGCATCTCTCAGTGATCTTGGAGAAAGACCAGCTCATCCAAGAGGCTGCTGCTGAGAACAATAAGCTAAAGGAAGAAATCCGATGCCTTCGGGGCCAGATAGATGATCTCAATTCTGAAAATGCTAAGTTAACTGCAGAACAGTACCACAGGATAACAAAGGACTCTCAGCAAAGGCAGCTTCTTGAAATTCAGCTTCAGCAGAGTCAAGAACTAGAAAATGAAAAGATCAAATTAGAAAGAAAGCTAAAAGTGTCTGAAGCATCAAGGGAAGATCTAAAAAGGTCTTCTGATGCTCTAGAGGAGGAAAAACAAATCTTGACTGAGGAAATTGAGAACCTGCAAACTTCTGTCTCACAGCTAAAATGCCAAGTGACAACTTTGCAAGCAGGGGTATCTTTAGAAGATTTTCAAGCACAGTTGAAAGGTGGGGAAGAAGAAGTGCAGAGGTTAGGCATTAGTCTCTCCCTGTCACAGAAGAAAGTCACAGAACTGGAGGAAGAATTAGTCCGGGTACAAAAGGAGGCAGCTAAGAAGGCAGGAGAAATTGAAGAGAAGCTAAAGAAAGAATTGAAGCATCTTCGTCATGACGCAGGGATAATGCGCAATGAAACTGAAACAGCTGAAGAGAGGGTCGCCGAGCTGGCAGGTGATTTGGTGGAGATGGAACAAAGGCTGTTGAAGGTCACTGAAGAGAATAAAGACCTCAGAGCTCAGATTCAGGCCTTTGGGAAGTCTATGAGCTCCTTGCAAGATAGTCGAGATAATGCTAATGAAGAGTTACAAGAACTTAAAAAGAAGCACACTGCCTGCCTCGAGGAGCAGCAGTGTCACATAGGTGCTTTAGAGAGGCAGGTGACTCAGCTGAGAGAGGAGCAGGTGCTGCTGAATAGAGAGAGAGACAATCTTGTCTCTAAGGTTGTTTCTCTGGAGAGCCTTGCTGAAGATGATGGCTCACTGTCTCATGTTGAAAAGCTCAACCAGCAGCTCAGATCTAAGGATGAGGAGTTACTTTTCTTGTCATCCCAGTTGGAGGGCTCCTCTAGCCAAATCCAGTCCTTCTCTAAAGCCATGGCCAGTTTACAGGCTGAAAGAGACCATCTCTTGAGTGAAATGAACAGAATGCGTAAGTCAGAAGAAAGGAAGCAGTTGTCATCATCCCAAAACTTGACCGCTTTATCTGAGATAAAGGGCTTAAAGAAAGCAATGTCTTCACTGCAAAATGACAGAGATAGGTTGGTGAGTACGTGCTTTGCTCCCCTTTGCAGGTTAACTGAGAGTCATTGCAAGATAATACTATTAATCTTTATGGAACATGGGGAGAGTAGGGCTCTGATTTAAAACATAGTCATGGAAAGGCTCACTGCATTAGTATCAATAATAGTTTACTGGAATCTTACAAAAATATGGTTTTCAAAGCCCATTATGCTTAGACAAACTCTGATAGTGATGTGATGAGATAAAGCTACTCCATTTTCTTGGGATGCTTCCTAATTTTTGATAAGGCCAATTCTAGAATAGGGTATAAGGGGGTGGAGTGGAGCCAATTAGGGGGTCTCTCCAGTAGTCTTAAGTGAGAGATGACAAAAATTTGAACTAAAGATGGTATGAATGGAAAGAAGGTAAAAAATGTGAGAGAGGTTAGGGAGATTGAATTTAAAAAGACTTGGCAACTGATAGGTTGTTGGACCTAAGGAAGAGGCGTAGTCAAGGATGAGTAAGGTTATAAACCTAGGTAACTGGTAAGATAGTAGTGCTATCAACAGAAATAGGGAATTTTAAGGGAAGGATTGGTTTGGAGGGAAACAATGAATTAAAGTCCCACTTCATTTTTGTTCAGTGAAAAACCCATAGAGTCCAGTAGGAAAATAACATTTTAAGCAGTTTATCTGAAGATTTAATAATAAGCTAAAGTAAAATAAAAGAAAGGAAGGCAGATAGAAAACTGAGAGAGTTCATCAGAACTTCAAAGGACTGTGAATACAGATTTAAAATTGTTCTTACGTGTATCTGAGGCTGAGGAAGGCACTCATAAAATTCATAGGAATCTAGAGCTGGAATGTTTTTCAGAAGCCATCTAGTTCATTTTATATCAGCATCTGAATCTTGTTAGGTTTGAAAATTATTCATTTTTACAGAAAAGAAGGAACCACTCTTAAGCTCAGAATTTAGACAAGTTTAAAGCTTAAGTAAACTTAAAACTATACTAAGATTTTGGGAACACCCTGTATAAAGAACAGATTCAAATTTATAAGAATAAAAAAAAAAGGAAAAGGTCTTCCTCCCTCTCTCTCTCCCTCCCCACCATATATATATATATATATATATGTATATATATATATATATTTACACACATACATATGTGTGTGTGTGTACGTGTGTGTGTATGTAATTTATCTTTATTGTTCCTAAAACATAGTGTTGAGACTTTAAGATAGTACTTCAGAGGTTGACTCTTGACAAGAACAGAATATTATAGAACTGTTTAATTTTTCTAGCTAGGCATTATGCCTCTCAATGCAGTTTTTTAGACTGCCATATCACTTTGTTGATTCTTACTGAGTTTGAATTACAATAAAAACCCCAGATCTTTTTCATAGGAACTATTGTCTAGGCATGTATGCCTCCCTTCAACTTAGTTTTGAAGTTGATTTTCTTAAATCTAATTATAGGAATTTACATTTATCTCTGTTAATTTTATCTTGTTCCATTTTCCTCATTGTTCTAGACTGTTGATATCTTTTTGGATCCTGATTCTGACCTACAGCATGTTTACTGCTCTTTGCTGGCTTTGTATATTCTTTAAATTTGACAAAGACGGCTTTGTCCAAGTCTTAAAAAAACATTAAACAGCACAGCACTAAGGAAAGCTACCTGGACAGTCCATTAGATACTTCCCTTCAATTTGACATCTACCCTATTGTGTATACTCTTTGAGTCCAGTCATTTAACCAGTTCTGAATCCACTTAATTATATATATATATGTATACAAATTTAGCCTATCTCTCTGCATATTGTCCATGGGAATGATAAAAAACACTTTCAAATGTTTTGTTGAAATTTCAGAATTTGTAATAATTTTGTTATTTGTTATAATATAATTTTGTTATAATTTGTAATTTGTTTAATAATATTAATGTGCAATTTTAAAATTTGCAAATTGCTTTACATATCTCATTTGACTGTCTATAGCAAAGGTGTTAGATACTGCCCTATATCCCCTGTTGCAGCCCAAATCAGGTTTAATTGTAATTGGAATATTTTAAAAAATAAATTAAAATACAGCGGAACATAGATAATGTTAATATGTGGTTTTCTAAGTCAGTATGTGATCCTATTTTAATTTGAGTTTAACACTACTGATCTACAACATGACTTAATCAAAAGGAGGTCCTAACAGATTTTTTTTGACAGGCCCCAGTTTCTTTACATCATGAATTCATCATTTCTACCCCTTGTTAATCAGAATTGAGTATAAAATTGCTTTCTTCTCCTTTTGAAGAATTAAACTGCCATTAAGGCAAACCACAGAATTGATCAGTTCTGCCTTTGGAAGAATGAGCCCTTCGCCAGACATTTGGATATTGGAATCCCCTGTCAGTAATACCATATTTCCATGTCAGATTTGTGATCTGCTTCCCAGAATCCTCCTCTGTTTCTTCCTGCCAGAGCTTCCTAGTAGCTTCATGACAATTTTACTTCTGTTCTTCCTCTTTTGATCTTCTGCTCTGTCACGTCTCTCCCATCCATCAGGTTCCTGAATTTCTTCATGTGAAAGTATGCTTAATAAATGACATTAGCTTTGGAATCTTTTTAATCTGTTCTGTTTCTTTTAAATAAGTTATATCCTTCCAGAAAAATATTCTAGTTATGAATCTAATAATCCTGTAAAGTCCGTGAGAGTAAATTTGTCCCCCTGTTTATGTTTTATATTTTGTATATTTGAAGATATCTATTGTTAGATATTTTTTTGCTGATTTTTTTCTGGGGTATCATGTTCTGTGAATGAATTAGAGATTTGTTGTTCCCATATTTTTCTTCCTATATTGCTACTGTCTGTGGTACTAGACCTGTCAGATTTCCCTTATCCTGGACCTTTTCAACTTAAAGGCCTTTTTATTAGATTTTCAAGATACTAAAAAATATATATATATTTTTTAACTAGTCCTTACCAAGTAAACTCAATTCCTGTCCATGATCCCATCATCTCTATATTTTAAACCATGGTTTAGAAATCCAAATCCTGCTTCCCAAATTGACTATTTCCCCTGCCTTTGATTGGCCATAATGATGAAAAGCTCTGCCTTGTCCTCTTAGGTCATAAGTATTTTTCCTAGACTTCCATAATTCTTGACAATGCTTTCTAGTTTCCTTCTGGTGTTATCATTTGTCCTTGTATGTATCACCAGAAGTAGATGGTGATCATCATGTTTGACATGCAGCTTAGGCACTGTCTGCTGTGTTTTGTGTACGTGCTCCATGAAGACAGTTCTTTCTGCTGTTGATATCAGCATAAGCTTATGATGAATAACTGCCTCAATATTCCTCATCACCAAACAATTCCACTTTGTATTATTCTGACCATTACTGGATGATCTCTCACGTGATATCATCTTTTTATCCATATCCTCGTTGCTTGGAGTGGAAGAAACTTCTGACTCTGTTCCTCCCTTTATAGGAATGAAAATGAAAAAGCATTTATTAAGTGTTTGCTATACATAAAGCATTGTGCTTAGCACTGGGGGGTGAAGAATATAAAAATGAGACACTCTTCTCTCAAGATCTCACTTTCTAATAGGGAGAGACAACACATATAGAAGGTTTCAGCTTCAAGTCAGAAAGGCCTCATGGTCCTTAGGATTCATTGGCAAAGCAGATGCATCTTTAATGGCATTTCCACTGATTAAACAATGTGTCTTTCTGATATTGGACCATTTTAGAATGCCAAGGATTTAGTCCTCTTAATCCAGTTCTAAGACTTTACATTTATCCTTATTAAATTCCATTTATTAGATTTTGCATAGTGAGCTGTACTCTTTTGTAATCATGTTGGATCCTGATTCTGCTGGATAAGGTTTTGACTGGCTTTATGAGCTTAATATGGTCTGTACATTTCATAAATATTCCAAAAAAGGCCCCTTTCCCCCCAGTTCTCTGTATATTTTAGAAATGAGGCTTTATCAGAAACACTGGTTTAAAAAATTGTTTCCCATCTTTCTGCTTTCCTTCTGAACTTGGTTGCTTTGGTTTTGTTTGTGCAAAACCTTTTAAATTTGACATAATCAAAATCAGCCTTTTTGCATTTCATAATATTCTCTATTTCTTGTTTGATTATAAATTCTTCCCTTCTCCATAGATCTGACAGATAAACTATTCCTTGCTTTCTTAATTTGCTAATTGCATCACCCTTCATGTATAAATCACATAATTTCGACCTTATCTTGGTATAGAGTGTGAGATGTTGGTCTATGCCTACTTTCTGCCAGGGCCTTTTTTTTTTAAAGGGGAGCAGGGCAGGGATTAGGAATTTATTACAAGTATAAATAGCCCCTCTTTGCTTCTTTACATGCTTTTTCATTTTCCTTTTCTTGAACCTCTTTCATTCTTTCAAAGAATGGGTTGTTTTTGTTTGGTTGTTTTTTTTTTCCATTTTCCTTTGTATTCTGCAGAATGGAAATAATGGTTCTTCAGCTTTTTCACTTTCTCTTCTGGGATGGGGATTGATTTGCACTTAGGCTAATATAGATGCCCATAGGTACTGGCAATAGTGTATATATTCTCTATAATTTCATTCACAGTTCTCCTTATCCTCTGTATTGCTTGAAGCAAGGTGCATATTCTTTTTGCTAGCTCTTTTAGCTAATTATGTGGCTAATTACTGGGACAAATCCATGGATACTCACTTAGTTGCTGGGAGGACTTCTGAGCAACACATAATTTGTTTTGGGATACTTTATTTCTTTTCTGAAGATGGGACACACTCTGCTCAGATGTCTTTAATTGTCAGCATTATCCCTGCCATGCAGTAATGCAGACAAAAGCAAACAAAAACCAATTTACAAAGAGAAGTCCAATTATATGTTTAGATTGGTCCCCCACTTTTTTTTTTGCCTTTGACTTCCAACTACCTTCTTGTAGTTCTCTGTTCTAGGCTCTGTCCCCACTTGGAAGAAAAGACTCAATGTATTTATTAGAGAGCAAATACAAAATAGAAGCTACATGCAAGTAACATAAGTATGCACTTAGCAGTATTTGTTGAAGGTAGAAAAGATAAACATATAGGAACAGAGAAATTGATCCAGAGGTGGCTAGGTAGCGCAGTGAATAGAGCACCAGCCCTGGACTCAGGAGGACCGGAGTTCTAATTCAGCCTCAGACACTTAACACTTACTAGCCGTGTGACCTTGGGCAAGTCACTTAACCCCAAATGCCCTCCAAAAAGCAAAAAAAAAAAAAAAACCCAAAAAACAAAAACCAATCCATATGTAGAAATCTAGTTAGCTAATTAATAGTTACTCATCTTATTTTCACTTTGCTCCTGATCTTTTGACATTTCCTTCTGTTTCCATATCTGCTAATCTGGCTGATTCAACTTTAACGAATCACAAATACCCTTGGCCCAGATTTTCTCTTTGCTGATGCTGCACAAAAGGAACTCGTATAGTTTATAAAAAAGTTGTGACACGATTCATTTTATGATAAACAAAAAGAGAAGAGTAGGAATAACTTCGTGTTTGCTTTAGCTGCTGTTTTCAGAGGGATGTCTTTGTATCCAAATGTGTCAGCTCCAATTTGGGGATGATTTTTTTTAAACTTTAAAAAGGTTAACTCATATGTCTTCATATAATACATAGGAAATTTTTGCTTGCTGGCCGGTCACTCACCCATATTTTTTAGTTTCTCTTTTCTTTTTAATTTCTTAAAAAGAAGAGAGTGAGAAGAGTTTCTGAAATTATGCTACTTTCAGTAAGAGCCAAGATCCAAAACCAGGACAGCTTTTAAAGGCCCTTCCAGGTCACTGTAACACGAAAATGAAAGACAAGAACAAACCAGCATAACAGGTCTTTATCATGTGATTTCGTCACCTCTGTGATTGTACCTTGTTTACTTTTATGATGCTGCCTGTTGTATCTGTGTCTATGCTCAATACTTTTGTGAGACTAGACCAAGTCTAAATTGAATTTCACAATTAGAGAAGTAAGATTTTGAAACTGAATTAAATCGTGACAAATGCCAAAAGCTTAAAAATTGTACTTGCCAGGATCCTGGTGAAAAAAATGTTCTTAATTTGTAGATTCTTTTCTTTATCATCAGCAGCATATGTCTAATGTCTAATCTGCAGCTACAGTCTATCTCAGCCTAAATCTCACCTTTTTTTTCTTTTTGGAGGGGTGAAAGCAAGGTAGTTGGAGTTAAGTGACTTGCTCAAGGCCACACAGCTAGTAAGTCTTAAGTGTCTGATGTCAGATTTGAACTCAGGTCCTCCTGACTCAAGGGCTGGTGTTCTATTCACTGTACCACCTACCTGCCTTAGACTCACTTTTAATTATACTTTTGAGTATATCCATAGATTTCATGGTGGTTTTTGAATATTTGTATATCCTGTTCTAAGTAGGTTTCAACCCACTTATGTCTTGCATATATCTTCAGTCAAAACTTTAATATTTAAAGTTTCTTCAGTAATAAATAACAGACATTTGTTGAGTATTTATATATACTCTGCTGCATATTGTTGGGCATACAGAAGTAAATGGGATATAGTCCCTATCTTCATAGAGTTTAAAACTTAATCAAGAAGACAAAAAATACATAGATCACAGTAACCGACATTAGAACATGATAAGTGCATAGGTGAGAGGAAAACAAATTCAATGAGAGTTCCGAGTTTCTTCTTTTGCCAGAGTGTGATGTGCTCCCAAGTCTTGATTCTGTATTTGTAATATTTCTTTCATCTGTCCTTTTCCTGTTGCCAGTGCTTTTGCCTTAGTATAATCTTCTTATTACCTAGTTCTCAAATTAGTACAGTAACCTTTCCTAACAAATCTTTCTGAATCTAGTATCTTTCCTCTATATCCATCCTTCACACCAGACTATATTAGTCTACATAGAATACCACTTTTGTCATACCATTTATCTTCTCATAAAACTTTTGTTAACTTTCTACTTCCTAAAAGATGCAGTTTCATATTCCTTAACCTTATAGTCAAGCCTTGCAGTTATGTCTCAGCCTTATCTCTCCTTATCAGATATATTGGTCTTCTAAGTCAGTCATTTTTCAGTTGTGTCTGATTCTTCATTGATCCCATTTGGGGTTTTCTTGTCAAAGATCCTGAAGTAGTTTCCCATTTCCTTCTCCAGCTCATTTTACAGATGAAGAAACTGAGGCAAACAAGGTTAAATAACTTGCCCAGGATCACACAGCTAGTGTTTGAAGCCAGATTTGAACTCAGGAGGATGAGTCTGACTTCAGTCCTGGCACTCTTATCTGCTGCACCACCTAGCTGAGATGTATGGAGTGTTCAAGAAGGACTAGCACTTGTTATGTGAAGGCTTGCTGAGCCCTTTTCATGGCTGCTCATCCACCTTTGGTGTCCACTTGGCACTCAGCTCTCACCTATTGGCCTGTAGTATGTGCAGCAACCACACCCTGGTAAACTATCTTGGCAGTTGGGTTAAACCAGGTTGAGAGTAAGTGACAGATGGCAAACTCATTGGTAAGTCAGGGGGGTGTCTACCCCAAGCATGTGATGACCTTCCCCTGGTGGAATAGATAGATTAAAAATTTTTGTTCCATTGGCCATGAAAATGGCTGAAGCAGTTGCTGTGGAGCACTTAGAGCTTAGACATGGAAGACACCAAGGTTGGCCATTGCCAATAATCTTGACTTTTGTCTTGCCACTGGGCTTTGATGAGTGGAAGAGAGTGAGACTAGTGACTGTGCAACTCTGCCTCATTTAAATCCAATTCACTCACGAGTCAAGAAATCACTCCGTGACATCATCCTCCTCTTTGAAAATGAAGGACAAACAATAGCTAGTCTTTTCAGATATGCCTTGCACACCCATCATTCTACTCCATTAGAATGCACTTCTGTTTTTTTCTATTTGTTTGATTCTTATCCATCCTCCAAAGCCTACCTCAAGACCTCCTTCTTTTGTGAAGTGCCTCCTGACCACCCCAGGCCATAGTGATCCCCTTTTTCTCCTAAACTCCTGTAGTACTTATTTTCATCCATTTGTACTTATTTTGTACTGTTTTGTCTGGTTACATTTTTATATGTGTGCAGTATTCCTTCTTAGTATGAAGTTTCTTGAGAATAGGAACCATTTCTCATACTTTTTTTCCCCTCCCACCAAGCTACTAACATGATTTTGCAAATAACAGATGATTCACTTTTGTGTATTCCACGAAAGTCCTTCATTTCTTCCTGGTGGTGTGGAGATGTAGGTTCTTAGTAACAATGCCAGTGGAACCAAGCTCTAGCCATTCTACCAAGCTAGAAAAGCTTCAAGTATAGTACCTGTAATGTCCTTTGTGTACTATCTGATGACCAGCCTAACTAAATGTGTAGAGGCTCATCACCAGTGTGTTGACCACAAGTTGATGCATTCTTTGTTTGTGGTAACCCATAAAAGTATAGCTTTGTACTTGTGATGGTAAGAGAGTGGCAGAAAAGAAAACATTAGCATAACTCTAGTATTCTAAATGTAAGATCCTTATCCAACCATCAAGTTAATGTGCTGCATGACAGGAGTACTAACATCCTAATAAGATGAAACTAGAGGACATAAATACATTGAACAAAATCAAAGGATGGCTTAGAGCTTTGTTTGGAGAATCAGTAAAGATGATGGAGTTGATTTCACCATGCACTCAAAGGCAACTAGGAACATCATTTCATGGGGCACTTGGTCATCTTGTCTTTAAAGTACTTATAATGAATATAAGCAAAAAGCCCATCATTGAAAATCATTATAGTTATGTACTAACATCTGTTGCAAAGGATGAATAATAGAAAAAATTCTTTAAAGACAAAATCCTTCTAAGGTAAATCAACATATACATTAATATTTGATGATTTCCATTTGAAGGTGGACCCAGAGGAGAGGGATTAAAATATTTTGGAAAATCTGATTTAGGATAAAGAAACAAAAATAGCCAAAGTCATTTAGACCACATAGATATCTTAAGGCTGTATATCTGGAATACTGTCTTCACAGAGAGAGTTGAATGACAGTTTTCATGAAATCACCAAGCAATATCACACAAAAAAATGGAACTTATTAAATCTTAACAGGAAATGCTGGTTACAAATATAGGAGTCCTTTCAGAATCATCTGTCTATGAGCAGTCATACCACCTAGTTGCTAGAATTAAGATAAAAATCAGTGCTAAATTAGAGAAGAGTATAGAGATGAGAAGGAATTGTGTAGCGTCACCTAAGCTCCAACCTGTGCTATTTCAATGAATTGTTGATGCCAGAAAAATGGGAAATGAGTAAAGAAATAATTCTAGATCACATTGATACACTGCTTTAAAGTAACCAAGGCATTTTAAGTATATTATTACCTTTGATCCTCATAACAACCAAAAGATAGGTGTACTTAGCCCCATTTTTTTTTTTTTGGTGTTAACAAGCTTACTTTAATCAAACAAACACACATTACCTAGTTCAGGGGAAAAAGGTCAGCACCCCGAACTTCAGAGTTACAGAACTTCAGAGTTACAGACAGGCTTCCAAACTGTCCCAACATTACATACATCAATACCAAATCACAGTTACCAGAGAGGGAAGCATCAACATCTGGGTTTTCAAAGCCGGGGGGCTCTCAACAACGGCTTCCCAGAGTCTCATCTGGTCAAATCACCCAACACTTCTCAAAGTGAGCCCCAAAGCAAAGCCTCTCCTAAGGATTTATATAGCCTTCTCCTGGCTCAGAGAATGTAACAACCTTCTGGACCCACTGCCCAATCACAAAGTATCAAGGTATGGGCTTTCCTGAAAAACAAGCCTCCCACCACAGGCTCCAGGTGCACTTAAGCTAGGGGCAGGGAAGATCTTTAAATTTGCATTTCCATTACATTCGGCCCCAAGATCTTTCATGCCCATAGCATATACAATTTACATTTCAATTAGCCACTAACCATTTCTTAAGTCATATTTTCAAGGTACATCTAAAGTTACCAAAGTGGCCACTGGGTCTTAAAGTACATTGCATTTTCACATCAATTCACAAAATACAAAGCATTATCACATAAAGTTCTCTTGGGAGGAGGGGGGTGTCCTTCCCATAACACTGCTCCAGCCCCTGCTTCCAAGTCCAGATAGGGGACTAAGCAACAAAACCAACAGGTTGGAGTACTTGGGGGGTCCACGGCATTTCACCCCACCCAACATGGTCTCAAGTCCATCCTCCCCCTGGGTCCCAAACTGTGGGATGCAGCAAGGAAACACATTCAGTGCCCCTGCTTTGCCACACAGTCCTTATCTTGTCCTGTGGCTGAACTCCAAACTCCTGGGTTCCTTCTCCTCCAGCAGAAGGCAGCAGCTCCAGGCTTATCCACAGGTCTCCATGCAGGCAGCTCACCATTCCTGCTCTCAGCTCAGTGAAGTCAGCATGCAGGCCGTTCTTCTCTCCTGCTCCATGGCTCCACAGAATCACAGCTACCACAACTGGGAAACAAACAATTATCCCAGCCCCCATACAGAGAGGGAAGCATCAACATCTGGGTTTTCAAAGCCGGGGGGCTCTCAACAACGGCTTCCCAGAGTCTCATCTGGTCAAATCACACAACACTTCTCAAAGTGAGCCCCCTTAGCCCCATTTTATAGATGAGAAAACTGAGGCTCATGGAAGCTAAGTTAATCACATAACCAGTATAAATGCCTTAGACAAAATTTTAATGTAAGTCTTAATGCTAATAAGTCCAGCATTCTTTCCACTATACCATATTATCTCTCAAAGCCGAGGGAAACATTTGTTTAGAACATACACATCTGAAAAAACAGTGATCATCACAATTTATATAAATAAATTGTACTTAACTGATGTAAAGGATTGACCACAAAGAATAGGCCAAGAGACTCTAGCAGTTATCTTAGGAAGCAAATACTGGACCTTCTTGCTAACAAATAGACAGGAAGCCAAGGCCAATACTGATCTTTATTCTGACTTTTTTTTCCCCCAGAATCAGGAAATTATTGGGATGGGCATAACTAAGGCAAAATCTTTGTTTAGTTCTGGATACTTTACACCCCTCAGAGTGGTTTATAAAGCTTTGGCAAAACCCCTAGAGTCAATTCACTGCTTTAGTGTCAATCTGGATTTACTTGAAATACTTTTTCTTGAGCAGTCCAAGTGGAAAAGTACCAAAAGGGCAGTTAGGAGCCTCACCATTTCTTTCAATTTCAGAATAAACCCCTGGGGGTGCCTTTATGGCTCCTAAATCTGACTAGCTCAAAACTGTAGCTCTAGAGTCATTTTAGGATTTGGGTCCCAGGAGAGTTCATGAGGAGGAGGTCCAGGAAGAAGTAGATAAGAGAGAGTGAGAAGTAGTATGTGGGGAACTGGTACTCATTGACTGTGACAGCAAATCACGTGATGATAACGTAACTTCATTTATTTCATTGTGGCTTATGAAATAGTGAAATCTGTTAGATGACCTCTTTTTGACTCTCCTCTGTAAGTTACCCAAGATAAACTTGGGCTGTTAATTGTTACTGGTTTGCATTGGGAATGGTAAATTGATACCTAATACTGTTATATTTCCTTTGGTTAAAGCTGAAGGAGTTAAATAATCTACAGCAGCAATACATGCAGATTAACCAAGAGAACATTGAACTCTGTCCACTGAAGGCTCAACTTCAGGAGTCTCAGGAACAGACAAATAAGTATCGGTTTCTTCATGAACAGCTAAAGCAGGAAAACCTCTCTTGTCAACAGGAGCTACAACACCTCAGGTAAAGTAATTTTTCTTTAAAAGAGAAGTTATTTTTGTGCTCTTCCACATAGACTCCAACAGACTTTCTTTGTAATAAATCCATTAGTAATTGTTTGATGTTATGTACATGGCGGGGGAAAAAAGGGATGTATCCCCACTAGTCCTTTGTGGTTTTTTAATCTCATTGCTAACAAAGGTCATCAGAACAAAAGAAATCCAGAAAAACAATGACCCCATCAATACCTTGTGAAAGTTATTCTTGTTTGGCACAGCATTTTTTGTTGGGCAGTCACACATGTAGTTTGAGATGATGATCATGTCATGGAAGTGATATTTCTGGATAGACTTTAGGCAAACTTTACAAAGTGAATGTTTTCTGATGTGAATTTTTACCAGGTGATATTTTATCTCAACATACCTACTTGTACAAAAAATAATGTACCAACCTCAAGAGTTTCCTTAGATAACTGAAAACACGTCTTTTGCCAAAAGATGCAAGTCCAAAGTTAAGATTCAGATCAGCATGAAGAGTTGCACTTCAAATGGCAGAGGGAGTTCTCCCTGGGAACCTGCCTGTCTCTGGCCTGTTGTTTCAGAGTCTGAAATTTAGTGACTCCCAGGTAGTTCCACTGTGACTATATCATTTTCTTTTTCCCCCAACTAAATGATTTTTGTCTGTTGAGCTCTACTTATTTTCCCACCATGATCTGTGTGGTTGCTGTAAGAGATTAGGTTATTCTCAGAATAAGTCTTTCATGTCCATCTCTGAATTTCTTGGTCTCCACAAATCATAGAAGAGAATAGTATGGGAATCATATCAAGTCATTCTTTTGTTGTCTCCCCAGTTACCTTAAGTGCACTTTCAACTAGATAGGGGCTTCTTAAACTTTTTCTACTTGTGACTCCATTTTGCCTGAGAAACTTTTATGTGACTCCAGATTTATAGGTATATAAAATAGGTATACAATCAAACATTACTCATAAAGAAATTTATTTTAAAACAATTCTTTGGCATACATCTAATTTTATCATTTATTAAAGACAAAAGCAAATTTACATACTAAAGAGATGGATGGGCTTGTTTATTTTTACATAAGGAATTAAATCTTAGCAGAATATTTGGTACTGTAGGATGTAGAGCATCTTCAACATTTTTCAGAATTGATCAGTATTTTGATTTTATAATAATCAGTGCTGAGAACACTGCATTGTGCATATATGTAGTGCAAAATGGCATAAGAATATTTAGGGCCATTTCAGAAATTTTTGGACATTCTATCTTAATTCCAGACCAAAATTCATTTAATGATTTTGTATGTACATTTAAAACACTGCAATTCATAACACAAAATAGTCTCATTTCTGAGCCATGGTGTTTCTGGCAGCATTCTTTGGTATTGTGTGGCATGACAGCATGCATGGTGCAAAGTACACATGTTGTGTGTTCAGAACCAAACCTGCAGTGAAGTCATGTGATGTACTTTGGGCAAGCACTGCCAGAAATACCTCTCTCTCTCCATCTCTGTCTGTCTCTCTGTCTCTCACTGTCTCTCTATTTCTCTCTCTCTCTCTCTCTCTCTCTCTCTCTCTCTCTCTCCTCCTCTCTCTCTTTCTCTCTCTCTCACCCTACTACTATTCTTTCTCCCTCCCTCCTTTTTCTCCTTCTGTCTCCTTCTTGAGCTATCACTTTGTCACTGTCTTTCTGTGTCTTTCTCTCCTCTCACTGTCCTTCTTTCTCTCTCTCTCTTTGTGTGTGTGTGTGTGTGTGTGTGTGTATATACTTGTATATGAATATATATGTTTTAAATCTCTCATTTTCTCACATTCTCCCACTCTCTCTCCCTCCAGCTCTTTCTCCCTCCCTCCTTTTTCCCCTCTTTCCTCACCCTATTACTTTCTCATCTTCTCTCACTGTCTTTCTGTGTCTTTCTTTCCTCTCACTGTCCTCTCTTTCTCTCTCTCCCCATCTCTCTCCCACCTCCCCTCTCTCTCCCCTGCTACTTTTCTTTCTCCTTCCCTCCTTTTTCTCCTTCTATCTCCTTAAGCATTTGATTTAGAATTAATTTTTAGTCATGGCATGTTCAGAAACCTTTTATTATTGCCAATTTTTTTGTGACCCCCACATTCAGTTACATGACTCCATATGGCGTCATGACCCATAGTTTAAGAAGTACTGAACTAGAGACCTTCAGGGTTGGGCCAGCTAGGGAGGACCTGAGGTCATGTTCAAACCAACATATGATATTCCTCTTTTTCCTTAGAAAGACCTGAAAATCTCTGTGTATTTGTGTGTGTCTGTGTCTGTGTTTAACTGTTTAGGGAAGAAGAGCTGATGGACTAGAAAAAGAAGCAGGGGCGGCTAGGTGACGCAGTGAATAGAGTGCTGGCCCTGGAATCAGAAGGACCTGAGTTTGGAGCCGGCCTCCGACACTTAATCCATACAAACAAAAACCTAGCCGTGTAACCTTGGGCAAGTTACTTAACCCCAATTGCCCTAAAGGGGCGGCTGGGTGGCGCAGTGAGTAAGAGCGCCGGCCTCGGAGTTTGGATGACCCGAGATCAGATCCGGCCTCAGAAAATGAGCACCCACACATAAATAATGACTAGCCGTGTAACCTTGAGCAAGTTACTTAACCCCAATTGCTTTAAAAAAAAAAAGAAAAAGAAAAAGAAGCCATCCCTAGTCTGCTGGCTTGTTTTCCTTTCTCTTCTTAACCTCTTCCTAGGCACCATCTCATCCAGGTCCTCAGACTTTGGGGCTAAAGGACATAGCTTTCTAGTTGTATGCTTCTAAATCTTCTTCCTTCTCTCCTCCAAGATGACTTCCAAATTTTTTTTTCTAATTCAGAGAAATTAGAGTTGCCTATTCCATCAGCCTTCTGATCCATTTCCCAAAGGCAACTGTGGGAAGAGTGCTAGATTTGGAGTCAGAGGACCTGAGGTGAAGTCCTCTCTGCAATTTATTAGCTGTGTGACTTTGGGCAAGTCACTTAATCTCTCTGATCTTCAGTTTGTTTGTGGTATAAGGGAAGGAGCACTGGCTCCAGAATTAGCAGACCTGGGTTCAGATTCTGCCTCTGCCACTCACTAATTGTATGGCTGTGGATAAGTCACTTAACTTCCCTGATCCTCAAGTTTTCTTCTCTGTGAAAGGAGTGGTTTGGGTATTTGATCCTGTGATCTGTCAAATGAGGGACTTGGACTAGAAGAGCTTTTTAGCCCTTTCATTTCTCTTATCTGGATTCTGTGAATCCATCACCAGCCATTGTTTATGACTAATGATTTACCTATTTTCTTTCATCAGGTTCTATGTTCTTTATCTTTAGTGAACAGAAGCAGGATGGCATTTTGGGCAGAGAGAGTCAGGCTCAAAATCAGGATAATTTAGGTTCATCTTGCCCCAACACATACTGGTATTGCAACCCTAGGCAAGAATCTTAACCCTCAGTATCCTGGGCAAGTAACTATAAGACTGTAAGTTGCAGAACAATTGCTAATCTTCATTGATAGAAGAAATTTCTTCATTCAGTAGCTCCCTATGCCAGCGAAATCATAGGCATAAACGAATGAAATTGCTTTAGTTGATAAGTGAGGCAGCCCCTCCCCGAGGCAGGAATCTAATTTGTCCTTTGGTATCTCTAGGCTTCATGGAGGGTTTCATTCTCTGCCACAATCATGTCACCAGTGCTATCACCTGAACACGAAAAAATGGCACCTAGTGTTTGTTTTTCTCTTCTTCCCCTCCTCTCTGAGTAACTACATATACAAACCTCTTATAGAGTAGGTGTTAGTTAGAAGGTGCCTTTTTTGGTGTTGTGTAGTGAAATTAGTTAAAACCCTTTTTGGTTTCTGTTCTAAATTTTCTACCTCTGTCTTTAAAACTGTTTAGTTTCATTTAAAGTGTCCCTAAAGCTAAGTAGATCCATTAACCAATAAGTGCTTGTGTGTGAGGAAGGGTAGTTTAGAAGAGCTCTTGTACTAAATTTCTAGAGGAAAGAAAAGGATAAAAACAAAAATAATTCAAGAAAGTGCCATGAATGGCAGCTGCATGGTATAGTGGATAAAGTGCTGGTCTTGGAGTCAGGAAGTTTAAATCTAGCCTCTGACACTTATTAACTGTATGACCCTGGCAAGGCATTTGGACACTCTTTGCCTCAGTTTCCTCAGCTATAAAATGAGGTTAATAGTAACCCCTACCTCTCAAGATTGTAGTGAGCATCAAGTGAGATAACATTTATAAAGTACTTAGTATAGTGCCTGGCACATATAACTCTATGTATATATAGTTTTATATACGTATAACATATAAATGTTAACTGTTATTATATCATCGTTATAAGATTTGATACTCTTGGAAATAAGGGAATACTGGTTTTATTTGGCATGGAGTTTTCAGAGTATAAGATTTAGGGCTGGAGAAATATGGCAGAGAGACAGAATTAGTGAGATAGAGCATTGATTAAGCAGTTACTGTATGCTGGGCAATACACTCAGCACTAGGGCTGCAAATAGAAGCAAGCAAGAAGTCCCCGCTCTCTAAGAGTTTGTGTTCTTTTTTTGTTAAAAATTTTTTTTTAATTTTATAAGCATTTTCTTTCTACCCCCCCCCCAGTTGAACTAGTCAAAAAGAAAAAGAAACCTCTTATAACAAATATGCCTAGTCCAGCAAAACAAACAAAACAGAAAAATTCTCACATTGGCCATATCCAGAAATGTATGTCTCATTCTGCTTTTGAAGTCCATCATGCCTTTGGCAGGAAGTGGGTGGTGTGCTTCGTCTTCAATCTCTGGAATCATGGTTATTACTGCTTTGATCAAAGTTTTAAAGTCTTTTACAATTTTTTAAAATATCATTTTTCATTATATAAAATGTTCCCCTAGTTCTGCTTTGTTTCCTCTTAGTTCATAAAAGTCTTCTAGTTTACTCTGAAATTACTCATTTCATCATTTCATATGTTGCAGTAGTATTTCATTATATTCATATACTATAATTTGTTTAGCCATTTCTCAGTAGATAGGAAACCTGTTGACTTCTGGGGTTTTTTGTTTGGTTGGGTTTTTTTGGCCACCGCAAAAAGAGTTGCTATGAATATTTTTGTACATGTGGGTTCTTTTCCTTTTTATTTGATCTCTTTGGAGTATAAACCTAGTAGTGGTATTGCTGAGTCAAAGGATATAGATAGTGACTTTGGGTACGTATTTCCAAATTGCTTCCCAGAATGGTTAGACCAATTCACAGTTCCACCAGTAGTGCATTAGTGTGCTTATAATTTCCTCTTTGCCAATATGGAGGGTAGGAGGTGGAACCTCAGAGTTTGCTTTAATTTGCATTTTTCTAAAATAGGTGAAAGCTTACCTATCAGGGTGGGGGGACCCAAGATCGGAGTCTAAGATTCCTATGGGGGAAAGGAGGAAGATGAGAGTAACCCAGCTGGATACATGTAGAATTGTGAGGAAGCCAGAGGGGCAAAGAGAAGCCTTCTACTCATCCTGACCAGGTAGTAGTTAATGAGAAGATTTGTCAGTTATGTAATTTGAAAGTCAGAGAGAAACTATTGACCCTGGTATCTTCTGAATCTCTTCCTTTTTGTCTGCCTACTCACTTAGTTGCTTAGTTGGTTCATTCTTCCTATTGGTGTCCTTGAAAGTCCTTGATGCTTGGCCCTCTTCTTTTCTCTCTTCTCATCCAACTTGTTTGGGTTCAATCACATAACTCCTAAATTTATTTATCTACCCCTAATCTTTCCTGAAAATACTGCATTTCCATCTGCCCAATAGGTAACTCTACCTGGACATTGCACCAGCATTTCAAACACAGCATATCCAAACTGAATTCATTCTCTCCCCTAAATCTTCTCTGTCATCCTTGTTTTTAATGATGACTGTCCTGCTAGTCACCTGAGCTCTGAAACTTGTCATATTCCCTTTACATCATCTCTCCATCTACAGTGTCTCTAAGTCCTGCTAATTCTACCTCTACAACATCTCTTGCATCCATCTCTTTCTCTTCACTAACATAGCCACCATCTTAATCAAGCCCACAGCACCTCTTTTTTGTATGATTGTAAAAACCTTCCAACGAATCTACTTCCAATAATCTACATTTTCTAGTTACTCTTTCCCTCATTTGCCAAAATAATCTTCCTAGTACATAGGTCTAACTGTATCACACCCCTACTCAGAAACTTTCTGTGCAACCTAACACTTATAGAGAGGTAGCTCTTAACCTTTAAAAAAAAGGGGGTGGGTGGAGCTAGGTGACACAGTGAATAGAGGACTTGCCCTGGAGTTGGAAATCTGAGTTCAAATATGGCCTCACACACTTAACACACTTATTAGCTGTGTGACCTTGGGCAAGTCACTTAACCCTAATTGCCTTGCCTTCCCCCCTCCAAAAGAAAAAAAGATAGAAAAAGAAAGGAAGGAAGAACTACAAGGGCCACTTTTTAACACTAAAAAAATGTTAGATTGGCTTTTCTCTATGACTGTTGCATGTTGCAGTCCCCAGCCCTCTTTGTCCTCCCATTGTCTGACGTTTTGGCATGCTGGGGCCATTTTTGGGGGGGACAGCTGAAGAATCAGGCACACTTGGAGTCTATTCAGGTTCCCAAGCAACAAGTTCACAACTGTCCATGTTGAGGGCTCCAGAGCTGAGGTACCAGCTGAGGGTCTCACAGATACTGCTGTCCATATTCTTTTTTTGTTGTTGTTAAAGTACTTGAACTATTGATTCAGTGACCAGATCTGCTTCTGTTCCTTTTTGTTTGCATAGACTCTATTTACTGTATCTTATATTAAATATAAATAATATAAAAAAGAATCTCATATAAGAGGAATTTTATCTATTGATCGAAAAACTAGTGACAAAAAGTTATACCTTAATCCATAGACTGGAAACTCCTAGCCCATGGGATGAAATATGAAATGCTTCCAGGGCATTCTTTAGGATGTAAGCTGTAAGTTGCAGAACAGTTGTTGGTATTGATTTTTAGAGGGAATTTCCTCACCAAGAGTCCTCTGAACTAATGAAATCACAGGTAGGAGTTCCCACAAAATTGTTCTCCTGGCTTTGGTTGTGCCAATACCCATATTGCCAACTCACTCCAGTAATCTTCCAAAATTATGTTGCAATTATGAGGATCTTTTCCTAGATAGAGCAACCTGTGTACTTTGAAAAAAATTCTTGGCAACTTGCAGTTTCTCCTCTATTTTCCTTGGTCTGTTGGTTTATTGTTTATCTCTTTGTTTTCAATATATAAAAGACCAGTCTTGTGTTCCAAACAATCTTTTGCAAATTAGTCCTGTTTGCAAAGGTTAGTGTCAGTTGGTTAAAAGGTGATACTGTCATCTTTTATACATGAAGAGAAATGCTATATATGTACGAGTCACTGCTAATGGAGCTCATATTAATGAGAGAATAGTGAATGAACCAGTTGTTCTTTTCCCCTCCCACTGAAGAATTACAAAATATAATCTTATCAGAAATTGAGCAGCCAGGAAAACTTAGCAAAATAAACCCAGTGAACATGTGTTAAGCTCATACTGTGTGTAGTGTATTTTGCTTGCCAGTGGGGATGTAAAGAAGGAATAAGGTGCTGCCCCTGCCCTCAGGAAGGTTGTAATCTAAGCCACTTAGAGCTCAGGATGAGATTTTTCTCTCTGTTGCATTCTGATGTAGGTAGAGTTTGGTTCTTTTGTCTTGGATGAACCACCTGTAGAGTGTGATGCAAGAATCTGCTGGGAGGGAAAATAAAGGTGGTATCATAAGAATGCCTCTTTCATTTTCTTATTTTCAGTCCAATTTAGAAAAAGACAAATGGGATTTGGGATATGGGAATAAGATTGGGGTTCTACTTAGTTATGATTGATACTAATTTAGTAAAAAAGCACCAAGAATTTGGTAGAAGTGAGTGTGTGGGGTGGACCTTGCCTTCCGACAATTTCTCATACCTTCTAGAGTGGAGAAGAATAATTGGGAAGTCCAGGAGAAGCAGGTTAGAGAGCAGTACCTGATAGCTCTCTCTGACAAGGAACAGCAGCTGAGCCATCTGCAGAGTCTGGTTCGAGAGCTGAGGTCTACATCCCACTGGCCTTCTATTCTCTCAGAGCAGAACCAAAGACAGGTAAGCTGGGTCCTGACTGATCCAAAGAGGGTGGCTGCAGCTTGTGCCTGGCAGGCCTCCAAGGAAGAACCTGTTGTACATGGGCCTCAGTGCTAGTGTAACAATCACTCCCTGGAATGGTCAGAGTTTGTCCATAGGAGATTTAGCTGTTGGAATGAGGAGTACATTCCCTAAGTGCTTCTCTCCTAACAGGCATCCTCAGAAGCAGCAGCTTCCCCAGCGTCATCACAGGCCCTGGATCCTGAGATCAGGCTTCTCAAAGCCCAGCTTAATGATAGTTTGAAAGAAGTTCATCAGAAGGAGTTGAGAATCCAACAGCTGAACAGCAAGGTGAGTTTCTTTTTAGGCTTATGTTATAGTTGAAAGAAAGAGAGTGAGCAGCAGCAGGTTGGGTTGATATTCTGGCTTTTAAGTATCTCTTTGGGGTAGTCAGAGTATCTTCTCCAAACCTAGGATTGCATAATTATAGCACTAGAAATTCGGTTATTCTTTTTTCCACTGAGACCTCTTAGGAAAGATAGGAAAGAGATTGGATGTGGTGAGCCTGCCCACTGGCTTTGTATAGGCTCTTCCATCAAAGCCTCACAGGTACCCATATTCTCAGTAAGTTGCATATACTCGAAAATATTTCTCCACATACCTTCTGTTAATCTAGTGCCTGTTTCTTCAGATTTCTTTCTCCTTCCAGCAAGAGAATAACCCAGAATTGGGAAGGGGGAGCTTGTCGAGGAGAATCAGAAAACTAGAAAGGGGAAAGTGTTTTTTCCTCTCCACCAAGTGGCCTCACCCACAAGAAACTGATGTCTCAAAACTAGAGAATGATGTGTTTGGCCCTAGGGGTGTTTTGCCAGATACCATGCTGAAAGTAGCAGAGCCCCACCTCCCTTTGCAAGACTCTGCTGTAGACCCAGCTTCTCTGGCTCTAAGATGATATCCCCTTTGCTCCTATCCCTCATCTGGCGTGCTGCTGCCAGGCTTTTCAGGTCAGATTGATTATTCTGGTGGGATCATAGGGCTTCTTGGGTCCTCTTGCCTGAAGGGGATATTTGCTTCCCATCTATTTTCTTGAAGAGAGAGATGAGGCAGGGCCAGCCCTGGACAAAATTAGAGGAAAGAGAAGTTTTGTCTTTGGTGCCTTCCTCTTGATTTTTCTCCTTTTTGCCTCTTTCTGGATCAGTTGTAGACAAAGCATCTCCAACCTTGTCTTCTTAGGTATGAAGATAAGGTTAAAGGAGCTGGAGTGTTAGTTTAGGTAGACTTGATTGATGTGGCTCTAGGGGGTAGAACCAGTGGGTAGAAGTTATTGGGATTTCAGCTCAGTAGAAGAGAGAATTTTATAATGATGAGAGCTGTCTGAAAATGGAATGGGCTGACTAGGGATGTAGTAAATAACCTTCCAGGAAGGACCTTTCTGATTCTTTCATCTGTGTTCCTTATATTTATACAATATACATATTAGTGTTAGATTATGTGGCTCCAGTATTTTCTCTTTCCTCTACATAGCAATAGTATAGGATCTTGTGCAAAAATATCAGTTAGTTTTAGGTGACATCTTGTCTTACTAGCTGTGTGGAGCTAAGAGATAAAGAGATTGTAGTGATTTCTTACATTTGGACCCAGGTTAATCCACTGTCCAATTTTGGATAGCCAAAGCAATATCTTTTTCTTGACCTTTATTTAGGGCACAATAATAGGCAATCTTTTAGAGATTAAAGTTTTCCATCAAAAGTGTTGAGTACTTATGATCTCTGATTACCAAGAAGAGACAACCTGATGTCTGCATGTGGAGGAATTCTCTATGGGTTGGTGCTAACCTGATTTTCTTTGTTCTAGCTCTCTCAGATCATTGAAGAAAAAAGTTCCCTTTCCATTCAGCTTCGTGGTAGCAGTCACAGTCTCCGTGAAAACCATCAGCGCTATAATGACCTTCTTAATCACTGCACAGCCTTAAAGAGACAAATTCAAGAGATGCAGCTCCTAAGCAAAGAAACGGTGAGCAACAGAGGAATAAATAAAGGTGATGAAGCTTAAAGTCTTTTTTGGTCTAGAGAACTAGGCAATGGATCTAAACTGTTACATAGGGGAAAATGGGATGTCTGAGACGATGGAAGTTGCTTCAAAAAAGTAGGTAAAAGAATAGAGTAAAAAGCTGAGGCTTTGAAGATTCAGATCCTAAGGTACTGGATACTTGGCCAAACCACAGGAAAGCAGCTAGTAGCCAAGGGGCCTCAGAGAAGCCAGAGGACCAGAAGACCCCGTCCACTCAGGAAGCCATGGAGCATCACTTGAGGAGAGAGATGAGAAAGTGGGCTCCCGGGGATGAATGAATCAGGGTGAGAGTGTCAGCCACTGCCGTGGTTAATTGTACACTCTTTCTCTCCTTTGTTTTTGGAGAGAATTATGAGAAGGGAAAGTCCTCTTTTGCTACCGAAAGGTGAATAAATGCCTCATTCCTGCTGTTTGCCTCGAATTCTCATTCTTCCTCGTGGGTGGCTCTTTATAGGTTCTGTGTTTACCATCTTTGTTCTTCTAGGGGGCACTCACTAAAGATACTGCTCCTGGGACTCCTCAGGAAAAGGATGAGCCTCACAAAGAGAGTCACACTATGGAACTGAAAGACCTACATCTCAGGTAAGGCTTCTCAGCCAGGCCTCAGCGTCTGCTCTCAGTGCCTATCCTCCAGCTTGGGAAGCCCATAGACTGGGGGGCAATACACAAGCATGCCTGGGTGTGTATTGTGGCTCTCCTGCTGACCTTGTGTGTAGCTTACTTAAGTGCTTTGTGCCAGTTTCTTGTCCTGCCTTACAGGAGGACATAACTGATCTCTTCCAATGCAGAGAAAAGAAGGTAACTAAAAGTGAGAGGGGACCCTGATACACTGGAGGACAGAACTAGGATTCACAATAATCTCAATGGTTAATATGATGATATTTAATAGGGACAAATATAGCATCCTGCTTTCCATATCAGTATATAAAGCTAATTGTACAAGTATAGTGTGGTGGGGTGGGAAAGCTTGAAAGCAGCTGTGTAAAAAGACCTAAAAGTTTAGTAGACTGCAGATATAATATGAGTCAGCAATGTAACATAACAGCCTGAACACTAATACAATCTCAGGTCTCATTAACAAAAGAAGAAAGCCCATATTGGTGATAATGATACTCTGCATTCTGCCCTGTCATATCTGATGTCCACTTTTGGGGCATCACATTTGGTAAGCTGAAGTTCATTCAGAGGAGTGTGCCTGGGACACCAAGGAGTTGTGAACTCTGTAATTTAAAAATTGTTTGAAGGATTTAGGGATATTTAGTCTGGAAGCTTAAGGAGGCCTGCTAAGAGGATATGGCTACCTTTCTTTTTCTACCCTTCCTTCTGTGTCCTGCCCCCAAAAGCTATCTTCAGATATTTGAAGAGCTTTCTTGTTCAGGAAGCATACAGCTTCTCCTTGGCCCTGGAGGATAAAACTAGGACCAGTAGGTAGAAGTTGCAGTAAAACAGAATTTGATTCGATTTAAGGGAAAATTTCCTGTGCCTATGAAAGTACTTTGAGAGAATTTATACATGCATGGTATTCACTCATCCCCTAATGCATTCTTTCTCTTTCTATAGCTAGCAGCATATAGTATATTGTGTCTATATCTTTTTCTTACTAAAATGAGTGGGCTGGCTCAGAAGGTAGTGGAATTCCTGTCATTAGAGGTCTTATAGCTTGGGTAAAGGTTAGACTAAATGACCAGCCCTGGTCCAGAAGAAGTGTACAGCCCAACTCAGAAAGCAAGATTTTTTTGAGACTGGCCTACCAGAATGGGAGGAGGGGGCTTCAGAAGAGAGCAGGTCTTCTGCCTTGCTTACTTTGTTTCTCCCCTCATGTAGCAAAAGATCAAAAGGATACAAAAGAGGCAGTCTTGATATTTTAAAATTTGGAATAACAGCTTTGGATATTCCTGCATAGATCTGCCCATCTTGCCGCAACATGAAATGAAGCTTTAAAAAGTTTGATGGTTTGGTGGGGCTTTGGTGGTTCTACTATGTCTAGAATGCCCTTCTTCTTCACTTTCTTAGAATCCCTGGCTTCCTTCAAGCTATATCTTAGGTGGTATTTCTGCCAATGAAATTCAGTAAACACTGATTAAGTACCTACTGTGTGCTAGACTTTGTGCTGCGAGGGACACAAAGACAAAAAGGAAATAGTTACTGCCCCCAGAGAACTTACTTTCTAGTGGGGAAGAAAACATATGCAGAACAGTAAATTAAAAAAAAAATATATATATATATGTAGTAATTTCTGGGGGCGTAGATTTACAGTCTGCCAACAAATGTGGGAGGATCAGGATGGGCCTCCTGAAGGAAGGGCCTCTAAGCTGAGCCTCACCGGGGCTTCTCATAGGTAATTCCATCCAAACCCCACAGATCCCTATCATGATAGATGACATACACGGAACAGTGTTTTCTCATTTCTCTTCTGTTTGCTGGTGCAAGGCTAATCTAGGACTCATTCCTTCAGGTTGCTCTCTATTTCCTGCCAGCTCAGCAGCTGGATCACCCAGAATTGCAAAGGGGAGTTTCTCAAAGAGAGTCAGAAAACTGGAAAGAGGACAATGTCTGTTCACTTCCACTGGTGGACATATATATATATATATATATACACACACACACATGACGTGCTGGTGTCCCAGCTGGCTTCTCTCTCCTCTTTGGCCTGCTGCTGCCAGGCCTTCCAGGCCGTGGTGACTGGGGAAGAAGGGAGGAAGGGTCACCAAGCTTCTTGGAAATACAGATCCATTGCTTTCCCTGATTCTCCCAGGTGTTAGCATGCTCTCCCCCCTCCACTTATTTGTATGCATGTTGTAGCGGAATGTAAGTCCCCTGAAGTCAAGATTTATTTTATTTTTGGTTTTGTGTCCCCATATATATGAAAATGTATACTATCACAGTCCTTTGCAAATAGTAGGTCTTTAGTTAAATATTTGGTAAATTGAATTTTGAGTGTCAAGCATTCTCATTTTGCTAGAATGAATAGCTTTCCTCTAACATGCTGTTAAATTGTAGGAATCACATAATGATTTGACAAATTCTCAGAGAGTAATACAGTTAGGGGACAGCTAGGTGGCGCAGTGGTTAGAATGCCAAGTTTGGAGTCAGTCAGGAAGACTCATCCTCCTGAGTTTAAGTCTGGCCTCAGTCTCACTAACTGTGACCCTGGGCAAGTCATTTAGCCCTCTTTGCCTCAGTTCACCCATCTGTAAAATGAGGTGGAGAAGGAAATGGCAGACTAGTCCAGTATCTTTGCCAGGACCCCAAATGGGGTCATAAAGAGTCAGACACGACTGAAATGACTCATACTACAACAGTGTAGTAGTATGGATTGAGTATGGAGTGTGGAATTTGGCTTAATAATTATTAGGCTTCAGATTTGTTGTAAGAGTCAAGTAAAATAATGCTATGAATAAAGAAGAGGCAGCTAGGTGGGTCAGTGGATAGAGTGCTGGGCCTGGAGTTAAGAAGACCTGAATTCAGATCTGGCCTGAGACAGATCTAACACTAGCTGTGTTACCCTGGGCAAATCATTAACCCTGTTTGCCTTAATCCACTGGAGAAGAACTTGGCAAACCACTCCAGTACCTTTGCTGAGAAAACCCCATGGACAGTGTGGTCCATGAGGTCATGGAGAATCAGATATGAGTGAATGACTGAGCAACGACAAGAGTGAATAAGCATCATATATGAAAGTGCTTTGAAAGCATTACACGAATGCAAGAAACTCCTTTAACACACTTTATATAGTTAATATTATGCAGTCTCTCTGGTGTTTATGTTTTTGTGTATATTCACGTTTGTTTCATCTCCCCTGTATTGATATGTTTCAGGGCCTGCATCTGCTTGTATATCCTTGTTCTCTCCCAAAGCTCACAGTACAGGGCTCTGTGCATAATGGCCATGCAGCCATTTATGACTTCATTTCCCCTCATACTGCAGATTTTCTGAGGGCCAGCAAGAGCAATGCAACACTCAACAAGAGGTGAGCCACCTAAAGAAATTGCTAGAAGAGGAACAGGATCACCGGCTGGCTGCTCAGGAAGCCCTCTCTGCTGCTCGGGAGGAGATTAGGAGGTAACATGTTGACAGAGATGGTGCTCAGGGTGCCCCTAGGGGCACCATCCCCTCTTTGGGAGATCCAGGCTATCCCTGCTCTTCGACACAAAGCCTCCCTACATCCTGGATCTTCAAGCCAACTTTTGCCACAGTGTGGAGTTCTGACTGTACCTGTATAGTAATAACCCTTGCCTAGGCAGATATTTTCACCATTATTATTTTCAGCAGGGGAAACTGTCAGATTCTAAATCTTTGGTAGGCAGAGTGGCTTAAAGTGTCGGCTACCAATATTTTCACAGAAGTCTTAGTTGCTTCTGCTTAATTGATAAATTAAACCACTTTGTAGGCAGCTGGGTGGTGCAGTGGATAGAGTGGTAAGCCTGGAGTCAGGAAGAACTGAAGTTAAGGTCCAGACTCAGACACTTACTAGCTGTGTGATCTTGGGCAAGTCTTTTTGCCTCAGTTTTCTCAGCTATAAAATGGGGATCATAATAGCACCTACCTTCCAGGATGAAATTGTATTTCTAAAGCACTTAGCACAGTCCCCAGCATATAGGAGGCAGTTAAATGCTTTTTCCTTCCTTCCTTTTCTGCTTGCTACTACAGAAGAGGCTTTGGGCTCCTCATTCTTGTCAGCAGCTCAAGGGGTTACACAAGATGATACTAAAATGTCTCATTTGCTTTGCTTGTTTAGCCTTACTTGTTTAACATTTCTGAACCAAATGTCAAGCAGTTTTTTTGTATGTTGTGTGTGTTTGTGTGTGTGTGTGTGTGTGTGTGTGTGTGTGTGTGTGCATGTGTGTGTTTGGTGTTTTCCTATAACCCAGGCTGGAGCTGAATGAGTGGTCCCCTGCCCAGAATTCTGGCATCAGCGACTGTGAACAGGCAATATTAATAGAACCCGTGGACAGTACCTTCCAAAGGGTAAGATGGGTAGGAGGGAAGAGGGTGGGAAGAAATTCGAGTGGGAGAGAAGAGAGTAGAAAAAAAGCAGTGTTAAGAAAGAATATAAGCAGTGCCCTCCTCCTGGGAGGGAGAATTCTTTCAGAAGGTTCATGGGCAATTTATCTGAATACAGGACTTAGGAATATTGATGAGCTGGTGAAATTGAGGGCTGACATCTCTGAGACAAGGTAGTCTTGTAGGAAACTTTTTTGAAATATTGAGATCAGTGAAGTCTAAACTTGGGGCTAAAGACACTTCCCTAATATTCAAGATAAGACTGTCTCTAACCTTTCTGTGATTCTTTTAGACCAAGAGCATTGTTGGATGGAGGCGAATCCTGCGTTCATTCTGCTATTCCCGGACCCGGGTACCCCTGCTGGCTGCTATCTATATTATTGTGCTCCATATCCTGGTTTTTCTTTGTTTCACTGGTCATCTGTGAGCTTAGCTCCCACCTGTCAGATTTCTCTCCTTAGAGCTACAGTCTTGGATTCTCCAACCCCTAGTCCCTGGACCAAATGCCCTTGTGAATAGCCCTACTTATCTAGACTCATCCCTTCCTTAGGGGATAATTCCTGTAAAATTCAAAGACACATTTGGACTTTTTGTCATAAGAAAAAGAAACTGTTGGTACTAGTAAGTCTTTTTTTTTTCCACTGCCCTCTACTCCATATTTAGGCACAATTATCATCATTTGTTAACACTAACATTTTGTAAGTATAGTGCCTATTCCTACCCCACAGAGCAGATTCTAGGAAGTGATCCTCTGGCTCTATTGCTGATTCCATTAAGCCCAAGTAGCCAAGGTTGTTCCTAGAACTAGAGATGTTTGGAATTGTAGTGATCTTGGTTCATTTACTTTAGTATTATCTTTTGCATAGTATGGATGGGACCTGCTGTAAGGTGCATAGCCTCATGAAGCATGTGATAGGGCCTATTTTGGAGAATGTGGGAACAGAGGAGCTCCTTCCCTGTTGCCAAGCTTCTGGTCACTAATAACATCCTGGGGCAGGAAGAGACTTCACTTCCACTCATCTTTCCCTGATCTTGAGATAGCCACTACGGTGAGAATGTGTGCCTTTGGACTATGAGGCTGAGGTCTGTTTGAGTGTGGTCTATGAGCAGCTTTTAATGTAGATAAATTAAATGATCAGCACTTGCCTTTCCCCCCACACTCTGAAGGAAGTGTCTGGGCAAGGTAGTTTTTTCCTGGCCCACTTGTGTTATCTGTCCATCCTGAGACTCTCTTAAGACAATGAACCAGTATCAGGTGAATTTAAGTTTCTTGAGACCAAGAGAGGAGAGGAGAACGACACTCTATCCCTCAATTTGTCTTCATTAGTGTCCATATTCATTCCCTTTCACTCCCCTTGATCCCTAATAAATAACCAAAAAAACCTAATCATATTCAGCTGTTGATCTCAGGGATGCCAGTTTTTCAGCCTCCTGGTCACCTGCCTGCTTATTTTAAGGGACTGGGACAAGCAGAGAAAGCTGTAGGAAAGGGATGATGAAATCAAGTCTTGAGGACTAATGCCTAAACTGAAATCCACTTGCCACCTCACCCTCTGCCAAATTGAGATGGTCCTGGCCATTTCCTCCTTCATTACTACCATACACCTTTTCTTTCCCCCTGCTCACCTTTACTGCTCCAGAGAAATGAGGGGAGGGTCAGCCATCTCCTGTGCTCTGAATCCTTTACCCTGTGGTGACCAGCTCCCCCTGAAACTTCCTGAACACTTGTAAAAAATAAAATAAAATTATTTTTAGATTTGAATAAGTGTGTGGTCTTACTGAGGAGGGAAAGTAAGAATGGGAATGGTAGGGTAAAGAATTTCTTGGCCTTAAAAGTGCTGTTCAAGAACAAGCATAATCTTCACAATTTCTGGATGACATTGGTGATAGGTTTGTGATAATGCTGTGAATCCCCATTACAAGACCCTGGGATTGTGAAGTGAGAAACAACTTTTCAGCATACTTAACCCCAAAACAAAACAAATGCAACCATAAAATAGAACCTAGTAGAAGTGGCTAGGTGGCACAGTGAATAGAGCATCAGCCCTGGAATCAGAAGGACCTGGGTTCAAATTTGGCTTCAGACATTTAATACAACTAGCCGTGTGACCTTGGGTAAGTCCTTAACCCCAGTTGCCCTGCCCTCCCCCCTCCAAAAAATAATAGAACCTAGTGACCTATAGCTATGCAGTTTGGAGGTCCCACAGAGAAAAGAAACAGGCAGTGGAAGATGGAAGATTTATATAATTGCTTGGGCAAATTATTCCCTGAGAGATGATCTTGGAATAGAATGTGTCTGCTGTGAAGGTACAGTGGAATGTGGCCAGTGAGTCCCCCTAGTAGGCATTAACCTAAGTTTGGGAGGGACAGATGCTAATATTACATGGGGTTGGGTGTACAGTCTGATCAAAGGCTTCTGCTGACATGAATGGGTTTGTGGGGAGCTGCCGTGCAATCTCAGAGGACAGTGTGGATGATAGGTGAACTGAAAAGCACTTGCACAGCAGATTGGGGGCTTGTGGAATGTGAATGCAGTGGAGTATTGTACACCATGAGAAATGCCGAATGTGAAGAATAAAGAATGAAGTGGTGTAAAGTGAAGTAAGCAGAACCAAGAAAACAGTGCCTACACACCTGACTATACATGGAAAGAGCCAAACGTGGGGCCCTCCACCCTGTTGGATCACTGCATAATTATAATGGTCAGGTGCGCTACCTTTTTTTGCAGAGATGAAGACTATGGTGTGGAACATTGCATATGTAGTTAGACTATGTATTGATCAGTTTTGATGAACTGCTTCCCCTTGTATTTGAGATGCTTCTCTGAGGAGAGAGGGGGAGTAATATATTGGTAAATGAAGGCAACATAAAAACAAAGGATGATACTTTTCAAATCACTACTCCTAAAAGTGATTGACAAAAATATAGAATCTTGAGAGTTGAAAGGATGCTTAGAAGTCATCTAGTACAAATTCCTTCATGGTGGGTTTTTTTGTGTGCATGATGAAATTAACTTGTGAGTAGTCCTTCTGAGGAAACTGAGGCAAACAGGGTTAAGTGACTTGCCCAGAGTAACACAGCTACTAAGTTTCTGAGGCCAGATTTGAACTCATAAAGATGAGTCTTTATGACTTTAAGCCCATCATACTATCAAAACGTTACTACCAACTACTAATTATAAAATTATTTGGTACTGGGTAAGGAAATAGAAAAGTTGAGTAGTGGAACAAATTAGATAATAGCCCGAAGCAAAGGACAAAATCTGAAACAAAGGGTGCCATCCACAGAAAAGTTTATGGTACTCTAAGAGCTCATGAGTCTCTGCTGGTGTGTTTCCCGTTGATTGCCAGCCAGACTTAACTTATAGAAATGGTATTTATTAAGCAGATATTGAGAGGAAAAAGGTTACCAAAAAAAAAAATTCTCCCAAACAAGACTGCTCTCTTGTACACACAAAGTCCCTGGGGAGAGTAGGCTCAAGCTCAAAGCCCCAGAGGAATGGCAATGGAGCAAATATTTTTTCCTTTGTAGAATCCTCAAAAAATTCCCCTTAGGCTCTGAAGGTTAATGCCTTTGTAATGTCCATAACCTGCCCTCTCTGCCCAAAGGGATCAAGCTCCCTGAGGCTGCCTTTCCCTAGTTTTACTAGTTTATCTTCAACAAATCTCTCAAATCCTCAAGCAGGATATTATAGTCAGCCACAAGTGCTCCAGGAAGGAACACTGCTGTTAATTCTGGTGGACACTGCTAATGACAGTGATGGGAAGGCCAACTCTTCCTACCTTTTGAAGTTCACAAAATCATTACCTGGCCAATGGGGATGGAAGAAAGAAAAATCACCCCTATACCCTCTCCCTCAACCCCTATCCATAAAGGCAATTCCTTTCCAGGAGACTCTCACTGATGAACTTTACCACCACTTGACTGACTAGCTCTGAACTGTCTTGCTGTTTTTCATTCATAACATAGGACATTACTGGTTTATTACAGCCAATCACAGGATATTTCCTATATGGAAGATATGGTTTGTTTAAGACCAGTAGCTCTGGTGTGAGGGTTTGCTGAGCCCTTTTCAGGGTGGCTCATTCACCTTTTATGTCCACCTTTCACCCAATTCTCACGTTTTGTTTTTTCTTTTTTCTTTTTGGAGGGCAATTTGGGTTAAGTGACTTGCACAAGGTCACATGGCTAGTTTTTTGTGTATGTGTGTTAAGTGTCCGAGGCTAGATCTGAACTCAGGTCCTCCTGACTCCAGGGCTGGTGCTCTATTCACTGCACCACCTAGCCACCCTCACATATAGATCTAAGAAGCTTTAATCTTAGCAGATGGGCTAAACCAGGTTAAGGGTGACCAACAGACTTCAAACCTGTGGGTAAGTTGGAGGGGTGTCTATCCCAAGCATGTGAAAACTCCCTGGCAATATGGGTTTATGAGAACAATCTGTTCCAGTGGCCATGATGGTGGCTGAAGCAGGTACTGTAGAACATTTTGAGCTTAGTTAGACATTGAAGACACCAAGGTCATCCACTGCATCCCAAGATGTTGCCTGTTGTCTTGACTTTTGTCCTGTCACTGGACTTTGTTCACTCTGGAAGAGAGAGAGAGTAAGGCTGATGACTTTGCCCAGCTCCATGTCACTTTAATACAATTCATGCACAAGTCAAGACATCACTCATCATCCAGTTTTACTTCCAACATTGTCCTCTTCAAAAAGGAAGGATAAACAACTTGTGTCTATATGTATTTAAGCCAATGACCCAAAACCCCTATGATCTTTTCAAATTCATTAAAGACCTATTCTCACTTATAGACCTGTAGTTCATATTTTAATTGATTAATTCTAGATGTCTGGACTTTCTGTCACTAGTTGGAAGGGTGTGGATCCCATCTGTCATCTGTCATACATTTGTCATATGGTTTCCATCTGCACTTTATTTCATTCATAAATTTGATTATCATGCCACCTGTGTTCATCAAAGTCATTGGTAAATATGTTGAATAGAGCAAAGATAATCATAATTCCACAACACTATGACATTAGAGAACTCCTTCCAAATTTACTTTGATCCATTTATTCCTTCTTTCCTCCCTACCAAAAATACTATCATAATTCAAAAGTTTATAATTCCTCACTTCATTTATTAGAATAGTTTCCTAATTGATCTTCTCCAACTTCCAGCTCTCCTTCTTCCAGTTCCTACTCCACACTAAGCCAAACTATCAATATTTCAAACTTTGGCTTTTGTCATATCACTGTCCTGTTCAGAAACCTAAAATGGCCCCTTAATACCTATTACATCAATTCTAAGCTCCTCAGCCTGGCATTGGAGACCCGCTATCACGTGACTTTCTCTTCTCTCATGCAATGTTATCCCCTCCTACTCCCTAGCATAAATACTCTGCTTGAGTAGGCCAATCTCTTGCCTGCCTGGGAATATTCTGTATTCCTATTCTGCTATTTACTACTATTACTACTATTATTTACTACTATACTGCTATTTACTACTCCCACACCTTTACTCTCACACTAGTGATTTCTAACCTTTCTTTTTTTCCCTTGTCCTCTCTCCCTCTACACTAGCCTTTAGGAGAGATGCAAAAAATGAGTATTCATCCAATATCTTTCAAGACCCACAGCATCTCACCAACTTAAAAAAACAAACTTTTTTTCTATTATAGCTCATACTTATTTCCCACTTCTTTAAATACTTTTCAAAAGAGTAGTCATTTCACTGCAGTTCATACTTCCTCTACTGAGGCAAATCTTGACTACTCTGGTTAGTCATCAAATATCATTTTATTTATTTTATTTATTTATTTTTTTAAAGCAATTGGGGTTAAGTAACTTGCTCAAGGTTACACGGCTAGTCATTTGATTTATGCGTGGGTGCTCATTTTCTGAGGCCGGATCTGATCTCGGGTCATCCAAACTCCGAGGCCGGCGCTCTTACTCACTGCGCCACCTAGCTGCCCCTAAGGGCAATTGGGGTTAAGTAACTTGCCCAAGGTTACACGGCTAGGTTTTTGTTTGTGCGGATGAAGTGTCGGAGGCGGGCTCCGAACTCAGGTCCTTCTGATTCCAGGGCCGGCGCTCTATTCACTGCACCACCTAGCCGCCCCTAGTCATCAGATATCATAACATGAATTGGAAAGGGCCTCAGGAAGTCATCTCATACAACTTGTACCATATAGGGAAGTCTCCTCTACAATATCCCTGACAAATGGTCAGTCATCCAGCCTCTTCTTGAAGGCTTCCAATGAGGAGAAACTCACCTATCATGGTGGCCCTACACTTCCTCAAATGTAAAAACCCGGACTAACCATGATAATAATGACTTGGGAAGGGCAGGATGCAAATTGATTATTACCTCATTTGTTCTATAGGCTACTCTGTTCATAATTGAATATAAAATTATTTTACCTTTTTGGGCATCCATGTCATGCATGTAGAGCTTGTAGTTCCTTTAGACCCCCAGATCATTTTTCACATGAACCAATATAACTATACCTTCCTACCTTGTATTTGTGCACTTATTTTTGGAACCCAAGTATAGGACTTTATTCTGATCCCTATTGCATTTCCTCTTACTATATTCAGCCCAATTATCTAGCCCAAGGTCACAACGTTTTTGTTTTTTTTTTATGTTATCAAGGATAATGAAGTCTATCAAGGATAATGTGGTCTAATGAAACCTATGGACCCCTTCTCAGAAGAATGTTTTCAAATGCATAAAATAAAATATGTAAGATTGAAATGAAAACCCAATCAAAATATTTTTAAAAATTATGGACTCCAGGTTTACAACCTCTGGTTTAGGTTATTGAGATCTATTTTGTGTTTTCTGGTTGTCCAATATTTTAACTACCCCTTCCAACCTGTTGTCTAGCATTTTAACTACTCCCAGTTTCATGTAATCTACAGATTTGATCAACATGTCATCTATGCCTTTATCCAAGTAAATGCTAAAAATGTTAGACAATATAGGGACTAGTACAGATTTGGGGGTCACTTTACTACAAATATCATTCTCTATTAACTACTAGTCTATTAGATCCAGCCAATCAACCAGTTTCTATTTTTTTTTTTTAATTTGGGAGAATTGGAGTGTCCTCCTCTTTTTAAAAATTTTTTAAAAAAATTTTTAACAAATGCTTTATTGACTTCTGGTTTACGTCATTCATTTCAGCCAGATTTTGAGTTACAATTTTCCCCCATTTTTCCCCTATCCATCACCCCAGAATAGCAGTCCCACAAGATATCCCCTCATCCAATCTGCTCTCTCCCATATCTTCTCTGATAACCCCTTCAACTTTGCCATTAAGGCAAGGTGAATCTCTGTGCCCCAATGCCTGCACATCTTATCTCCCAATTACATGTAAAATAATTTTAATAATAGTATTTATATACATTTGAAACATTTAATTTTAAAACTTCGAATTTCAGATCCATTCCCTTCCTCCCTTGTCACCCACTCCCTCTGGGAAGATAAGCAATTCAGTATGTGTTGTACATGTATAGCTATGCAAAACATTACCATAGTAGATATATTGTAGAAGACTGCTTATATTTCCCTCCCACCCATCCCACCCCCCACCTGGTCCATTCCCTACCTTGATCCTGTCCCTCTTCGAAAGTGGGTATTTCCAACTTCCCCTCCCTTCCCCTCAGAATGCCCTCCCCTCCATCATCCCCCCTTTCATCCCCCTTCTCCCTACTCTCCTGCAGGGTGAGATATCCCATTTAATATGTATGTCATTCCCTCCCTGAGCCAAATTCAATGAGAATATGGTTTTGCCTTTTTGTCTTCCTGCTCTTCCCCTCCCCTGCAGCTACTTCCCCTTGCCTCTTCTACATGAGATAGTTTACACTACCCTGTCTCTCCCCATCTCCTCTTGTCACTTTCCTCTCTTACCTCTTAACTTCACCCCTTAAGTATCATCCCTTCCCACCAAATTCAACCTGTGCCCTCTATCCATGTATACCTGTAAACATATATACACACATTCATATATGTATTCATATGCCCATATACCCTTCTTCAATTATTTTCATAATGAGGAAGGTTTCATCAGTCATAGTTATTGTTTTTCCATGGAGGAATGTAAATAGTTCAACTTTGATAAGTTCCTTTTGATTTCTTTTCCCTGATTACCTTCTCAAGCATCTCTTGCTTCTTGTGTCTGGATGTCAAATTTTCTATTCAACTCTGGTTTTTTCCTTAAGAATGCTTGAAAGTCCTCTATTCCACTGAATAGAGGATATTTTCCCCTGAAACAAGATACTCAGTTTTGCTGGGTAGGTAATTCTTGGTTTTAATCCCAGCTCTATTGCCCTGTGGAATATCATATTCCATGCCCTTCAATCCCTCAGTGTAGAAGCTGCCAGGTCCTGTGCTATTCTGATTGTGTTTCCACAATATTGGAATTGTTTCTTCCTGGCTGCTTGGAGCATTTTCTCCTTGATCTGGGAATTCTGGAACCTGGCTATAATATTCCTAGGAGTTTTCTTTTTGGGATCTTTTCTAGGAGGCGATCTGTGGATTCTTTCAGCCTCTATTTCCCCCTCTGCGTCTAAAACATCAGGGCAATTTTCCTTTAGAATTTCTTGAAGGATGATTTCTAGGTTCTTTCTTTGATCATGGCTTTCAGGTAGTCCAATAATTTTTAAATTCTCTCTCCTGGATCTAGTTTCCAAGTCAGTGGTTTTTCCCATGAGATATTTCACATTGCCTTCTATTCTTTCATTTGTTTGGATCTGTTTAACAGCATCTTGTTTTCTCATAAAGTCACTAGCTTCCATTTGCTCCATATAATTCTGAAGGAATGAATCTCCTCAGTGAGCTTTTGAGATTCTTTTTCCATCTGGAAAATTTGGCTTTTTAAGGCATTCTTCTCCTCATTGCCTTTCTGAGCCTCTTTTGCCATTTGAGTTAGTCTATTTTTTAAGGTGTTATTTTCCCCAGTCAGGCTGTTGACTCTCATTTCATACTTTTCTTGCATCCTTCTCATTTCTCTTCCCACTTTTTCCTCCACTTCTCTTATCTGTTTCTTAAGGTCCTCTATGGCCTGTAACCCCCTCATATTCTCCTTTGGGGCTTTTGGTGCAGGAGTTCTGACTTCACAGACCTCCTCCTGTTCTGTGCTTTGATCCTCTTTGCCCCCCAAATAGGAGTCTAATGTTGCATTTTTCTGATTATTGTGTTTCCTTTGCCTAGGCATGTTGCCACTTAATTACTTGATTTTGGGGCTTGTTGCCACAGTAGGACTCTGCCACCAGACAGGAGAGCTTCTGTCCCAAACGTGGGGTCTTCACAACTTCCGGAGCTTGAATGGCCTCTGTAAAGCTTCCACCCACTCTGGCAAATTGGATACTCACACCAGACCTCCTCCCAAGAGCACAATCCAGATCCAAGCAGGTTAAAGCAAGAGCAATTAACCCCCAGACTGATTGCTGTATCTCCCTACAGTTCGCAGATCAGGAGCTGAAGCTGCCACTGAATCTGCAAAATGGCTTCTGTACAGAGGCTCCTCAGCTGCTTCTTGCCCCTAGGGGAGGAAGCCGATGGGTTCCCCAAATACTGGTCCCAAAGTCCATAGGGTACTAACCTCTCATTTTTTCCTAGGTATAGCTGTGTTGATAATTCTGGAATCTCCACAGCTGCTGGTGTTCTGGGGTCCCTCCAGCCAGCTGCTGGCCCCGCTGCCCTGGTGCTAAAACCGGGGTTCATGGGACCTGGGCTCAGCTCCCAGAGCATTGTGCTGTGCTGAGCTGGCTACTCCCTACAGGGCTGCTGGGCTGTCCTCAGCAGGAGGTTAGCTTCTCTGTGTCGTTTTGTGGGTGCTGGGGCTCCAGAAGTTGTTTAGAGTCCACCTTTTACATTGTTTGGAAGTGGTGTGCCAGTTTCTATTTTTGTATGAGTTACTCTTTCAAAAAAAGTTCATTACTGACCAACCTCTGTTGACAATCCCACACTGAATTTTCCTTTTACTAAGTTGTTGCTTTGATAAACAGCCAGCCCATATGTTAATCTCATCCAATCTAGTGGAATTTTCCAGAGCTTGTGTTCTAATGGGTTTACATTATTGACTTCAAGAATCTCCCAACTGTGAGAAGGCCTGTGAGTAAGAATTAAGTGTGATTTCAGTAGAATGTATAAATTACCTTCCCAATTTGTGTTTTTTAGGTCCCAATTTTTGGTTGATTTCATACAGTTGCATCTGCAAGTCTGTAGATACAAATGTGCTTTTGAGCCCCAGAAATAGTTATAGGACATGGAAAAACCAGTGCCTGGTTGAGCTGTTGATCAGCATCAGGCCAGCTAATGATAGTTTTAATTGATTGTCATACTTAATATGCTTATATAATTGACCACTCCAATAGCCAAAAAAAGGAAGAGCAGCAACGCTTAAATACATCCTCTATTGTTATCCTACAGACAGACAGAGGTAGAAGACAGTAGGCTGAGGATGCAAAGCTTCTACCATTGCAGAAATGCTGGCGTAACATCAGACTCTGCTGCCTCCTTGGGCTTCTGTTTAATGCCACATTTCACACCTTGCAAAGTAACATTAGGGCAGAGGGAATAATTTTCAGCCCTTCCCCAGATGCTGCACTTGGTTGTAGCCTTATGCCTCTAAGAAGATGGTCGGTTATTTGATAGCCAGGACCTTCTTTCTGTATTGAGTACATTAATACTGGACACAGAAGAAGCTCGATAAATTGCTTTTGATTTAACTGAACTGGAATCCCCTAAGCTGACTCAGACTTCAGGAAGTTGCCCTATGGACTAGGGTAGCAGGAAATGAAAACAACCTGAAACAGGAACTTAAGTAGTAAACACTTTCTTACCCTGGAGCAGCAGCAGCAGCAGCTAGAGAACGACCAGAATCTCCAGAGTCACACGGTGATTCCCAGAGGAGAGAAACTTATTGGAGGTAGGAGATCTGAGTTGTGGTGGGAGCTGGAAAACAGCGAGGAGGATGAAAGGAGAAAAACCTCCTAGGTCCTGTCAATCTCCAGGGCCCCTGGAGGGGGAGGTCCTAAATGAAAGATTTGGGCCTTGAATGACAAGAGATGAGATGATGAATAAGAGAGACCTGAAGAGGGGGACGGAAGTGGAAGGGATGGAGCTCATGAGAAGTGATTCCGGATTGATTTCAAGCAGAGAAGGGGCCTCTCTAGGTTTCCCTCTGCTGTTATTGTGGCTTAGATAGCTGATGAGCTTTAGGCACCGTGCTAGGAAGAAGAATACAAAAGATGTCAGAAAGTCTCTGCCTTGGGGAGCTTATAGATGAGCTGGAGGGACAGGACACACATAAAACATTGTAGCACACCAGGAAGTACAAATAGATGTAAAGTACAGTAACAAATTCTGGGATGCTTGAGTAAACAATAAAGCAAGGTTAACCAGTTTCCAAGATCCTATGAATTGAGAAATGGACACTAGGCCCTTTAGTTAGAATCCCCTTGCTAGCTCTGAATCTCAGGATGTTGGCTTTTGCCTTACCTCCCTGTAGCCACATCAGGGCTTCCTCCCCTGGTCATTTCCTTTCAAAGAGCTACAGTAGGCCAGAGTTTGTGGAAAAGGATGGTTGGAAGAGTTTGGGAAGGAGTGGGCTGAATAGAATAAAATTTCAGAAACTTCCTCTTTCCGGGTTCTTGTACTGAGCCTCCTGTGTTATGTGGAAGTCCTAAGAGATCTGGCATGATGGAATATATGAGGGTAGGAACACAGGTCTTGTACTGACAACTGAAACTTGTATCAATGATTGAGGGAACGATGGGGATGGAGGGAGTGTTTCAAGGAATGCTATTGGTGACTTAAACTGTTCCAGTAACTGTACAAGAGCATCAATCTCCCAAGAATTACCTTTTTAGTGACTCATGAAGAGATCTGGGGAAGTTTTAACATCATCTCTCCTTCAAAACATTGTGAAGGGGGGTCTCCCAAGACACTGTGTAGAGAAGATGGAGAAGGATGGGGAGTGGCTTCTCAAGAGGAAATGCCTTCGAGAACACTTTTTAAAAATACATAGATTATTTCTATTGATATCTTTTGTTTTCACATTTTCATTTATATTTATATTCCTCCCTCAACCCCACGCAAATTTTTTTTTAAAAAGAGGAAATAAAACAACTGTGTCTGTTAGTATATGTAATATTACATATTCATCTTCCACCTTTGCAAAGAAAGGGAATGGAAGGAAATGCACTATCTCAACTGCTCTCCAAAACCAATCTTGATCATTGTAATTATATACCATTCAATTTTGGTTCTTATTTGTTTATTGCATGGTGGTAGAAGACATTATTAAAAGTTATTTAAAGTACAAGGCCCAAGAATCTGTTTGAGGACCTGAAAATGGTCCCAAGTGGCATGACAGGGGAAGTACCCTAAAGAGTTTCATTTAAGAACCCTTTGAGGAGATACTGATTAGTAGAAAGGGAAGGGAGATTTGTCTATGTGTTATTGGCTATTGCTTTCCTACAAGCATAAGAGGTTACAGGAACTGTGTGTATAATTTCCAATGGACCACATGGAGGAGGGTTTAACCAAGGTTCTGTTGGGGTTTAAGGCTCCCTCGAAGTTCTTAGCACTGTGCCTGGAATGTTGTAAAGTAATTAATAATAATTAATCATTTTTTAACTTGACTAGTTAGAGGATAATGGTCAAAAGAAGACTGGTGGTTGTGGTGGGAGGATTCCTATGTATTATTGGTATCAGATTCATATGTCTGTAGCCTCACGAGGTGATGTGTGTTCTATCTGCATCATACCTAGATGTGGAAGTCAGTGGTGGGGCATGATGTGTCTGTTTCTGTGGAGACACAAGGTGACGACTGGGACACAGATCCTGACTTTGTAGTGAGTATGGAAGTAATATGGGCCCAAATAGTGAGGGGGAGTTATCTGGCCTCAGGAAAAGGCTACTACGGGTCCTAAAGAATCTCCCATGGTGGGGCTGATTGCAAAATATTTAACTGTCATGGGTGGGGCATGAAGTCTCCCCATCTAGCATTGATGGCATCAGGATACAAGAGTGAAAAGTAAGGGCACAGAGAAGGAGAAGTTGAACGTCTTGAGAAAAGCAGAAAGAGATCAGATGTCCTTAGCATGGAATCTAAGGATGGGCTGGGGTTGGAGGAGAGAGAAGGAAATGGAAGAGAGAAAGAAGACATCAAGTTATGTGACCTCTTTTGGTCTCATTATTCTCATCTATAAAATGAAGAAGTTGGGTTATGTGGCCTCTTCTAGTTCAATATCCATGATCCTATAAATGTGGGAGATTAGAGTTTTCCTTTATCAATAGACATCTATTAGACTCCAAACTAGAGATAGGTGGGGTTGTCTCTAAAGAGTCTCCCCAGCAGCCAGCAGCCATAATGTGAAGTATATAGACCCCATTGGCACGTTCCTGAGGTCCTGGCGGCCCCCTCCTTCTTTTTGAGCCCTTATTGGCAAAGGTTCTCTTTTACAGAATGACATCACTGAGAAGGAGCAGCGGTGGGGAGCTAAGACCATTGAGGGCTCTGGAAGGAAAGAACATATCGAGTAAGTGTGGAAAGTCCAGAGTGTGCGGAGGATGGATGGAGAGCAACAGAGAAGCTTTGGGCCTCATGGGAGGGTGGGGATGAGAGAGAAAAGAGGATGTCTTTATACCTTTTGTCTTTAGAGTCATGTAGTAATGTATAGTATGAGGTGTCAAAGGTCTTACTGCAGCTTTAAGTTTTAATATAGCTTATGTGATGGGCCCAGGTAAGTGATGGAGATTCTGTTGGCTTAGAAAAAGCAAGTAGGATCCTAATCAGTCTCCCATGGTGGAGCTCACTGGCAAGAGTGGGGCTTTAATACCTGAAAATTTAACTAAAACTTTTGGTACATCTTGTAAATATTTTTTTTAACTTCATGAGTTCATTGATTATCTGAGCATCTTTCCCTGCATCTCTAAACATATTACTATCTTCATGCCTTCCTGGTTGTTTCTTCCTTTTCCTTAAATATAGATCTGACCATGTCATTCCCCTGCTCAAATTACAATGGCTTCTTGTTAACTCTGGGGCCAGATATAAACTCCATTTAGCCTTTAAAGCCCTTCACAACATTATTTTTTTTCTAACTGGAAGCAGAAGTTTTTATTTCAATAATCAGAAGAATGCAATAAAAGGAACAATTAATCTAGTTATGCCCCTCTCTCTGAAACTACACCCAGATGGGATCATGACTGGTTAAACATTTACAACATTCAGGCATATCTTTCTGTTCCCAAGTACCCCCAAATTCAGGGCAAGGTAATCTCATTACAAGACTGGAAAAAGGATAGAAGCAACAAGTTCACTAGGTTATTAAGATAGATTTCTGTATCTGAAGGCATTCCTGAAGCATTGCCTTCTGAGACCTAACATGTATAGGTATTGACTTATGTCTTGCCACTGGACTCTGACGACTCTGGAGGAAAGAGTGAGACTGGAGACTATGTAGCTCTGCCTTACTTAAATCAAATCCACTTTCAAGTCAAGACATTACCCTAATGATGTCATTGGTCCTCTTTGAGAAGGAAGGATGAACAACTGATCTTCCTCTATATAATATGTCTCTAATTTCCAGCAACCTCATAAAGTGATCCCTACATGACATTATATCTCTTTCCACTTTGATGTATGCGGAAATGACCCCCTATAAGAGTTGGAGTAGATGTAAGTTAATGAAAATATGGTGTTTTCAGTGTAGGCTGCAACTTTGTCCTATTATCTCATCTTTGAATTCTCAATATTTAGCACAGTGATTTGCCATTACTAATAGATGCTTCACAAATATTTATGAATGAATGGAACAGGACAATACAAGAATACATAAGTGGAGTAAGGACTCCACTTATAATAAGGACATATATCTAATTTTAGCTCTATCATCTATACTGATATCTATACAATCTGTATCTCCATCTCTTTGTTCTCTCCATCTGCACGTCTACCTTCATCTGTATCTGTAGATGTGGATACATCTAACATGTATAAATGTAGATAAAGAGAATTTTTAGTCAGATCTGTGCTCTGTTTCATCCAGTCTTCTTTTACTTTATTACCCAACATGTACTCTTCCATTTAGTAACACTGGACTCCTGGCTGTTTCATGAACAAGATACCCCATCTCTGGGCTCCAGGCATTCTCTTTGGCTGTCCCCCATGCCTCGAATGCTCTCCTTTCTCCATTTCAACTACTGACCTTCCTGGCTTCCTTTAAGTTCCATCTAAAATCCTGCCTCCTCTAGGAAGCCTTCTCCAGCCCCTCTTAATTCTTTCCCTCTGTTAGTTATTTCCTATTTATCCTGCATGTAGCTTGCTTTGTATTTATTTGTTTGCATGTTATCTCTCTCTCCCCCCTTCCACCCCCCCCCCCACCAAGCCTGCTGTAAGTTTCTTAAGGACAGGGATTATCCTTTACCTCTTACTGTATCCCCAGAGCTTAGCACAGTGCCTGGTGCATAGTAGGTGCTTAATAAGACTTTATTGAATTCAACGGAAGAAGGAAATCCCAAGTGAGAAAACTCTATCAATACAAGTCAATAACTACTCTGCAACTTAGTCTTGGCCTAGAACACTGAAAGGTTGAGTGATTTGCCTGTGACACATACACACAATCAGTGTGTATATGTGCCAAAGGCATCACTTGAACACAGATCTTCCTGGATCTCTATCTACTACAGCATGATCCCTTTTGAGAATTGTTAACAAATAATGATGTATATGTGAATAAGAGAGGTTGGTGATACAGGGGCACAGAGTTTCAGGGAAACATTGGACTTTCAAAAAAGCTATGGGTTGAGAATACCACAGAAATCATATTATTTTAGTGGGGTTAGGTAACATCTATTTCGATTCTCCCTTCCCCCCACTTTTAAAGATTAAGAAAACAAGTCACAGAAAGGCTCAATGACTTGCTCAAGGTTACCCTCAGACCTCCTTGTTCCTCCACTACACCATGCTAGAAGAAGCTGATGAAAATATATATTTGAAATCAGCAGGGATTCATAAATTAAGTGTGAGTCTGTATACCCTGATTTATAAGTTAAATGTGAGTCTGTATACCCAGAAGTTAGTTTAAGGGATCTCTGTGGGGAAGAGTCTAAGGAATTCTTTAAAGAGAGCAGCTTCAAATTGAAACTGAGAAGTGGATCTGGGGCCCATATAGAATTTTGCAGGGACCAAGAGAACAGAGAGAGAGGAGAAAAAGAGAGAGAGAGTGCGCTCTGGTTCCCGAACTGAATGGAAAGAGGAAGTAGAATTAGTAAGGAATAACAAAATGATCCCCAAGGAAGTGACTAGAGAAGGAGCCAATCAACTTGGAGGATATTTGTGGCCTTTGCCATCACTTTAAAATTCATGTTTTCTTTTTTCAAAATGTGCCAGGTATTGTGCTTTAGAATTTGAATACATAGATCATTTAATATTTTAATATAATCATTTAGAATATTTTCCATATTATTTAATTTTTGCATCAATATTTATTAGGGATTTAGTCTACAGGTTTCTTTTTCTGCTTCATTTCTCCATGGTTTAGATATTGAGACCATTTTTTTAAAAGCAATTGGGGTAAAGTCACTTGCTCAAGGTTACATGGTCAGTCATTATTTATATGTGGGTGCTCATTTTCTGAGGTCAGAACCAATCCCGGGTCCTCCTGACTCTAGGGCTGGCGCTCTTACTCACTGCGCCACCTAACCACCCCCAATACCATTCTTTTTAACGATAAAAAGAGCATGGAAATTTCCCTTATCAATTTTCACAAAGTTTATGCAATACTTGAATTGCTATATTTTTCTTACACTTTGATTACATTTTCCTTGAAATATTTAGATACTTTGTCATTCAGTACAGAAATATTAAGTAATGATATTGATTCCTTATCTACTTAGGGATAATGTAAGTTCCTTGTTACTCTCTTTTTATCCTATTTTTGCTCTTTCCTTATCTGAAATCAGGATGACTGATCCTTTAGCTGTCACTAAATAATAATGTCTTGAGTTCAGCCTTTGCCGAACTTTTTTTTTTTAGCTTTTTGGTTTTTTTTCTTTTTTTTTATTAAAACAAATGCTTTATTAACTTCTGTTTTACATCATTCATTTCTGCCAGATTTGAGTTACAATCATTTCCCCCCCGTTATTCCCCTACCCAACCTCCCAGAATAGCAGTCCCACAAGATATCACTTCCTCCAATCTGCTCTCTCCCATACCTTCTCCCATACCCCCTTTGACTTTTCCTTTAGAGGAAGGTGAATCTTTGTGTCCCAATGCCTGCACATCTTATCTCCCAATTACAAGCAAAAGAGTATTAATAATAGTATTTATATATATTTGAAACATTTAATCTTAAGACCTCGAATTTCAGATCCATTTCCTTCCTCCCTTGTCACCTATTCCCTCTGGGGAGATAAGTAATTCAGTATATGTTGTACATGTCTAGCTATGCAAAACATTATCATAGTAGATATATTGTACAAGGCTGCTTATAATTCCCTCCCCCTCATCCCACCCCCAACCTGGTCCATTCCCCACTTGATCCTGTCCCTCTTCTATAGTGGGTACCTCCAACCTCCCCTCCCCCCAAGGATGCCCTCCCATCCTCATCCCTCCTCTCCTCCCCCTTCCCCCCATTCTGCTGTAGGTTGAGATGTCCCACCTAGTATGTATATCATTCTCTCCCTGAACCAAATTCAATGAGAATGTGGTTTCGCCTTTTTGCCTTCCTATTTTTCCCCTCCCCTGCAACCACTTCCCCCTGCTTCCTCTACATGAGATAGTTTACCCCACCCTGTCTCTCCCCATCTCCTCCTGCCACTTTCCTCTCTCACCTCACAGTTTCACCCCTTGAGTATCCTCCCTTCCCAACAAATTCAACCTATGCCCTCTATCCATATATAACTGTAACCATATATACACACACATTAAAATATGTATTCACATGACCATACATCCTTCTTCCATTATTTTCATAGTGAGAAAGATTTCATCAGTCACAGTTATTGTTTTTCCATATAGGAATGTAAATAGTTCAACTTTGATAAGTTCCTTTTGATTTCTTTTCCCTGATTACCTTCTCAGGCATCTCCTGCTTCTTGCATCTGGATGTCAAATTTTTTATTCAATGCTGGTTTTTTCCTCAAGAGTGCTTGAAAGTCCTCTATTCCACTGAATGACCATATTTTCCCCTGAAACAAAATACTCAGTTTTGCTGGGTAGGTGACCCTTGGGTTCATTCCCAGCTCTTTGGCCCTCTGGAATATCATATTCCATGCCCTTCCATCCCTCAGTGTAGAAGCTGCCAGGTCCTGTGCTATTCTGACTGTGTTTCCACAATATTGAAATTGTTTCTTCCTGGCTGCTTGGAGTATTTTCTCCTTGATCTGGGGATTCTGGAACCTGGCTATAATATTCCTGGGAGTTTTCTTTTTGGGATCTTTTCAGGAGGTGATCTGTGGATTCTTTCAACCTCTATTTTGCCCTCTGGATCTAAAACATCAGGGCAATTTTCCCTGAGAATTTCTTGAAGGGTGATTTCTAGGTTCTTTCCTTGATCATGGCTTTCAGGTAGTCCAATAATTTTTAAATTGTCTCTCCTGGATCTAATTTCCAGGTCAGTGGTTTTTCCCATGAGATATTTCACATTGCCTTCTAATCTTTCATTTGTTTGGATCTGCTTAACAGTATCTTGATTTCTCATAAAGTCATTAGCTTCCATTTGCTCCAGTCTTACTCTGAAGGAATGAATCTCCTCAGTGAGCTTTTGAGATTCTTTTTCCATCTGTCAAATTCGACTTTTTAAGGCATTCTTCTCTTCATTGCCCTTTTGGGCCTCCTTTGCCATTTGAGTTAGTCTATTTTTTAAGGTGTTGTTTTCCCCAGTCAGGCTGTTGACCCTCATTTCATATTTTTCCTGCATCCTTCTCAATTCTCTTTCCAATTTTTCCTCCACTTCTCTTATTTGATTTTTAAAGTCCTTCTTAAGGTCCTCTATGGCCTGCAACCCGCTCATGTTTTCCCCTGGGGCTTTTGGAGCAGGACTTCTGGCCTCACAGTGCTCTTCCCCCTCCATGCTTCGACCCTCCTTGCCCCCAAAGTAGGAGTCTAGGGTTGCATTTTTCTGTTTAATTTGTTTCCTTTGACTTGGTATGTTGCCACTTAATTACTTGACTTTTGGGCTTGTTGCCACAGTATGTCTTTGCCCCCAGATAGGGGAATTTTCGTCCTGAATGTGTGGGAGGGCAACTTCCGTTTCTGGCAAGCTGTAAACCCACCCATGACTTCCACCCCAGATCACAATCCAGATCCAGGGAGGTTAAAGCAAGAGCGATTACCCCCCAAGACTGATCGCTGGATCTCCCTATAGTTCGCAGGCCAGGAGCTGGAGATGCCTCTGAAAACTACAAAATGGCGTGTCTCCTCAGCGGCTTCTAGCCCCCAGGGGAGGAAGCCGACGCATTCCCCAAATACTGGTCCCAAAGTCCATAGGGCACTAACCTCTCACTTTGTCCTAGGCATGTCTATGTTGATAATTCTGGAGTCGCCACAGCTGCTGGTGTTCTGGGGTCCCTCCAGCCGGTTGCTGGCCCTGCCGCCCTGGGGCTAAAACTGTGACTCAGGCGGACCGGACCTGTGCTCAGCTCCCCACGCTCTGTGTGCTGCGCTGCCGGCTTCCAGAGCGCTGAGCTGGTCCTTCCTGCAGGGCTGCTGGGCTGTCCTCAGCGGGAGGTTAGCTTCTCTGTGTCGTTCTGTGTGTGCTGGGGCTCCAGAAGTTGTTCAGAGTCCCCTTTTACATCGTTTGGAGGAAATGTGGGGTCAGAGTGGCTTGGAAGCGCTGTTTCTACTCTGCCATCTTGGCCCCGCCCCCCTGAACTTTTTTTTTAAAGTATAAACTTTATTCGATACTTTAGCATGTACATTGATTATATGAGAAACCAAACTCTGCTTCTCTTGTTCTGTCCAGGAGGAACAGAAAGGGTTGGTCTGCTGAAGGAAGTAGCCAAAATGAAACTCTTGACCTCAGAGTCTAGGGTAGAAGTCTGGTTCACAGGCTCAGAAACATAGACTGTTTTCCTCTCAGAGCTATTTGTCCTTCTGCCTTTAGTATGGTGGATACAGTGTAGCAGTTTTATTCCTTTTTCTCTTCACCTTCCTTTCACTCCAACAAGTTACCATTGTTCTGGGTGAAGCATCTCATTGACTGAGTGATCAACACAAACCTGAGTGATGAGAGACAAGAGGAAGGTAGAAGAAAGCCCTAAGTACATGGTGGAGCCCTTAGGGGAGAAGTTGACTCCACAGGGCTGAGGGAAGTTGCTTCACTGCAAAGAGGTTTTTGGATCTAAGATGTATTTCCTATATCACTAAGCTCTGGGTTTGAGTCCTCTTCTGGACTTATATTACTGGGGAGATCCATAACCTACCTTTAGTATCTGAGTTACAAAAATCATATTGCAGAGAGATTGCTCTCCTAGGATGGATAAATGAGAGAGTTTTAGCAGTCTAAACACACAATCCAGACATTGAGGCTTTTTCTTAAGAAGCAAACCACAATCCTGGTTAAAATATGCAGTATAAACCTCTACCTCAAATAGCTATGCATTAACAAAGACAAACAACTTAGAATAAGTCAGAAGATTTATAGTATAATGGCCAGAAATTCACAAGGAACAAAATCTAAGAAAGAAGTCAATGAAAACATCCTTGCCCTCAGATGTCCAAATAATAATGCACAAAATATGTGTAACACACAAGATGGAGCAAAGTTCCTAATGCAAGCTGTGAAAATTGTCCTGGTATATATAATTGAGGTTGATGTTAGGGGTCCTATGACTGAGATATGGCTCTTGAACCACATGCCATAAGATTTACTTATAAGGAATTTCAGGAACTAGAGAGTGGAGTGGACAAGGGTGATATATTTTGGTGATTTTTCAAAAATGTATTTTGGTGAAGATCAACAGAAGAAATGTTATTATCATGCAAATATACTATATACTAAGGACCCCCTGGACAGAAAGAGGAAATAATTGACGAATTAGAAAAACACATCACTAGTTTCACATAGAATGTTAGTAAACTAAGTAAGTAAATGTTTGCATGTATACTCTCTCTCCCTAAAGCAGAGTAAGCTAAAATTTTCTTGACTCACTTTAATGATAACTAAGTATTTAAAAAAGTGGAGGAATAATTTTGGAGAACTTCTATTCTGGGGTGTAAATTATGTGAAGCCCAGGGGAGAAGTGACCACTCCACCTTAGAATCTGTGATAGAGGAGAGGAAAGTTGAGAATACACAGACAAATCCTCTAGGTTTGAGGAGAATAGATTTCAAAGGCTTTAGAATTTTTGTGTGTGTCACAGACCCCTTTGGCAGTCTGGCAAACCCTATGGATGGACCCCTTCTCAGAATAATGTTTTTAAACCCATAAAGTAAAACACATCAGATTATGAAGGAAACCAACTATACTGAAACACAGTTATCAAAATATTTTTGAAATACAATTGTATAGACCCTAGGTTTAGCACCTCTGATTTATAAAAAGAATAGCTGGCAAACTCTCAAGAATGAAATTCCAAAGAGAATTTTTTTTGGTAAGGAATTTTCATGGTAAGGAAAAGGAATTGTTGAAAGAGACACAAGTATACTTAGTGAACTCATTGACCCAATTAGATTTTAAAATTATTTGTTTAGAAGATGGAAGCAAAGGTAATGGAGGCTGAATGCAAAATTAAGGCACAATCCTAAGAGTAGTGTCAGGCCTGCTAAGGCTCTGAAAGAGCAAAACCTGGCAAGGAAAACTAGGGGGAAAAAGATTATTGTTATCTCAATTGAGGAAAAGAGGATGCTCAAAGGAGGGATGGAATTACTGATGACATAAATTAAATTATGATGAAGGATGAACAAAAGAAATCAGAGCTACTCAACACTTTATTTTGCTGCTATTTTCCTTTCTAAGGAGAATGACCTGTAGACTGGAAAGGAATTTGGAAAAATGGCTAAAAAGCACTTGAAACCCCAGAGAAATAGAGAAATAGTACAAAACAGTATAGCTGCTTCTGATTAGTTCAAGTCACAAGGCTTGGGTCCTCCGGAACTGACTGCTGAGATACTATCAGTAATATCTGAAAGTATATAAAAAACAACACACAGGGGCGGCTAGGTGGCGCAGTGAGTAGAGCGTCGGCCCTGGAGTCACAAGGACCTGAGTTTGGATCTGACCTCAGACACTTAACGCACACACAAATAAAAACCTAGCCGTGTGACCTTGGGCAAGTTACTTAACCCCAATTGCCCTCCAAAAAGCAAAAAAAAAAAAAAAAAACCAACACACAGAAAGTAGCATGGCATAGTGGAGAGAGAGAGCTGGCCTCAAAGTCAGGAAGATCTGGGTTCAAGCATTGCCTCTGACATGTACTGGCTGCATAACCCTGGGCAAGTCATAACCTTCTAGTGTTCTAGGCAGCTCTTAAGACTGTGCAGAGAAGGTGCCAACCTGCCAACCAATTGATAGAGGAAGCATCATCAACATGGAGTTCCCTATACCAAGGCGCAGTTTCCTATAAGTAACAGGAAAGGTGCTGCACAATACGGGAAGTACAAATGTCCAAATGAGAGAGACAGAGAGAGAGCACTGTGGTCTTGACTTCTATTCCTCACAAAATCATAGAATGTATTATTAAATGGATGGCCAGTGAACATCTAGAAAATGAAGCAATGATCACAAAGCCCGCATTCCTTCACTGAGAACAGGTCACACCAAGCTGACCTCATTTCCTCATATCACAGGATTTCTAGGTTAATAAACCAGAGGAATTTTCTACCTTAAATTTTAACAAAGTATTTGACAAAATTTTATTATGTGTTACAAGATGGAGAAATGTAGGATAAATGGTAGTCAATCCAGGTGGGTTGGGAGCTAGTTGAATGGTTGAATTCAAAGAGTAGTCATTAATGACTAGATTTTAACTTGTTTGGCACTGTGCTATTTAACAAAACTAGGAGGTATAAATACATACATTTGGTGACAGGATCTTGCCCCATCCCCTCCTCCACCCCCCAAATATCAACTGCATAAGGCATTAGTATATATCTATTAAGATGAAATTTAATAGTGATAAATGTAAAGTCTTATACTTTTTTTTTAATTTAATTTAACAAATTTAGGAAAATAGTTCATCACAAAAGATCTATCTATCTGTCTGTCTATCTATCTATCTAAACTATATGTCATATGATGAAGATACAAAGACAAAATTAAAGGATCTCTGTCAAAACAACATGTATATACATAATATCATATATCATATATGTATGTGTATTATATATATATATATATATTATATATATTGTTCCCTATAAACAAACTCCTATGCTTTTGTATCAGGGGACTGGTACAAGCATCAGTTACAGAATCTCTCCATATTCTTGGAAATCTCTCCAAGGTACTTCTATCACATGTCATCACTTATCTGGAAGCATTTTCCCCAGCCTCTTCCACCACAGGAAGCAGCATCAAAGGCATTCTGCACATTTGCCAGTTCCCCATTTCCACCCTGTATTTGAAGTCCTTCACAGTCCTATTCATCCCTAATTTCATATTATTATGCCTCACAAACTCAAAGTGCTTTCCTTCTCTAAAATCCCATGATCCTTTTTTTTTATCCAGTTAGAGTCCTCTGAATGGGAAATTAGCATTTTCTCTGGATATCTCTTTAACCTTCATCTCATTCTTCCTTGTGTCATAGTTATATATATATCCCCTTGTCCTTTGCTTCATTAGACTCTAAGGTCTTTGAGAGCAAGGCTTATACATATAATTCTTTATAGCCTAGTGTTGAGTACACAGTAGAAAACATAGATTTGATGGAATAAATTGAATTGAGTAGCAGAAAAATTAATACCAGAATAGCTCAAAGTAAAAATAAATGCTTATGTACATGTCAATAGAAAAATTAATACCAGGTGATATGATTAAGAGCTCATTACTTAATATTTCTAAGGTACTAGGATTTAAGATGCCCACACACTAACAACTTCCCTCTACCATAACATCCATTTTTGCTCCTCTGTAGATTAATCTGTCTTTAACCTGCTTGCTCTCCATAGAACAGACTACCTTTTCCTCTAGTACCCCCACAAGTAATTATGAAGATGCGTTGTCATTATACATGGTGCCTACAAAGTTATTCATTCAACATTTACTTATTAATTTATCTATCCATCCATTTATCTATCACATCTTGGGCTCTTTCTGATAGGCTTCTATTTGGAGGTGGTAGGATAATGAGGGACAGGAGAGGGTGAGAGACTAAAGTTTGGACTGGAAAAGGGGACAAGAAAGAATAATGGGACTAGGAATGGAATGGGAAAGAGAGAGAGGTGTGTGATTTTAGGGTGTAGACCAGAGAGCAAACCCAAGAGAATGGATATAGAAGCTGGAAATAGAGGGGGCTTGGTTGGGAAAGAATGAAAAAAGTCAAGTCTTTTCACCCTTCTAGAGTTTCTCCAGTAACTCCATACTTCAAATTCCCATCCCACGACCCAACTGTGGATTTGAGTCACATTCCTTCTGTGTAGCAACTGACAAAGGCTACGGTGCTGACCTTAGTGGCTGTCATGTTAAGTACCATATAGTGAGGGCCCGTCTGATAGCAGTGGAGGAGGGGAGCAGTAACTCGAAATGCCCTAATGACTCAGAGCAGGAAGGAAGTGGTAGTCTTTTCTTCTAACCCTCCCCCACCACAAGACTTGCTTTCTTTCTTGACTAAATTTAGTCATTGTTCAGTGAGTTGTGGTTAAAGATGAACTGGGAACAACTCATCCCTTTGTCAATCCGTCTGGACATTTCCTACTATTTGTCCAATTTATCGAAGAGAGTAGGTTTGCCATGTGGGCCCAGATGATTTGTCTTTTGGGGGGAGATCGTAGGATTATAGATTTAGAGTTGTAAAGGACCTCAGAGGCCATCTGGCTCCTTCATTTTTGTTTCCTTTTGCTTCCCTACCATTGACTAGTTAAAGCAACCTGACCTAGGAAACTCCTTTAGGAGTCCCATTAATTTTTTTTAGGCTGGATCTACACTGGAGTGTGATATGGGAAACCTGAATGAGCTGTCCTCTCCCACTTGGCAATGATAGCTATATCTTATAATATATAAAAAGAAAGCAAGTGCTAGACTAGTTCTCCTACCACTTTGTCATGTTCAGGATAACTTGGGATCAAGTCCCACCTGATGCATACCTGCTATATGACCCCGACCCAATCTCTTGATCTCTCAGTGCCCAGGTGGCAACCTTCCAAGACTTTAAATTGTAGAACTGTTGCTAACCTATGTTGGTAGAGGAAGTCTCCTTATCAGCAGTTCCCTATACCAATGAAAGCATAGGAATGGACCTTTATTAGAAAGGCAACTAGATGGTGCAGTGGTTATAGTGTTGGATTTGGAGTAAGGAAGGTTTGAGCTCAAATCCACCCTCATACACTTAATAGCTGTATGACCCTGGGCAAATCACCTAACTTCTGACTGCCTCAGTGTTTTCATCTGTAAAACAGGGAAAAAAAACCTCCCAGGTGTATTGTAAGGATAAAACAAAGTATTTAGCAAGGCATTTTGCAAACCTGGAAACACCATATAAATGCTGGCTATTCCTATTATGTAATCAAAGAAAGTTTGGATTGGAAATTAGTTAAATTGGGTTCTGGTCCTAGTTTCACCACTGAATTGTTATTTGATCCTTGGGCAAGACTTCATTTCCCATTTCTGAAAAAGGGGATGTTAATACCTGTCTTACTTAGCTTAATGGGTGTTGTGAGAATCAAAAATCAAATATATGAAAGCACTTTGAAAACTATTAAATACTACAAGTATTTAATATAATTTAATTCAATATAATATAATTTAATATAAATAATCTTTATATAACGTTTAAATTCCAGATTTAGCTTTAGGTTTAAAATCTAATTTCCTGGTCAAAGTGATCAGCTCAGTATATAGAACAGAACCTAATAAATACCTCAGGGACCTTAAAGGCTATCTAGTCCAGCTTACATCTTGGTTAATTCTGGTAAATGTTTATCATTCAACTCCCTGTAAAAAAAAAAGTAGGGCACATTTTTAAGTTTAACATGCATTAATAATATTTTCTCCATCACTTTAAGTCTAAACACTCAGCAAAACAATAAATCAAGACTTGATTTGTAGTGTTTGCTGATTTCTGAGGTATAACTGCTTACATTGAAAATTTAACAGTCATCTCTTTTTAACTGGCTCCAGCCCATATCTGAAATAAGAATCCCCTGGTGTAGCAGCAACCACACTCGTATACCCAGGATAACCTGCTAGCACAGGTTCTTTGATCTACTTTTAAAGGAAAAAATAGCCTTTAAAAGGGTCAACAATCTTTTTTTTTAGTTACATTCACTAGTTCAGGGGAGAAGTCAGCACCTTGAACTTCAGAGAAAATACAAGCAGAGAAATAAAGACTAACAAGACAGGGCTCTGATTGCCTGAATTAACTATATGCTTTACATACATCTCTAGATTGAGAGAGCCTTTACATCTGAGCAGTCAGGGAGCTCTGAACATATGACCACTCAGAATCTTGACCAGGGAATCACAAGATCCTTCTCATAAGTGAGCCACCAAAGCAAAATACCAACTCAGAGTATATATACACTTCTCAGAGTCAGAAGGCACCACAGCCCTTGTGACTCAGTGCATAACTAGAAATTAACAAAAGGTGTGAAAGCTTTCCTACAAGCAAGACTCCCCTAAGCAAGCTTCCCTTAATGGGCTCCACAGTGAGACCTATTAATGGGTGGGAGGATCTTAAATCCCATTGACATTAAACCTAAGTTTTCTCATGCCCAATAAATGAACATTCAGTACCCAGTCTCTGCCCAACAGATAGAGAATCTAGTACCTCTGGAGGCAAAGCATCCCATTTTTGGATAGCTCTCATTTCTTTATATTAAAGCACTCTTTCTTTATATTAAACTAAAGTTTGAATCTCTCTCCAACATCCATCCCTTATACCTAGTTCTGGCAAGGTCACAGTCCCTCAAATACTTGGAGATAGTCACCACTTCTATACTGCCTTCTCTTCTTCCTTCAGTGGGTCCACATATAACTAGTTCTTGAACCCCTTCACAATCTTGGTTGCTTTCTTCTGGATACTCTCCAAATAATGGATGAACTTCAAAAATGTGTCACCCAGTTCTGAATGTAATACTGTAGATGGTTGATGAACAGGGTAACAGGACTCTATTACCTCTGTAGTCTTGCATTCCATGTGTCTTTTGATGTTGTTATTTGGTCATTTCAGTCATATCCGGCTCTTTATGACCCCACTTTTTGGGATTTTCTTGGCAAAGATACTGGCCTGATTTACCATTTCCTTCTCCAACTCATTTTACAGATGAAGAAACTGAGGCAAACAGGGTTAAGTGACTTGGCCAGGGTCACACAACAAGTAAGTATCTGAGGTCAGATTTTAACTCAGGAATATGAGTCTTCCTCGTTGCAAACTCAATCTCTATTCCCTCCACTACTTGGCTGCCGTATCTTTTTTTTTTTTTTTTTGCTTCTTGGAGGGCAATTGGGGTTAAGTGACTTGTCCAAGGTCACACAGCAAATAAGTGTTAAGTGTCTGAGGTCAGATTTGAACTCAGGTCCTACTGACTACAGGGCTGGTGCTCTATTCATTGTGCCACCTAGCCTCCCCCTGCCATATCTTTTGATGTAGCCTAGGTTATTGTTAGCTTTGGGAGTTTGTCTAGATTTCTTCCTTTTAAGTGGAAATTGAGTATCTTGATGGACTAATAGTGCTGAGTTGTAGATGTCTTCTCCAAGGCCATTATTCTTTCTATGATGTCTTTCTTGATGACTTAGGCATAATAAAGCATTGCACATTGTGTTCATGAGCAGATATTTTAAAGTGTTGGAGATATTTACTAGAGTGCAAATCACCAAACATTTGCTACATTCTGGCAGAATTGCTAAAAGCTGTAACTCTCTGGGAGCATTGTATGTTTCAATTTCAAGGCTAAAACCAAATATGAATTGAGAAAATCAAAAAGACAGATTGGAGAGGAGAAAGACTAGAAGCAGAAATACCAATAAAGGAAGTTATTATAATAGCAGGTTAGAGGTGGCTTTTGAAGGTATGATCTAAGTTGCTAGCTGTGGAAAAGCTCATTTTGTGCCTTATAAACAGCATCCTTCTGGGATCAGTTGCAGAATCTAGGAATAGCTAACTAAGAGAAAGTAGAGGTGGGGGTGGTGACATGATACTGAATATTAGAATATTTGAAAGGTTTTAATGTGGAAGTATTAGGTTTGTTCTGATCTTCTGCAGAAAGAAGAGCAAGGACCAGAAGGGGTAGAAGGGAGATTTCAGCCAATATAAGGAAAAAGCTTTCTAATGATCAAAGCTGTCCAGAAATAAGACAGACAACTTTGGGGGCTTGTAAGTGCCCTGTTGCTGAAGGCTTTTATAGAGAATCTGGATATCCTGTTGTCAAGATGCTACAGAGGGGATTCATACTTCATGGCAGAGGGAGCCCGATTACATTGCCTCTCATACTACTCTTTGATGTAAATTATATATCTGAAGCTCAATTTCACATTTTACCTAATGGTGAGTCATTATTAAGAGCAGTAAAATAATGCATTTTGTCTTCTTTCATTTCCTAAGGTAATTCAAAAGAAATTATTTTTAAAACCAATGATTTCTCATTTTTTAAAATTCTAGCATCCTATTCCCTCAAATAGATTTTTTAAAAAGCATGTGTATGTTTATAAGCCTGAAAACCTTTAAATCATAAGAAGTCTATTTCTGAATTTGGCTTTGCATTTAGATTTTTGGGTAGGATAAAAAACAATAATATTGTTATTGTTATAAAAATTGTTATAAATAACAAGCTATTTGAGTTCAAGACAATATCCAAACCCATTTCTAAGCCAGGTAAATGCTGTAGCAGTGAACTGAAAGCAGGGTCAGAATTGTACCTGCTATATTTTCTTTCTGATATATCATTATAAATTATTCACCTGCACTATTTCAGTCTTCAATTTGTTCTATTTGTTCTATTTCTTAGTCAAATCTCATCTTTGAAATTCTGAAAATTTCCCTTTGCTCTTGAAAGATCTTTATCATATCAAAAGGAATTTTAAAGCTCTCTCAGACTGAAAGAATTGGAGACTGAGGTTTTTCAAACATAAGTAGACTAGAGTCTTGCTAATTCTAGGTGGCACAGTGGATAGAGTGCTGGGTCTGGAGTCAGGAAGACTCATCTTCCTGAGATCAAATCTAGCCTCAGACACTTGCTAGTTGTGTGACCCTGGACAAATCCCTTAACCCTGTTTACTTCAGTTTCCTCACTCCAGTATCTCTGCTAAGAAAACCCCAAATGGGGTCATAAAGAGTCAGACATGACTGGAAAAACAGCCCAACAACAATAAACTATATAATCTGTCATTCTATGGGTCTTAGTGGACCCCAATATTTTAATTTAATTTTTCCTTTTGGTACAGTTAAATCTTGCCTCTTCCTTCCCTAGGTTGCATACTAGTGGGAGGTAGGTATCATTGAATCACTTTCTAAGTACATAGAAGAAGGATCAAGAATAAGATCTCAGAAAACATTTAATCCCCCAACTCCATGTTATAGATGAAGAACTTAAAATCAAGACAAGTTCAATGATTTTTTAAAAGTTACACAGCTAGTTAACTACAGAGCTGGGGCTAGAACTCACTCTCTCTGGCTTCCAAACCAGTGTTTTTTTACAGTTCTGGTTTTGGACTGGGCTGAAATTGGGTATCACAAGCCAGAAAGACAACATTATAGAGCAGAGGCTCCTAACTTGGGGTACATGAATTTGTTTAAAAATTTTCATCTCTCTCTTTACATATATGTATATATTTATAGACAGATAGGTAGCTAGAGATATCGTGACAACTATATTTTAATGAATTGGTTCCTTTTGTAATCCTGTGTGTTTTATTTTTATGGATTTAAAAACATTATTATTCTTAGTAGGAGTCCATAGGCTTGACAAGATTAACAAAAGCATCCAGGACACACACAAAAAGGTTAAGACTCTCTGTCCTAGAGAGTAGTCTAGGGATGTTGAGAAAGTGACTTGCCCATTGCCACACTACTATGTATGCATTTCATTATAAACTGTATCTATGAAGATAAGTTCAAGGAGATTTCAGGGCTTTATATTCATTGCTAATAAGTAGTGTACCCATGGGTGTAATCCTGTGTTCCACTCGGTCAAAATCCTTTTGTTATATGTAGGAATGGAAGACTAGATCTGGATGGATAGGTCTTCCTGACTTGGCAGTCAGCACTCACTGAGGTAGATTAAGCTACGGTGCCAGGCTATGTAGTCTTACAAATTTCAGTTTTGTTGTTTGTTGTTTAGTCATTTACAGTCATGCCTGACTCTCCTTGACCCCATTTTGGGGTTTTCTTGACAAAGATACTGGATTGGTTTGCCATTTCCTTCTCCAGCTTATTTTACAGATGAGGAAACTGAAGCAAGCAGGACTAAGTGATTTTCCCAGAGCCACACAGCTAAATAAGCATCTGAGGCTGCATTTGAACTTAGAAAGATAAATCTTCCTGACTCCGGGCCCAGCATTCTATCCACTTTACTGCTCCAAATTTCAGTTTAAGTTTCTTAAAATTAAATAAGGTTTTAAAAGATTGTTAGCAGTAATATACAAAATTACCACATGATGGTGCTGTAGGTCCACGAAATAGAACTTTTTTCCTGTAGCATGTAGACCATGCCCTTTATGAAAGTGACAATACCGTGGAATTCATCATCTTGGCAGTGGGAGAGAAGCTAGCAAGAGAATGCAGTTACTCATGCACTTTATGGGAAGAAAATGCATTCCTTCTATGGGGAAATACTAGGTCTTCCTCTTTCATCACTCCTGGAAGAACAAGAATGATGTAGAGCAGAAAGAGCTCTTCATTTTTCAGTGCTCCAAGCATCTCTCTAAGGCTATAAATTGCTAAGAAGGTCCTGATTTGTAGTAACAGAGGAAATTTCATCATCCTGGCAGTGCCCTATACCAATGAAATCACAGGTCAGTCACTCCCTATTCTTATTCTAGGATAATTTGTGTCAAAGATTAAAAATTAAAAACCAGGTATTGGTTAAAATAGAAGAAAACACCCCCTCCCCCATAGGACTAGGAGTACATAAACCTGGATTTTAGTCTTAGCTCTGCTCCTAGATAGCTGTGTCACTGAACCCTCTTTGGGATTTCAGTTTCCTTATCTGCAAAATGAGGACATTGATTTTTAAAGTCTCTCTATTTCTTATGTTCTGTGGTTCCATAAAAGGAACAAAACAAAATAAAATATGTCTGAGAATATGAAAGTAGAAAAGCAAAGAGGGCATCACATGTATAGGGAGATGAAAAAGAGTGAGAAGGGAACAGGGGCTGTACAAAGTGTGATCAGGTACAAATAGGAAATTAAAATAATAGTGTGAAGAGCATCTCTAAGGTGCTGTGATGGATTCTTTAAATATATGAGATACAACAAGAGATGAAGCCAAGCAGGAAAGATCTGACAGGAGGCAGAATGGTGGCATGATGTAAGATCTTAATTTAAATTGCAGCTTTGCTTCTTACTACAAGGTGCCCTGAATGACTTTGGACAAGTCACTTAACCCCTATGAGACTCTGCTTCTTCATTTGTGAAATGAGGGAGTTGGATGAAGTGGCCACCAAGGCTAAGCCCATTTCAGCTTCATCTATGATTCTACTGCGGTGGCTTATAGGTTTCCCTTTAATAATGAAGCAGGTGTAGCATGTAGTGGTTTTACCTACACATGTCACCTGCTTTCCCATCTCGCTGTGTTCCCTATAGATAGGATTTCCCTTGTGTATTCTCCATCTCCCTTGTATTTTTTCGCTTTGAAATCCTATTCTTCTTCCCAAGGCCAGCTCAAATGACATCTTCATTGATCATCCAAGATGGATTTTTCCTTCCTCTGACTTGACCTCTGGTACTCCTCATTTAAATTTTTTTTGTCCTAAGCACTGTCCTTTTTTTTTTTTTTTTGCTTTTTGGAGGGCAATTGGGGTTAAGTAACTTGCCCAAGGTCACACAGCTAGGTTTTTGTTTGTGTGTGTGTTAAGTGTCTGAGGCCGGATCCGAACTCAGGTCCTTCTGACTCCAGGGCCGAAGCTCTACTCACTGCGCCACCTAGCCGCCCCTTGCACTGTCCTTTATTATACTTATTATATAATATTGGGCAGGGATGGAATTATCTGAAAAATGAGGGAGGCTGATAGCCATGCTAATATAAGGATCATTTTTCCCACTCTCTTTTCCTCTGTTGGATGCCCTCTTCCTATTTCTTTCCCCAGTATATGAATGAATGAATGAATGAAAGAAAAATGCATTTATTAAGCACCCACTATGTACCAGGCACAGCATTAAGTACCAGAGGTGCCAGAACAAAAGCCAACACAGTCTTGCCCCAAGGAGTTCACAGGGAAACAACATGTATAAGCGGGTAGTGGCCAGGGAAGTATATTTTTTCTTGGGAAGTTAATAGAGTGGTGCCACAGGGGAATAGATTGCTACAGCCTTACCAGGAGTAATTACAGTATTGATTTGATTGTAATCCTTTATATCTCCAGAACTGGAAGCAAGGGTGGGGAAGGAATTGAAGACACTAGCATGACGGGAAGGTGGCCTCCAGGAGGGATGACTGGAGAGCAGAGTAAAGCTCACCAATCAGATCAGGGGTTCCCAGGGAGTGTGTTCTGGGGACAAAAGAGCTAAGTCCTCAGGGCATGGTTTTCATGCCTGGCTGGCAAGAAGATGACTCTTTTCTTTGGATGTCTCTTACCCTTTTAACTGGCCATAATAACAAGTTATATTATTTGTCATTTTCATGTTCATTTAATAGAAGTTCATTATTATTAGTCTTAACTTTTAAATGAAGCGATTTGAACCTTTATTATTTCTCTTTTTACAAACTACCTATTGCCCCCTACCTTTAAATGGATGCAATTGCTTTTTATTCATATGTGGCCTTCAGCTAATGTTCTTTTAAGGACAGTACTTATGACAAATAGAAAACATACTTTATCTTAAGCTTAAGAATTTTTCTTATAAGAATTACATTTATACCGAGCATTAAAGTTGACAGCTACAATTTCAAGGGACTAGTTTTTCTCCTTATTTCCCAAATCCCTTCTTGGAGGAAGTTATCAGTGTTGAAATGCAACCCTGCTCAATATACTGGACAGGAGAACAAAATATTCAAGACAGTTTTCTTATGCCGCAAAACTGCTTAGCTCCAGGGTACCAGGACTTTATGAGGTATATGTCAGATGCAGTTGGCCAATTTCATATCAGTGTAGCTTAGAAAGTCCAGGATCTGTATAGCTTTGACCAATCAAATCAGACTATTTCTTTTCTAGTATCCTTTCTGAGAAGTGTACATCATTACTAGTTTCATTTTGCTTCGACTCAGACTAGATCAAGCTTATCTCTTCTGGGTTGCTAAGAAGTATGTCTTTCATTTTTGTTTCTGAATTCCTCCCTGACTTTTCTCTTTCTTTCTTTTTTATTTTGCTTTTTGGAGGGGGGAAAGAAGGGCAATTGGGGTTAAGTGACTTGCCCAAGCTCATATGACTAGTAAGTGTTATGTGTCTGAAGCCAGATTTGAACTCAGGTCCTCCTGACTCCAGGGTTGGTGCTCTATTCACTGCACCACCTAGCTGCCCCCTTTTCTCTTTCTTTAACTATGACCTGCTCTCCTGCCTGGGTTCCATTCTGAACTCTCATTTAAAAATTTTTTTCCTTCTTTCCTTCCTTCCTTCCTTCCTCTTTCTTTTCTCCTTTCTTTCTTTTCTTTCTTTCTTTCCTTCTATTTTAAGGATAAAAAGCATAGAAGTTTCCTTTGGTTACAAATAAAAAAATAAAAGTTTTACCTTCACATAAGGTATATATACATTTACATAAAAGACATCTCATCCACTGGCACATAGAACAAGGGAAAGGAAGAGGGAGTGACTCCCAACACTCTGAGATGTTTAATTGTTTCTGAAATACTTCATTGGACCTATGATATCTCTAGCAATTTTTCTGCAGCCTGGAATGCTAGATGGAGCAGAACTCTGAATAAAACAATCCTAAAGGGAGTCCTCTTAGGACTTCCTTGCTTACCTTAGCCAGGGCACTTCTCCTTAGGAAGCAGCCCTTCCATGGTTGTTATTGTCAATTTGAGGAAAGGTTCAGGCTCTTTCTCAAGCAGCATGGCCCTGGGTCTTTGACGACAAGCTGTCTCCCAAATCAGGGCTGGCCAAATTTCCACCACAAGAAGGCCCCCTATTCTTTCCTTCTTCTGGATCCCTGAGAAGTAATTTTTTGTATCGGAGGATCATAGATTTACAGCTGGAAGAAGCCTTAAGGGTCATCTAATCTAACTCCTTCATTTTATACTTAAGGAAACTGAGGCTCAGAGAGGATAAGTGAAATTTGCATTTTCTTTCTAGTTTCACTCTTTGCTCAGTGTCTTCATCTTACAGAGGAAACTGAGACACAGAGTCTCATATGAAGTCCATATATTCCGTCTGGTTCCAGTTTCCCTCTATTCCTGGTTCAGGTCAAGTTCCTTTCTCTTGGCGGCTAGAGATAACTGTTTACCTGTCTGCTGTCCTTAGACTTTCTCCTTCCCACTTTTCCCCTAGCTTGGCTCCCGTAATTTAGAAGTACTACCTTTTTTTTCCTGTACTAAGATGAGGTGTGGGCACAGGGTCTCATCTGTAGACATCATAACTATTGGGCTAATCTGACCCTAGCCAAACCATTTAGCACAAGGAGAAATTGGGGCAGCTAGATGGTGCAGTGACTAAAGGACCAGCCCCTGGACTCAGGAGGACCTGAGTTTAAATCCGGATTCAGACACTTAACACTTACCAGCCATGTGACCTTTGGCAAGTCACTTAACCCCAATTGCCCTGCCAAAAAACAAAAAAAGGAGAAGTTAGGGCATTGTGGAGTTACAGTGACTATGGTCTCTGAAGCATTATCCTTTCATCCACTTGGCCTCAGAAGAGGCCACTTCGATCCTGTCGTCTCTGCTTCCTTTTGTGAGAAAGAAGCAGAGATGGCCTCCCTTCTACCACGATCTTCTTCTTTTTTTTGTTAGCTTTTTTTTTAAAGCAATTGGGGTTGAGTAACTTGCTCAAGGTTACACGGCTAGTCATTATTTATGCGTGGGTGCTCATTTTCTGAGGCCGGATTTGATCTCGGGTCATCCCAACTCTGAGGCTGGCGCTCTTACTCACTGCGCCACCTAGCCACCCCTTTTAGGGCAATTGGGGTTAAGTAACTTGCCCAACGTCACACGGCTAGGTTTTTTTGTTTGTGTGGGTTAAGTGTCTGAGGCCGGATCTGAACTCAGGTCCTTCTGACTCCAGGGCCGGCGCTCTACTCACTGCGCCACCTAGCCGCCCCTACCACAATCTTCTTATAGCATCCCCTCATTCCCTTTCCTAATGCCCGAGCTGCTGTGCTGGTTTCTGGAGTGGTGTTGGCAGGAATTCTGTACCTAATTAAATACCTCTATCTTGACAAACAACTGCTGCCCAGGCACCTTTTTCTGTCAGGGTCTTCCACAGGTTCCTAAAGAGGAAATAGCTTGGAAGGCTTTGTCAAAAATACACTTGTGATTGTTCATGTGACCAAGTCATCACAGCCTTCCAGTCTTTTCTGTGCCTTAGACCTTGGGCAGTTTATAGCACAGCCCAGCACATAAGACTTATCAACAGGCAATCACAACTTCATGAAACTTCTGTGAAAACTGTGTTTATTATAAGAGAAGTGAACATGCATGTGGAACCCAAAGAGTTCACAATCCATATAGAAGTTTGCATTTTTATAACAGCAGGACAATGAAAGGGATACCAAGAATCCCCACCCAAAGGGACTTGGTATGGGAGGGGGAAAGGTGTAGTGATGGTGGGAAAAGTGGGGAGGAGCAAGGCCATGGCAAAAGACAGATTCTTTTGTCTTGGCAACTGCTAGACTGGGTTTGGGGAATCTGCAGCCATTAGGCCACATACAATCCTCTAGGTCCTCAAGTGCTGTCTTGAACTGAATCCAAACTTCACAGAACAAATCCCCTTAATAAAAGGATCTGTTCTGTAAAACTTGGACTCAGTCAGAAGGCCTCACCCAAGGACTTGGAAGGCCACATGTGGCCTTGAGGTTGCAGGTTCCACATCGGTGTGCAAGACTATGAATATAGGATTGTCTGTTTATTTACATGGTGCCCAGCTGCATAAACCCAGTGCAGACTGTCTGGAACTGTTCTTAACTCCCAAAGACGTACATAGAACCCAATTTGGGATGCAAACAACTTATTATATCAGCTCAGGTGGTGGAAGCTTTGTCTTTGATACATTCATGGCCTTTGCATACTCTGTGTTCAATGTTTCTGGAAAATATGGCAACTCAAAAAGACAAGTTCATAATTTAGTAATTATGAACTTTAATAATCCTCAAACAGACTTCTCTGGGGATACATATAACACAAGCCTGGATACCTAGATAAGGCTGCCTAGGATCCAGACACCTCTGCCTCCCCAATCATGTTGTTTCACCTCAAATAGAACTTAACTGGCATAACATAGCCCCACCCTCTGGAGTTCCAGGAGAAATAGCTGTGGAGTGAGTCAACCTTACAAATATTGGATCAGAAGTTCTACTTATCCTTATTTTTTATCTCCTGTTGATAGGTATCCCCAAGGAAAGAGAGATACTGGTGTGTTTATCCCAGGGCTGTTGCCCCTAGCTGCTACTCTGTCACCCCCATACCCCAGATGCTCTGGTTTCTTTAGTGTGACAAGCCAGGGCTCTGGACTCCCAGGCCAATGGTCTTTCTTTTACGTTGCACTGCCTTCCTAGAACCATCCCTGAATCTGTGTGATTTGGTCACTTCCAGCATCCACCAACTGCGGAACAAAGTGTCAGAAGAACATAATGTCCTCAAGAAAAAGGAACTGGAAGCAGGGCCCAAAGCATCCCATGGGTACGGAGGCAGGTTTGGGGTGGAAAGAGACAGGATGGACAAGGTGAGTAGGAGAGAAAAGATCTGCTGGACAGGCTGATTAAGAATTGATCATTGAGGGAGGGGCCAGGGACGGAGAGAAAATGTAAAACTTATGGAAGTGAATGTTGAAAACTAAAAATAAATAAATTGAAAACTGAAAAAAGCAAAAAACAAAAACAAAACCCAACCATTACAACACTGAATTAAACCAGAACTTTACTCAGTCAGTGACCAATTGTGACTTCATAGACCTGATGGTGAAAATTTATACAAATTCATGTTTTACTTGATTGTATTTTTTTTTATTACCAGAGAAGATTCCATTGAGGATGGGGTAGAATCATCATTGGGGGTGAAGATAATGTAAAACAAATGAGCAACAATAAAGTATTTTTAAAATAATTTAAAAAAGAATTGATCATTGGAGAATTAGTAATGCAAACCAAGCTGCAAAAGACAGGAGCAAGCAGTTAAAGAGCTCTGTCTGTTGTGATAGGCACTGTCTTATTCTCCTGCTACTCCAGGTGGCGCCATAGTGCATATGGCACCGTGCCTGGAGTCAGATAGATCTGAGTTCAAATGCGGCCTCAGACACTTACTAGCTCTGTGACCCTGGGCAAGTCCCTTAACTTCTCCTGCCTCAGTTTTTTCAACTGCAAAATGAGAATAATAATAGTACCTACCTCCCAGGGTTGTTGTGAAGCTCAAATGAAATGCTGTTTGCAAAACATTTTGCAAACCTTAAAGTACTATATAAATGCTAGAGATTCTTATGCTAAGCATTTATTTACTATTCTGTGGACTTTTGAACAAGTCATCTATGTAGTGCAGTCGTTTTTCAGTCATGTCTGACTTTTTGTGACCTCATTTGTGGTTTTCTTAGCAGTGAAACTGGAGTGGTTTGCCATTTTCTTCTGCAGCTCATTTTGGAGATAAGGAAACTGAGGCAAACAGGGTGAAGTGAACTTTCCCCAGGTCATACAGCCAATAAGTGTCTGAGGTTGGATTTGAACTCAGGTTTTCTTGACTGCAGGCCTGGAACTTTATCCATTGCACCACTCGGCTGCAATTCAGAATAGTAGTCACCATGCCACCCTGTCCAAGTCATCTTTACCCTAGGCCAGGGGTGGGGAATCTGCAGGCCACATGTGGCCCTCTAGGTCCTTAAGTGCAGCCCTTTGATTGAATCCAAACTTCACAGAAAAAATCTCCTTTATAAAAGAATTTGTTCTGTAAAACTTGGATTCAGTCAAAAGGCCACACCCAACGACCTAGAAGGCTACATGTGTCCTCAAGGCTGCAGGTTCCCCACCCCTGCACTAGGCCTTTTCCTGAATATCTATTCTAACTCCTAAAGACAGAGAGGGAAAGAGGTATTTCCTTAGCTTTATCCAGCTTACTCAGAAGCATGACATGGCCTTACTTCTAAATCTTTATTATTATTATTATTTTTTGGAGGGGAGAGGGCAGGGCAGTTAGGGTTGAATGACTTGCCCAAGGTCACATGGCTAGTAAGTGTTAAGTGTCTGAGGCCTGATTTGAACTCAGGTCCTCCTGACTCCAGGGCCGGTGCTCTACTCACTGTGCTACCTAGCTGCCCCTTACTTCTAAATCTTAACAATGATCTACGGATATTTTAGGTTTTTGTCTTTATAAGCGTTCTTCATCTAGGGTCTGTGGACAGATTTCAGGTGGTCTGTGAACTTGGATGGGGAAAATCACATCTTGTTTTTGTAGCCTCTAACTCAATGCTTCTTAACCTCAGATCTGTGAACTGGTTTCTTTAAAGTATTCTGATAACTTTGTTTAAATAGTTAAATTTAATTTAAATATAATTGGCTTCCTTTGTAATCTTATGTATTTTATTCTATGCACTTAAAAACATTATTCTGAGAGGCTTTCACCCTAGACTGCCAAAGGGACCCATGGCACAGATTAATTGGCATTTACATAGTGTTTTAATGTTTACAAAGCACTTTACAGATGTAGTCTCATTTAATCTTCACAACAACTCTGTAAGTGTTATTATTATCTCCACTTTAAAGATGAAGAAACTGAGTCTGAGAAAGGTTAAAGGACTTACCCAAGGTCACATAAGCATTTGAGGCAGGTCTTGATCTTCCTAACTGCAAATCTAGTGCTCTGTATCCACGGAGCCTACCAGAAATTTAGCATTTCCTTTGATTATGACTAAGATTACAAAACATGACTGTGAGAAGGGGTCCACAGGGCTGTCACCTGACTGCCAAAGGGGTCTATAATGTGAACAAGGTTAAGAGCCACATATGTATGACACATGTGGCAAGTTTAGGTCAGTGTTTTCTTCCTCTCTGGCTTAGATATCACTGCCCATTCAGTCTCTGTGCTCTCTCTCTGTCTCAGTCCACTGTATAGAAGGGTCATGGACAATTTATTTATAATCATATAAAAATGGGTTGTCAAGTTACATTTGTATTCCTCATTTGTGAGGACAATGTCAAAGATGGTAACTGTCATTCCTTCTGTGTGATTTAAAGAGAGCTTTCACAAAAGAATCACACCAAACAATAGATTCTTTCTTTAAACTAGATTTGTGATTTTCATGGGTATAAGGAATTCCTGATAAGGAACTCCCCCAGTCAACACAAAGTGGTTTTCTTCAATTTATGGTCTTAGCAGCTCTGAGCAGCTAGGTGGTGCCATAGAGCAGAGATTGTCAGACTTGGAGTTAGGAAGACCTGAGCTCAATTCCTTCCTTAGACACTAGCTGTGTGACCTTGGGCAAGTTGTTTTACCTTTCAGTCTCAGTTTTCTCATCTGAAAAATGGGAATACTAATGACACCTACCTGCTAGGATTGTTGTGAGGATTAAATATGTTAACACATGTAAAGAGCTTTTTCAGACCTTTAGCTAAGATATAAATGCTAGCTATTATCAGAGAGTTGCCTGGAGGTTGAGAAGTGACTGTACCAGGGTCACACAGTCTATGGCAGAGGTGGGACTCCAACACTCAGATTTTCCTGATTCTCCAGTAATACCACCCTGCTACTTCTCCAGATAGTAAATAGATAAAACTGTTGACCTTTTAATTCTCACAAAGGGTGACTTGGGACACCTAGGGACAGGGCAGTAAGGAAAGAAGACAGGGTATTTCTCAATCCTCACACACTAGTCCCAGTGATTAGGACAATATCCTGACACCTCCAAACCAGGGCCAAGAAATGATGCTACAAGAAATCTGTGATGATCTAAGTCTGCACAGAAGAGAGGGGTGTCATCAATGACCTTGCAGGCAAGCATTTTGAAAGCTCTCAGTCACTCCTTCTATTAGACTGGGGGGAGGAACCTCTGGGTCCTCCATTCTTTCCACACCAGAGAAGCTTGAAGAGTCAACCAAGGGCCATGAGCTTTATTTTGAGGGCCAAGTTCTTGCTCAGGTATCAAAGAAGGGAGATGCTGGGAATTGGTCAATGAACTTCCATATTTATAAGGATGAAAGGCAGTAGTGGTGGGGAGTGTCCCAGGAAAGATCGAAAGGTGAGGGAGGATTAGATCAAGCAAGAAAAAGGGATGCACCCAAAGCAATGGAATCTTCCTGCAATAGAGACTTCCACCCCACCCTCTCCTACATGAACCATGAGTTTGACACAGGTAGGAATTCTGGTGCATGTTTTTACATTTCACCTTTGCCAGTCCTGTCTCTCCCTTGCCCTATATCTTCCTATTTGTTTCTATCCCTGTTTGTGTTTATCCTGACTCTTCCTGGACTTTGCAGAGTGCACTGGGCCATGAATATGTGGCTGATGTAGAGAAGCACTCATCTCAGACAGATGCTGCCAAAGGGTTTGGGGGCAAATACGGAGTTGAGAGAGATCGGGCAGACAAGGTAAGGGATACCCTTTGCTCCCCCAGGAGGCATGTGAAATACATGACTGGAGTACATACAGGGACCTCTGTCTATCTACTGAAGCATACAATATAGGTCTGGAAAAGGATCCTGGGTATGCAGGTGAGGGGAGAGAGAAGTTTTAGGAGACACCTGAGGATAATGGTAATAGTTCAATAAATACAGAAATCATTTATTAAGGACTATTATGTGACATCTTATCACTGTGCCAAGTGCTGAGGATAGAAAGAATAAAACCAAACATATACCTGCCTTCAAGGAGCTTACATTCTAATGAGGGAGACAACATGTGCAAAACTAGGTATGTACAGAGATACATACATTGTAGATGGAAGGTACTTGGGGAGGTCAGGAGAGGACTCCTACTGTAGGGGCTGGTATTTGAGCTGAGCCTAGAAAGAAGCTGGGGATTCTAAAAGAGGGAGGTGAAGAGAATGAGTATTCCAGATATAGGGGACAGTCAGAGCAAAAGCATGGAGAAGGGAGATGGATGGTTGTATGTGAGGAACAAGAGTTGGTTAGTAAAGCTGTACTTGTAAGTTCATGGAAAGCAGTCATATATAATAAACCTGTCATGTGAATGATAAGAAGGGATCAGATTGTGAGCAGCTTAAAATGCCAATCAGAGGCATTTTAAATTTAAAATGCCAATCATCCTAGAAATAAGAGTGGGGTACTGGTTTAAATGGAGTAGTTATATGGTTATACCTCTGTGTTTCAGGAAAATCCCTTTGGCTGCTGTGTAAGGGATAAGATTGAGTGGTTATCACTCCCTTTGCCTAAATATGCCCAAATCAAATTCATGTACCAGCCAGCCTAGTACATAAATCAAATGTATGAGAGTTCAAAGCAAGCATCCCAAAAGATTTGAGGGCATAAATTGGTGGGAGTCAGAGAGGGCTTCTCTGAGGTAGAATGTAAAGTGGACCTTGAAAGAAAAGAATGCTAATAGAGATATGAGGGAAGTTCATTCTGAGCCTGGGAAATAGGGTGTAGAAGTATAAAGGGATGGATAGTCCAATTTGGCAGGAGTGAAGGGTGCATAAAAGGAAGTTGTATGAAACAAGGCTAGAAAGGAATTTAGAACTGGGTTGGAGTGGGCTTTGAATGACAGATTAAGGAATTTAAGATGTGTGACATTAGAGACCCCACAAACTTCTCTGTCATGCTGATTTTGTAAGAACTTGAATCTAGAGATAGGGCAGGGCACCCTCCTCTCCCCCCAGTAAAACCTCATTTATGCTTGGAACCCCTCACAGCCCAATCTTTGGCAGAGAGTGGAATAAGAAAGTGGGAGAAAGAAAACTTATGTGTTTGGCAGCTGATGTTTTGATTAAATCTCCCTTCTTCCTCCCCAGTCAGCAGTTGGATTTGATTACAAAGGAGAAGTGGAGAAACACGCATCTCAGAAAGGTAAGGACCCTTCCCTGTCTGTCCTGTACTCCTTATGATTACCTCTGCCCTGATTGGCCAACTCCCTCCTCATCTCAGCTTTCAGGAGTCCATCCCATCTATGGTTTTTACTGCATCATCAGTCAATAGGCATTTATTAAGTGCTTTCTGTTTTCTAGACACTAACGCTTGGCTTTGGGGCTAGGTTAGGGATAGGGCTGGACCTGTGATTTCATCGGCATAGTCAATTTCAAATGACAAATATCCGTCACCAATGTAGGTTGGTCATTCTTCAGTAATTAATTCACTGAGAAGTTAAGTAACTTGCCGAGGGTTAGACAGCCAGTATGGATCAGGTCTTCCTGTCTCAGAGACCAGCTCTCTATCAATTTTTCCATGATGCTTTTCTAGAATATGGGGATAAAAAGACAAAAGTGGAATTGCTCCTGCCCTCAAAAAAACTATTTCTATGCCCTGTGCCCTGACTTGTCCCTAGATTTCTAAACACTGTAGAGGGTGGGGATATGGAAAGAATTCAGGTAGCTTCCCTAAATGTGTTTGAGAATATGGAAGGGAGAAGACAAACAAAAGGAAAGGGCAGAGCAATAAGAGGGTGGAAAGGATGCTTTGCACTAAATTAGAAGTGAGGCAGCTGAATTCGAACTGATTGGTGGAAGAAGCCTGGGCATGCCATACCTTGTCCTCTACACTCCCTCCTCCACCTGGACAATGCTGTATCCCATAAACACCCACTTAGCTCATTCTCTCCCCATTTTCCTTGGACCCATCTCCACTTTGCTCTCTCTGAATGAGATGGACTGACAGGTCTGACATCTCCCTCTCATTCAACAGATTACTCCCGGGGCTTTGGTGGTCGCTATGGAGTAGAGAAGGATAAACTGGACAAGGCAGCTGTTGGCTATGACTACAAGGGGGAGACAGAAAAACATGAGTCCCAGAGAGGTGAGTTGGAGAGACTGAAAGGCCAAAAGGAGTTGAAAGGAGGAGGTGGGCTAGAGCAGAGTTTGGGAGGACTGTTGGGTTATGGGCTGAGACAGATGGGACAGAATACCCCTGCTTCTGAGACTACCCTAGTGGGTGTCAGAGGAGCACAGGGGGACTTTCATGCTGGAATTGTTAGAGATGGGAGTGCTGAGGGGAGGATATGATGTGAGGAAGTTACTAGAGTGGGTGGAGTGGGAAGATTGGATGGGGGAGTAGAGGAGAAATGATGTGGGTAGGGGGTCTGAAGAAGACCTAGGAGGGAGGGGAAAATAAGGGAAAGAATAAGAAAGGAATGATGACAGATGAGGGAGTAGTCCTGAAGAGAAACAAAGTGGGAAGAAGCAGAGTAGGGAGCAAGGGACAGAATGACAAGCTGATACTCTCAGTCTCACCTCTACCTCTGCTCTCCATTCTCCCTTTAACTATAACTAGCAAGTAGCATGAAATACACCTAAAGCAAGAAATTTAAAATCTACTTTCTACTTCATGATGTAAAAAAAAAATTCTTTTTGAGGATCAGGACCTGTGATGTTGTTGGTCTAAGGAAACTGTGGTGAGGAAACTCCCTCTATCAACACAGATTACTATGTTATCTGCAATTTATGGACTTAGAAAGTTACGTGAGGCACTGACTTACTGCTACTGCTGCTGCTACTAGTACTATTACTACTACTACTACTACCACCACTACTACAACTACACTTGTTCCTACTACTACTACTCCTACTCCTACTACTCTTACTCCTCCTCCTCCTCCGACTACTACTACTATTACTACTACATAGCATTTATATAGTTCTTTAAAGTTTGCAACATATTTTGTATATGTTACCACATTTGATCTGTGTGACAAGTCTGAGGCAGGTGCTATTATTATCCCCATTTTAGAAATGAGGAAACTGAGGCTGAGAAAGGTTAAGTGACTTACCTAGGGTCACACAAGTAGTAAGTATTTGAGTCAGCAGTTGAACTGAGGTCTTCCTGACTCCAAGTCCAAAACTATTTACCTAGTTGTCTACCCAGGGGTAGAAAGTCAGTAAGTTGCTAGAGAAGGACTTGAACTGAGCTCTTCCTGACTTCAGCTAGGTTCTCTGTCCTTTATAGTACACTGTTTTGCCTTTCATGGAAATAATAAAAATAATTAAGGCAATTAACCTTTCATTGCCCCTACCAATTGCTGATTTGTGTCTGTGGAGGGAGTTTTTACTACATTCAGTAGGGTACTAAGAGTTTCCAATATTCATATAATCAAAGATCTGAAATGTACTTCCAACAAAAATTTCAAGAAAAATACGTTGAGAGGAGAGATGATACTGGGCCACTAGATTGGCATCATAGAATGACCCTAAGACACCAAAGTGCTACTGCTGGGAGGCTTCTTGTGGTGGAGGTGAGCAAGGTGGGCCAGGGCCAGGGAGGAGCTCTTCTCCCCATATTTAACTCTTTTTCTTTCTGCCTATCCCTATCTAATTTTTTTTTACTCTGTTTCTTTCTCCCAATCCTTTCCTATCTCTTCATCTGTACATTCTTCTCTCTAAGCCCAGCTTCTCATGGTTGTGCCCTATCTATCTTTTCCCACCCTCCATATTCCTTTCTCTCTCTCTATCTCCCTTCCCCTTTTTTGGCTTTGTTTCTTGGGTCTGATTCCTGGAATCCTTTTTTCTTCAGATTATGCCAAAGGCTTTGGTGGTCAATATGGGGTACAGAGGGACCGAGTAGACAAGGTAAGACACCCCTTTGCTCTGGGGGGATGCCCCCTAACTCTACCTAGAATGGTGATGGAGGTGATGCTAGGGAGGGAAAACACGAGAAATTTCTTATTACTGACCTGCATTTGTTAGTCCAGTTGAAGCATACCCTCTCTGCTCTGGACCCCTTTCTGCTCCTTCATTTGCTCTCCTTGGCTCTGACTTCTGGTAGCTTGGTCAGAAGTCCTGGCTTTAGGGGGAGTGGGCTTGGAGGAGCGAGGGAGATGCAATCTCCAGGCTCAGGTGTGGGAAGGTTGTGCCACACAATACCATGGTCTCTTGCCTTGGGTTGTCTAATCTAACCCCAGTCTCCATCACACCTACCTACCCCTGTGGCTATAACAAAGTGAAGATATCTTCACTTTGAAGATTGAGATTTAGGCTAAGCTGGGCTACACAGTGTCTGTCCTACATTCTAGTGGGGGAGACAAACTGTATACACAGGATGCATACAATGTAGATGAAATGTAACCTTAGAAGGGAAGGCACTATTACATATGGGAACTGGGAAAGGCCTCCTATGAAAAGTGTAATTTGAGGTAATATTGAAGAAAACTAAAGATTCTGAGAAACAGAGTATTCCAGGGACAGGGACAATGAGGGTAAAGAGACAGAGAGAAGAGATTGAACAGTGCCAAGTGTGAGGAAAAGCAAATAAGGCTGGTTGGCCAGATTGTTGAGATTGTAGAAGGCAGTAACATAGAAGAAGTTGGGAAAGATTGGAAGAGGGCAGGTTATGAAGAGCTTTAGATGATATACAAAATAGTTTGGTTTTTGATTCCAAAGCTAAGATGGAGACATTGGAGTTCATTGAGCAGGGAGATGACATAGTCACGAAGGCTAAGAAATCCAGAACCATAACCATGTATCTTCTAACTATGTATGTAAACCAAGCATTATTAATAAATATCCATGATTGCAGCAGTTCCTGTCAGGACTTGCTAAGGGACCCCTAGACATTGAGTTAGCTGCGAATAGGGCAGTTTGCATCCGTTGATTTTTACCTAATGATGGACCAAGCCTTCACCTAGAATCTCTCCATCCATCACTCTCATACCAAGGAGTTCCTCAAAGAAATCCATTAGCATTTCCACTGACAACTAATAAGGGGAAGTCAAAAAACATTTTAGACAGTTGGAACCTCAAAGTCAGAAAGGGCAGGCACTGCACTGAGCCAATTCTAATTGAATCAATTCAACAAATAATTGCTTATTAATTTCATATTCTGTACAAAGCACTTGGGATAAAAAGTCTGGTCCCAAGGACTTTACAAGCTACCAGGGAGAATAAGATTGGCACAAATAGCAACACTACAAGTTAGCATCTAATTGACTGCATGAGAGGTCAAACCAAAGGTTCCAAGGGATTTCAGGAATGAGGAATCACTTCAAGGTGATGGGAATCAGGGAAGACTCCCTGGAGGAGATATTGTGTCAAGGGGACCTTGAGACAGAAAAAGACTATCTATAGGAAGAGAGAAAGAAGTCTGTTTAGAGCTTGGGGAACAGGGTATGAAAATATATAGTGATGGGAAAGGACAAGGCAACTTTGTAAACAGATAAGAGTAGAGTTTGGTGGGAGCATAGAGTGTGTGAAAGGGAGGTGTATGAAATAAAACTGGAAAGGAAGATAGAACCAGATGATGGGGGGCCTTGGATGACAGATTAAGGAATTTGAGATGTGGGCTATGAGAGTACCCACAAACCACTCCATGATGATGACCTTGTAAGAACTTGAGTCTGGTGATGGGAGGGGGCATGTCCACAATAATCATCCTAAACCTCCCCCATGCTTGAACACCTCCACACTGTAATCTATTGCTTGGCAAAGGAGGACTAGAAGGTGGGAGAGAGAGAACATGTGTGTGTTTGGCAGATGATGCTCTGATCAAGTCTCTTTTGTTCCTCCCCAGTCAGCAGTTGGCTTTGATTACAAAGGAGAAGTGGAGAAACACACATCTCAGAAAGGCAAGAACCCTTCCCCATATATTCCCACATCTATTCCTACCCTTTCCCATCTCAGTTTTCAGGTGTCTATACCATTGATGGCTTCACTGCATCAAATACCTGTGCCCTACCAGGAATGGTACTAGGCTTTGGGGATACAAAAACCCATCCCTTCCCTCAAGGAGCTTACTGTACCCGTGACTGTGTGGTGCCTTATCTCTAGATTTCAAAATCTTGTGGAGGAGCTGGGGAGAGAGAATAATTAGAATGGTTTCCCCATCATGTGTTCAGAAAAAGGGAGGGGGAAAAAGAATAAAAAAAGGACAGAGAAAGAAGAGGGTGGAAAGGATGCTTTGCACTAAATTAGAAGTGAGGCAGCTGAATTCGAACTGATTGGTGGAAGAAGCCTGGGCATGCCATACCTTGTCCTCTACACTCCCTCCTCCACCTGGACAATGCTGTATCCCATAAACACCCACTTAGCTCATTCTCTCCCCATTTTCCTTGGATCCATCTCCACTTTGCTCACTCTGAAGGAGATGGACTGACAGGTCTGACATCTCCCTTTCATTCAACAGATTACTCCCGGGGCTTTGGTGGTCGATATGGGGTAGAGAAGGATAAACTGGACAAGGCAGCTGTTGGCTATGACTACAAGGGGGAGACAGAAAAACACGAGTCCCAGAGAGGTGAGTTGGAGAGACTGAAAGGCCAAAAGGAGTTGAAAGGAGGAGGTGGGCTAGAGCAGAGTTTGGGAGGACTGTTGGGTTATGGGCTGAAACAGATGGGACAGAATACCCCTGCTTCTGAGACTACCCTAGTGGGTGTCAGAGGAGCACAGGGGGACTTTCATGCTGGAATTGTTAGAGATGGGAGTGCTGAGGGGAGGATATGATGTGAGGAAGTTACTAGAGTGGGTGGAGTGGGAAGATTGGATGGGAGAGTAGAGGAGAAATGATATGGGTAGGGGGTCTGAAGAAGACCTAGGAGGGAGGGGAAAATAATGGAAAGAATAAGAAAGGAATGATGACAGATGAGGGAGTAGTCCTGAAGAAAAACAAAGTGGGAAGAAGCAGAGTAGGGAGCAAGGGACAGAATGACAAGCTGATACTCTCAGTCTCACCTCTACCTCTGCTCTCCATTCTCCCTTTAACTATAACTAGCAAGTAGCATGAAATACACCTAAAGCAAGAAATTTAAAATCTACTTTCTACTTCGTGATGTAAAAAAAATTCTTTTTGAGGATCAGGACCTGTGATGTTGTTGGTATGAGGAAACTCCCTCTATCAATACAAATTACTATGTCATCTGTAATCTATGGACTTAGAAAGTTACCTGAGGCACTTATTTACTACTACTGCTGCTGCTGCTGCTAGTAGTATTACTACTACTACTACTACTAGGTAGCATTTATATAGTACTTTAAAGTTTGCAAAGTGTTTTGTATATGTTATAACATTTGATGTTTACTACAACTCTGTGAGGTAGGTGCTATTATTATCCCCATTTTAGAAGTGAGGAAACTGAGGCTGAGAAAGATTACATGACTTGCCTAGGGTCACACAAGTAGTAAGTATTTGACTCAGGAGTTGAACTGAGGTCTTCCTGACTCCAAGTCCAACACTATCCACTGGGCTATCACCTAGCTGCCCACCTAGGGGTGGAAAGTAAGTATGTGTCTGGAGTAGGACTTGAACCAAGGTCTTCCTAACTCCAAATAGGTTCTTTGTCCCCTTTACCACAGCTGTTTTTGCCTCTCATGGAAATAAAAGTAATTAAGACAATTAACTTTCCATTGCTCCTACCAGTTCCTAATTTTTATCAGGGGTGGGGGTTTCTACTATGGTCAGTAGGATATTGAGAGTATCCAACATTCATCTAATCAAAAATCTGAATTGTAACCCACCCCTAAGAAAAATATCAAGAAAATACAGCTTAGTGGAGAGGTGATGCTTGGCCACCAGCCCTTCGTTGAGGGGAGTTTACTACATTGACATCATAGGGGAGATCATACGACACCAAAGTGCTGCTACTGGGGAGACCTCTTTTGGTGGGGATGAGCAACTCCGTATCCTAAACTCTCTGCCTCTTTCTTCCTATCCTCATCTGACTTTTTTTTTGCTGCCATTTCTTTCTCCCAATCCATTCCTATCTTGTCATTTGTACATTCTTCTCTCTTTTGGAAATGCAATCTTGGAAAATGCAAAAACACAACTGATACCAAAAATAATTTATTAAGGAGAAATCCAGAGTAATTAAATACCTCTGGCCAGAAGTAAACTCAGTCCTTTTTGTGGAAGGAGGAGTCGGGGACAAAAGCCAAGCAAATTTTATACATTACTTTGGTGCAGACACTACCTTCAGTGTATTGATTGGTTCATTTTCTTTTGAGTACACCTCTCCATTATCATACATCATTACTAATGAGGCTCTAATTCTGTTAGATAATATATATAATACATGGAGTTGATTAAGCAGTAGTAATAACCCCAGATACTGACTGATCACTGGTTTAACCTAGATGTGTCCTTAGCTGGGCCTGAGTGTCCCGAGGCAGCTGTCTGCTTTCCAACTGGTCAAACCCACCTGCTGTTGCCAGCTTCTTTTGTTTTACTTTATTTTATTTTAGTGTTGTCTAGGAGTTCTAGGGGAACTGGGAAGCCAACTTCTTCCCAAGATTGCTGTCTGGTCTGCTAACTTTATTCTTATCAGTAGCCTTCTTTCACCAATTTTTGCAGTCCTGTGGAAACTTAACCCTTTGCTACTTCTCACATCTCTAAGCCCAGCTTCTCATGGTTGTGCCCTATCTATGTCTTCCCACCCTCCATATTCCTTTCTCTCTCTCTATCTCCCTTCCCCTTTTTTGGCTTTGTTTCTTGGGTCTGATTCCTGGACTCCTTTCTTCTTCAGATTATGCCAAAGGCTTTGGTGGTCAATATGGGGTACAGAGGGACCGAGTAGACAAGGTAAGACACCCCTTTGCTCTGAGGGGATTCCCCCTAACTCTACCAAGAATGGTGATGGAGGTGATGCTAGGGAGGGAGAACAGGAGAAAGTGCTTATTACTGACCTGCATTTGTTAGTCCAGTTGGAGCATACACTCTCTGCTCTGGACCCCTTTCTGCTCCTTCATTTGCTCTCCTTGGCTCTGGCTTCTGGTAGCTTGGTCAGAAGTCCTGACTTTAGGGGGAGTGGGCTTGGAGGAATGAGAGAGATGCAACCTCCAGGATCAGGTGTGGGAAGGTTGTGCCACACAATACCACGGTCTCTTGCCTTGGGTTATCTAATCTAACCCCAGTCTCCATCACATCTACCTACCCCTATGGCTATAAGAATGTCCTCTTTGACCCCAGCTCAGCTGGCCATCCTGAACTCTCCCTCCTTAAAACCATCAGTGCCTCTCATTTAATGTGAGGTTGCTTCATTTTGGAGATGTGAGGTTTAGGCTAAACTGGGCTACACAGTCTCTGTCCTATATTCTAGTGAGGGAGACAACCTACATACACATATAGATGAAATTTAACCTTAGAAGGGAAGGCACTATTACATATGGGAACTGGAAAAGGCCTCCTATGAAAAGTGTAATTTGAGTTAAATCTTGAAGAAAACTGGAGATTCTGAGAGACAGAGTATTCCAGGGACAGGGACAATGAGGGTAAAGAAACAGAGAGAAGAGATTGAACAGTGCCAAGTGTGAGGAAAAGTAAGTAAGGCTGGTTGGCCAGATTGTTGAGATTGTAGAAGGCAGTAACATAGAAGAAGTTGGGAAAGATTGGGAGGGGGCAAGTTGTGAAGAGTTTTAAATGGTATACAAAGTAGTTTGGTTTTTGATTCCAAAGCTAAGATGGAGTCATTGGAGGTCATTGAGTAGTGCTATGACATATTCAGGACTATGCATCAGAAACATCATTTAGCTGTGTGGACAATGATTGGGACCTTGCCAAAAGGATCCAGAACCATATCCATGTATCTTCTAACTATGCACACAAACCAAGCATTATTAATAAATATTTATGTTAGGCTTTATTAAGGGACTCCTAGGCATTGAGCTAGCTGAGGACATGCCTTGATTTTGCCCAATCATGGACCAAGCCTTCACCTAGAATCTCTTCATATATCACTCTCCATCTATCACTCCCATTCCAAGGAGTTCCTCAAATAAACCCATTAACATTTCCACTGACAACTAACAAGGGCAGTCAAAAGACATTTTATTTTTTTTTTTAATTTTTTTATTTTTTTGTAAGCAATTGGGGTTAAGTAACTTGCTCAATGTTACACGGCTAGTCATTATTTATGTGTGGGTGCTCATTTTCTGAGACAAGATTCGATCTCGGGTCATCCCAACTCTGAGGCCAACTCTCTTACTCACTACGCCACCTAGCCACCCCCAAAAGACATTTTAGACAGTAGGAACCTCAAAGTCAGAAAGGACAGACATTGCATTGAGTCATTTCTGATCAAATCAACAGACCAAATACTTATTTATTAATTTCATATTCTGTGCAAAGCACTTGGGATAAAAAGTCTGGTCCCAAGGACTTTACAAGCTACCAGGGAGAATAAGATTGGCACAAATAGCAACACTACAAGTTAGAATCTAATTGACTGCATGAGAGGCAAAACCAAGGGCTCCAAGGGATTTCAAAAATGGGGAATCACTTCCAGGTGATGGGAATCAGGGAAGACTCCCTGGAGGAGATATTGTGTCAAGGGGACCTTCAGACAGAAGACTATCTATAGGAAGAGAGAAGGAAGTCTGTTTAGAGCTTGGGGAACAGGGTATGAAAATATATAGTGATGGGAAAGGACAAGGCAACTTTGTAAACAGATAAGAGTAGAGTTTGGTGGGAGCATAGAGTGTGTGAAAGGGAGGTGTATGAAATAAAACTGGAAAGGAAGATAGAACCAGATGATGGGGGGCCTTGGATGACAGATTAAGGAATTTGAGATGTGGGCTATGAGAGTACCCACAAACCACTCCATGATGATGACCTTGTAAGAACTTGAGTCTGGTGATGGGAGGGGGCATGTCCACAATAATCATCCTAAACCTCCCCCATGCTTGAACACCTCCACACTGTAATCTATTGCTTGGCAAAGGAGGACTAGAAGGTGGGAGAGAGAGAACACGTGTGTGTTTGGCAGATGATGCTCTGATCAAGTCTCTTTTGTTCCTCCCCAGTCAGCAGTTGGCTTTGATTACAAAGGAGAAGTGGAGAAACACACATCTCAGAAAGGCAAGAACCCTTCCCCATATGTTCCCACATCTCTTCCTACCTTTTCCCATCTCAGTTTTCAGGTGTCTATACCATTGATGGCTTCACTGCATCAAATACCTGTGCCCTACCAGGAATGGTACTAGGCTTTGGGGATACAAAAACAAATGAAACCATCCCTTCCCTCAAGGAGCTTACTGTGCCCATGACTGTGTGGTGACTTATCTCTAGATTTCAAAACCTTGTGGAGGGGCTGGGGAGAGAGAATAATTAGAATGTTTCCCCATCATGTGTTCAGAAAAAGGGAGGGGAAAAAGAATAAAAAGAAAGGACAGAGGAAGAAGAGGGTGGAAAGGATGCTTTGCACTAAATTAGAAGTGAGGCAGCTGAATTCAAACTGATTTGTGGAAGAAGCCTGGGCATGCCATACCTTGTCCTCTACACTCCCTCCTCCACCTGGGCAATGCTGTATCCCATAAACACCCACTTAGCTCATTCTCTCCCCATTTTCCTTGGATCCATCTCCACTTTGCTCTCTCTGAATGAGATGGACTGACAGGTCTGACATCTCCCTTTCATTCAACAGATTACTCCCGGGGCTTTGGTGGTCGCTATGGGGTAGAGAAGGATAAACTGGACAAGGCAGCTGTTGGCTATGACTACAAGGGGGAGACAGAAAAACATGAGTCCCAGAGAGGTGAGTTGGAGAGACTGAAAGGCCAAAAGGAGTTGAAAGGAGGAGGTGGGCTAGAGCAGAGTTTGGGAGGACTGTTGGGTTATGGGCTGAGACAGATGGGACAGAATACCCCTGCTTCTGAGACTACCCTAGTGGGTGTCAGAGGAGCACAGGGGGACTTTCATGCTGGAATTGTTAGAGATGGGAGTGCTGAGGGGAGGATATGATGTGAGGAAGTTACTAGAGTGGGTGGAGTGGGAAGATTGGATGGGGGAGTAGAGGAGAAATGATGTGGGCAAATTAAGGGAATAATAGAAGGAAGGAATGATTATAGATGATGTGCTACTGAGGAGTGAGTTAGTAATGGAGTGGGTAAGGGCACTAGAAATAGAATAATAAAGTCATCCTGTGAGCCTAGAAATCCCTCTGTCCCACACACTGCCAATCCCATTCAGAACCAATTTTCGGGTCATTTTTGTGCCAGAAGCAAATAGAATGAAGCAAATTTAATACAAACACTCTTAAATCAATAGAGATTCATGAGATAATGGATTTTTTTTATTGATTGTGCCTATGATTTAATTGTTATAGGCAATTTGTGGTAAGGGAATCTCCTCTACTTTAATAATTGTGACTTTTCGGTCCTGGTTAGTCCAGGTTCTTAAGTCTTTCAAAGTTATTTCCCTTTATAATGCTGTTGTTACTGTGTAAATTTTTTTCAAGGTATTCTCACTTTACTCTCCAACAGTTCATATGCATCTTTCCAGATTTCTCTGAAACTATCCCCTTTGTCATTATTATGACAAAATTACTCATTATTAATTAGTTCAGCCATTTCCAATTGATTGGGAACCCTTTTATTTCTAGTTCTTTGCTATTAAAAAAAGAGCTGCTATACATATTTGTGCTCATATGGATCCTTTTCCTTTTCCTCTGATCTCTTAGGGTAATCGATTTAGTAATGGTATCACTGAATCAAAGAGTATCCCCCATTTAGTGACTTTGAGGCATAATTCTACCAGTGGTGTGTCAGTGTTCCCCTCTTCCCACTTCTCTTCCATCATCTGTCATTTTTCTTTTTTATCATCTCTGTTAATCTGATAGATATGAGGTAGAATTTCAGTGTTGTTTCATTTTTATTCAGCTAATTATTAATGATTTGACATCTTTTCATGTCGTTGTTGATATTTGGATTGCTTTTTTTAAGAACTTTCAGATCTTATCTTTTGACCATTTAACTACTGGGAATATCTGTCATACATATATTTGAATCACTTCCTTATATATCTTACACATTAGACTTTTATCAGAGAAACTTGCAAAGATTTTTTTCCCTACTTAACTGAAAACCCTCTCTACCAATGCCTATAAGCAACACTGCAAATTATATAGTCTTAAGAGAGTTGCCTTGACTACTAAGAGGTTAAATGATTTTCTCAGAGACACAGATCTCAGAGATCAGTGTGTATCAGAAGCGGAACTTGAACCCTGGTCTTCTTGACTTCAGGTGAATTCTCTATCTACTTTACCATACTCCCTCTACCTCTCAGGAAAATGAGAGAATTAAGACTATTAGCTTCTCATTACCCCAGACTTATCTCTAAGACTAAAAAGTTCAGGCAAGTTATTGATTTGCATCAGTGAAGAGAATGATTACTTGGTGAGTACCCTATAGTCATAAAATCAAAGCTCTGAACCATTCTTTCCCCCACCCCCAAACAAAATAAACAAACCAAAACAAAGCCAGTAAGACAAATACAATTAAGCAAGAACGGCCACCAGTCCTCATCTGGCGGGAGTCTATTATAGTGGTCCCATGAAGGAGACACTGAGAAGCTGCTGCTGAGGAATGTGGGGGTAGGCAGGGTGGACCAGGGATGTGTGCCCTTTCCTATCCTCACCTCTATTCTTATTTCCCTTATCTCTTTTTTTCTGTCCTCATCTAACTTTTTTTGGTCCCCATTTCCTTTTCTCGATCCATGTTCCAATCTCTTCACCCATGCCTTCTTCTCTCTAGTCCTCAGCCTCTGATGGTCATACCCTATCTATCTCTTACTGTCCTCCATATTTCTCCCCCCCCCCCCATCTCTTCCCCATTCTTTGGCTTTGTCTCTTGGGTCTGACTCCTGGACTTCTTTTTTCTGCAGATTATGCCAAAGGCTTTGGTGGTCAATATGGGGTACAGAAGGATCGAGTAGACAAGGTAAGATACTCCTTGACTGAGGGGGTTACCTCCAAGCTATACCAAGAATGATGACAGGGGTAATGCTATGGAGATGGGACAAGGGAAAATGTTCACAATTGCACTCCTGTGTCTATCACCCTGTACTCAGTGAAGGGGTAAGATTTCCACACATGGGGCAGCTAGGTGGCGCAGAGAGTAAGAGCGCCAGCCTCGGAGTTGGGATGACCAGAGATCGAACCCGGCCTCAGAAAATGAGCACCCACACATAAATAATGATTAGCCCTAGCGTAAAGGTATGAGCATTGTAAAACCTCGCCTGCACCTGCCTTGTAACCAAGATGTAACTAAAATAAAGAACTGCCGGGTTAGCTTGCAGTACCCCCTTAGTTTACATTCCTGTGTAACAACAGTTGCCTTGCTGACCACTGTTTGTTTCAGGAAGTACTTTTTACTCTATAAAAGCTTGCTGGACAGACTGCTCAGGGCTGCCTTTCCTTTTGGGATACAACCACCGGCTAATAAAAGCACTCCCCAAAATACTAATTAGCTATGCCATACTGTATCTGCATCAACTGTCCATTACACTTTCTGATCCTTCTTGTATACTCCTTGACTCTGGTCTCAGATGAATTGGTCAGAAGCTCTGGTTTTGACCAGGGTTGGGGGAGTCGACTTAGAGGAATAAGGGAGACTATACCCAGGAGAAGGTGGAAGATTATAATACACTCAACACCATGGTTTGTTACCTTGTGTTGTCTAAAATAACACCAGTCTCCATCATTTCTCCAATCTCCAACCCTGTGAATCCCTGATCTCTTCCTCTTTACCACCCACCAGTGTCTCTCACTTAATTTGAGTTTGCCCCTCTTTAAAGATGTGAGATTTGGAGTGATGTGTGTGTGTGTGTGTGTGTGTGTGTGTGTGTGTGTGTGTGTGTGTGTGTAGCATCTAACAGTTCAAAACTGCACCACACTTATCCGGAAATTTGGGACATCTGCCCCTCTCCCCCTTTGGAACTTCATACATCCAGGGATTTCACCTGAGAAGATCCTAAATGTTCCCAGCTTTGGACCCCATCCCTCATGGGGGGCAGTTCTCCTCCTCCTCCCCCTTTTCCTTCCACAGAGTGCAGCCAGCTTCAGTGAGATGGAAGCTCCAACATCAGCTTATATGAAGACCACACCGACAGAGGCGGGTGAGTTTTAGAACTAACTTCCTCCTCCACACCCACTCGAATATCCTTTCAATGTCTTCATCCTCTTTGCCCAATGGATCTAGCAACTCTTCCATCCTCTCTGCTCATCCTTAGCCTTTCATCCAGATCAGGTTAAGTAGCCCTTAGCTACACCTCTCATTTGGAAGGGAGATTATATTTATTACCCGTCATTCTAGTAAACAGAACTATGACCAATAGGTAGAAGGCACAGAGAATCCAATTTCAATTGGGCATAAGAAAGAATGTTCTAATATTATTCTCCAAAAATGAAATAAGGAGCTCCCTATTACTGTAAGTCTTTAAGTAGAGTCAGGTACTATTTAGTTTTTAATCTTTGTATAATAATATTTAATAAATTAAAATAATTTTAATTAAAATAACATTTGATTTAAATAAATAAAATATCTTTAAATAAATCTTATAATAATAAACTCTTTATATTTGTATGACAATATAATTATATTTAAATTATATATAAAATATCATATGTATACTATTATACAATGTTATTACACTTGTGTCATATTATATAATAATATTTAATCTTTGTATAATAATAGCACTAGCAACACTTTAAGTTTTGCAAAGAGTTTTACAAATATTGTCTGATCTTATCCTCCCAATAACCTGGGAGGTTGGTGTTATTATTAGCCCCATTATACAGAGAAGGAAACTGAGGTGGACAGAAGTTTAAGTGATTTTCCTAAAGTTATAGTGAGTGTCTGAGCTAGATATGAACTCAAGTCTTCCTGACTCCAGGTTCCTGAATTCTATGCACTGTACCTCCTAGCTGTCTTGTGCATACTAGCCTTTTTAATAAATATTTATATTTAATTTGTATATGTTTAATTTTTATAAATGTTTAATTGAATTGAAGGATATTATAGAACAGATTCCTGTTGGATTAGGAAGGTTAGCCTAGAAGTACATTCTATCTCAGATTTTATTATTATCACTTCCCTTTCCCTGGGTTCTTCCTCTGGGCTAGCCAGATCCAGGGTATTGAAAGAGACTTGTAGGAGGAGGAGGTGAGAACTGGAGCAAATGGGGCTCATGAAGAGTGAACTGAAAGGGACAGGGATTTGATTGGCAAGATAATGAATGATGGAATTGTAGCTTAGGAGGGCACTAGGGAGGCATGATGATTTGAAGAGTGGGTACAATGAGGGATAGAAGCTTTAGAGTGACTGCGAAAAGGGATTTGGGGGAGAGAAGAATGAGGGCTGGGCAAGAAAAGGATGGATGGAACTTTAAGGTTTGCAGAGTGATAGGAAAGGGGTGCAGGTTTAGGGTAAGCTGTGGCCGTGAGGTCTACACCTTAACATTCTCCTTTTGAATCCACTCCAAGTTTGCAGACTCCTCTTAATTCTTTGTGTTCTATCATATCTCATTGATCACTATCCCTTGGTATTATCCCATTCCCACCTTCTTTCAACCCTAACTCACTTGTCCTTGTCGATAGCTTCCAGTGGGGCCCGTGGACTGAAGGCAAAATTTGAATCCATGGCAGAAGAGAACAGGAAGCAGGCAGAAGAGAAGCCACAGGAACGAAAACTGGTGTCAAAGAAGCCTGCAGTGCCCACTCCAGTCCCCAAGAAAATCCCCTCGGAGGTAAGCTTTCCCAGCAACTAGATGTCCTTACCCAGAGCCCACTGGAATAAGATGTTTGCTGTTGTTTAGTTATTTTTCAGTTATTGTCTGACTTTTTTATTGTTATGTTTTTTATTTTTTATTTATTTATTTTATTTTTATTTATTTCAGTTATTGTCTGACTTTTTTATTGTTATGTTTCAGTTATTGTCTGACTTTTTTATTGTTATGTTTCAGTTATTGTCTGACTTTTCATTTGGGGTTTTCTTGGCAAAGATACTGGAGTGGTTCTCCATTTCCTTCTATAGCTCACTTTACAGATGAGGAAACTGAGGCAAACAGAGCTAAATGCTTGCCCAGAGTCATACATCTGGTAAATGTCTGAGGTCAGATTTTAACTCAGGTCTTCCTGACTCCAGGCCTGGTACTCTATGCAGTGCATAGTGCATCTGCAAGGCAAGGTGAACAGGGAAGGTTCCTGCCCTCAGAGAGCTTATAGTTTAGGTGAGGAGATAATAGCTAGCATTTATGTAACACTTTGGGGTTTGCAAAATGCTTTACCTGCATTATTTTATTTGATTCCTACAACAGCCCTGGGAGGTAGGCGCTATTATTTTCCTCATCTAACAGTTGAGGAAATTGGGGCAAACTGAGCTAGTAAGTGTCTGAGGCAGGACTTGAGTTCAAGTCTTTCTGACTCCAAGTTCATCGATCTTTAGACCCATTAAAAGTTAAATAACAATTCAAGGTCTAAATGACAGTGCAGTGATAATAATAACAACAGCTAACATTTATATAGTGCTTACTATGTGTCCAGCACTGTGCTAAGCTCTTTACAATTATTATCTCCTCAAATGTTTCTCACAACAATCCTAGGAGGTAGGTGCTATTATTATTCCAGTTTTAAAGATGAATAAATGGAGGCAAACAGAGGCTAAGTGACTTGCCCAAGGTCACATAGCTAGTAAGTGTCTGAAACTGGATTTGAACTCATGAGAACTCCTGGCAGATAGCAATAGAGGTTGTTCACAATTAATCGTATCATACGACCATAAATGTTGAGCTAGATGAGCCCTCAGAACCCAAGTAGTCTGATCTTCTCATTGTATAGATAAAAATCCCAACAAGAAAAACACAGCAAGGTACAGGAAAGTTAGGTGGCTTGTTTAAAATCACACAGGTAGTAAGCCTCAGAAACAGGATTGGAACCCACTACATGAGTTGGTACTCTTTCTATTGTCCTGCTTATCAAATTCTTCAGCTATTAAATACTACTTAGGTTCTGAAATCATTGGGGGTTGGGGTCATCAGGGAAGACAGGATTTGAGTGAGTCTTGAAGAATAGCTAAGATTTGGAAAAGGGGGAAAGAAAAAGGGAAGAGGGCATTCCAGGCAAGGAGATGGGCCAAAAAGCTCTAGGCATGAATTTGGTGGGAGAGGAAGTAAACCAGAATAATGCTCTGTGCCCCTCAGGACAGGTCTCAGGTAGAGAGCTGCCTGCCACCCAAGATAGCACCCATAGCAGCACACAAAGAGCTTCCTGCAGTGCCAGCCCTGCCCTCAAAGGGGGCTCCTCCAGAGGTGAGTGGAGCCCTTTTTTAATTGGTAGTATTAGCAGCTCTTTCCCTTGGCACAATTGTTTATAATCCCTGATTTCATCTCGAATAAATTTCCTCTCTCTCACCCTCCCTCCCCCCATCCCACTTCTCTGAGTGGGCTCTGGGTGCATATACACATAGTTGGGGATGAGGGGCTGGACCAGTTTGTCAAAGGGTCAAGGATGGATTTGATTAGCAGGGAAAGATGATCTCAGGGTGATGGGGAGAAATGCTAGAACTGCGGGTGGAGTTTGTTCTGATCTCTTTTCTCAGGACAATGAGTGGCCAGAAAACGAGGAGCCCCCAGCTCTGCCCCCCAGGACTCCTGATAGGTTCCAGACCCTGGAGGAGCCAGGCTATCCGCCAATGCCAGAGCCAGAACCGAAACCTGAGCTGGAGCCTGAGAATGACTATGAGGACGTGATGGACTTGGAAAAATCAGGCCTGGGGGAAGGTCAGGAGAATGACTATGAGGACGTAGCCCAACCATGTGAAGAAGATGGAGAAGGTGACTACGAGGACGTTGTGGAGCCCCCGCATTGTGCCGGTGAGTTTGGGAGCCTGGGATTCCTACCTGCACAGCATCTCTCACATCTGCCCCTTCTCTGCGCTGGCATAGCCACCACTTCAGTCCAGGCCCTCAGTAATCACAACAACCTCCCAATGGGTCTCCTTGCCTCTAGCCTCTTGCCTCTCCAGGCAATGCCAACATGACTTTCTTAAGTGCCGTCTGAACCTGACTCCCCTGCTTACTCAGCTTCAGTGGTCTCCTCTCTTTAGCTTTTAAGGCCCTGTAAAACCTGTCCCCAAGCTCTCATTTCCAGTCTCATTGGACATTATTCCTTTGTCTCACTCTGTGATCCAGACAAACTGACCTCTTCATTTCTCACTCAGAACCTCTCTAGTCTTCAGGCCTTTGCATTGGCTGTCCCACAAACCGGGGGCGCACTTCCCCTTACTACTTTATAGAGTCCCTCTTCCTTTGAGATGTGGATTGCTCAGTCTTCTGCTGGAGGCCTTTCTTTATCCATCGGTTTGCTCTTGTTAAATTTTCAGTGTAAGCATTCATACCTTAGAAAGCAGCAAACACAAGAATCAGAATTTGACTTATATTGTTTTGTTGATTGCTTAGACTTAAGAAGATGTTAATATTTAGATTAAACTTAAAATGATGTCATGCATAGACCCCTATACCAAGAACTGGTTGTTAAACATTTACCAGCACACCACTGCCTGATCTCCTCAGTCAGTAGCACCCTCCCTCATGGACTACTTTGTATGTAACTCTTTTGTATATATCTGCACTTAGCATTATATTTATGTTTTCTATTTTATATCTATGTATGTATGTATGTATGTATATTTGTTGTCTTCCCCATTAGAATGTAATTCATTGGAAGTATGTTTGTTTCATTCTTTGTCCTCATGCTCAGTACCTAGTAGGTGCTTAATAAATACTTGTTGATTAATTAGGAACCCCTCAGGGAGTCCAGTTACCAGGCCTTCCTCAACTTTTCCTCTCTAAAGTCATCCCTCTTGCCTGATAAGCATTGATATCACCCCATTTGTTTTCCTTATTGTGTAGGGACTGCTGGCATTGGATCTAAGGATGGATCAGTAGGGATCTCAGCCATTGCCCTGTATGATTACCAAGGAGGTAGGTCACTTTTGGGGATGAACTGCCCTGGGGTTGGAGCCAATGAACAGCTGTATGAACTTTCCCAAGGCTTGGATTTCGGGAGAAGGCCAGACTTGTTTTCCTTGTGGAGCAGTTTGTGGAAAGCAGAGGGGAAAGCATGGTCCCCTTCTCATTTGGGACTGAGGATTCCTTCAATTTCTTCCACAGAGGGCAGCGATGAGATATCGTTTGATCCAGATGACACCATCACTGACATCGAGATGATAGATGAGGGCTGGTGGCGGGGACGTTGCCATGGTCGCTTTGGCCTCTTCCCAGCAAATTATGTCCAGCTCATTCAGTGACCCTCTCTGCCATTATTCTACAATCTGCCTCAATCACACATTTGCCCCCTTTTGCTTTGCCTCACCCTGGTCCCACCAGGAACTTCTACCCCTGCCTTCTGCTCTGCCTTGCACTATCAAATTAACAAGCATTTATTAAGTGCCTACTGTGTTCTGGGTACTGTGCTAGGCACTGAGGATACAGGGGAAGAAGTGAAACTCCCTCAGGGCATTTATATTTCTATTGGAGAGGGGAGGGAAGCCAGACTATACATATATACAAGATGGGTAAAAGATACAAGGTGATTTTTTGTGGGGGAGTGTGTCCTGGGGGAGGAGGGCAGGGAAGCAAGAAGTCCACCTTCTCTGATCCTCAAGCCACTGAGTAGATTAAGCAGATACAGGAACATCATTTAATATTGCCTGGTCTTCCCACCTCTTCCCCCAGCTTCAGGCTTCTTTCCCAGGGACTCCTTTAGCCCAATCCCAAGACACTCAGGGCTCCTTGCTCATGGGGTCCTGATATGGCAATTGCTAATGTGTCCCTTTCCTTCCCTTCCATGGTTTTTTAATGGAACCTGCTGCTTGGAATTGGAAATAAAGTAGCTCTGTGGTTTTTTTGTTGATCTATTTGTTCTTTGTGCTGAGGTAAGTGACGTCCCAAGAGCCTTAGCTCTTTTTCAGCTTTGTGCTGAAAAAGTGCCATCTCTAGGGGACTTTCTTGGCAGTGGGTTAGAAGTCAGAAAACATGAGTTTTAGTTTTAATTCTTTTGCTTATTGGTTATATGTCTGTGGCCCTGAGCACATAATTTACCCTTGTTGTTCAATTGTGCCCAACTCTTCATGACCCCATTTGGGTTTTTCTTGGCAAAGATACTGGAGTGGTTTGCCATTTCCTTTCCCAGCTTATTTTACAGATGAGGAAATTGAGGCCAACAGGGTGAAGTGACTTGCCTAGGATCATGCAGCTAGGAAGTATCTGAGGTCATATCTGAACTCAGGAAGATGAGTTCCCAACTCCAGACCCTGTACTCTATCCACCACCCTACCTAGCTGCCCAATTTCGTCATCCATAAAATGGGATTGAGCTTTTCAGTACTTTCAGTACTAAAGTAGTACTTTTTAGCTCTGAACTCTGATAATTTATGGTCCCAAGTTTATTATAGATTCATCCAAAACTGTTCCATGCCACCGACCCCCACCCCACCCCTCACATCTTTACCTTAAAGAAGGCAGGAAGTCACCAATTATTAGAAGCTATGCTTATGTCTTAACCTGGTATTTAAACTCTGACCAGAGTCGTTCTTCCTGAGACAATGGATGGTAGGGGTGGGGGGGACAGGAAATCACGTGGGGAAGTTCCTTGGGGAAGGCACATGGCAAAGGATGGCATACACATGGAAGCTACTTTGTCCCTCTCTCTTGTCTCTAATTTCATTGATTCTCTAAAGTGTGTGAGTAAAAAAGAGAGGGAAGGAGAGAGAGAGAAGGAGGGGAGGGTAGAACAGAGAAGGGAAGAAGTAAAATTCACATGACCCATGTGCCTTCATTGGTTTTTCAGTCATTTCAGTTGTGTCTGACTCTTCATGACCCCATTTAGGGTTTTCTTGGGGTCAACCAGACAGAACTGGTCTCTAACCTGTGGATGGCCAAAGCCAAACCAAGCAGGTCAGGGATGAGAGAGTCAGGAATCAAGTAGAAGTTTTAATTTCAAAGTGAGGTAAACAGCTTCCTAGCAAGGACACATGTGCTGGAGCCCCGCCCCTAGTGTGTGGAGGGAGCCCACTTTAGTGAGGTGAGATTTCAATACTTATACCAGACCTTCACAACTTGGCAGTTGGTAGGGGCCAAAATTAAAACAGGCCAAACTTCTTAGGGCTGCAGGTGGGTTAGCAGCTCAATTTCTAAGTAAAGATAGAATTAATAATTAGACTATTTTGCAAAAAACCTGTAATTTAAAAAAAGGGAAATTTCAATTAATATCAATTAATCATAGTTATCGCTTAAGATTTTTACTTGCGAAACCACATTAATGTTAAAAAATATTACATTGCTAAGTGGTACAAGTGTTAATACATTTTTTAGATTTTCTTGTTTACATTTAGTTAATGGGGCTTATTTACTTCTTGTCAGCAATGTTTATCATTGGCTGCTCTTATCTGTACAGTTATATAGGACAAACATAATCTCAAAAATACTTTTTTTCACCAGAAATGCAATTAGCAAATACTTCTTTATTAAGTTACCTTCAGTAAAAGACTTTCCAGCAACAGCAATTTCTTTGGAAATCCGAAAACTAACCATAATAGCCACCTCATTTTCTGAGTTTACTTTTGTGAAAAATTGTTGTTCCCCACTGAGATTTTTCAACAATTTGGATTCTTTAATTTGTTTTTCTTTTTCTTTTAAAATTTTTAAAATTTACTTTTAGTTTACAACATTCAGTTCCACAATCCCTTGAGTTCCAAATTTTCTCTACCTCCCTCTCTTTCCCCTTCCCCCCTCCCCATGGTGGCATGCAATCCTATATAGGTTTTAAAAACACACATTAAACATTAATCAGATTGTAAAGAAGGATTATAACCAATGGAATGAACTTAATTTGTTTTTCATTGGTGTCTAATTTGCTTAAGTCAGGATGTTTTGATTTGAAATGGCATGGAAATTATATTCCTTTGGAACAACTATGACTTCTTGGCAAACAAGGCACAGTATTTTGTCTCTTGTGTAAGTAAACAAGAATTTATTTGTCTGCTCCAGATTAAACACTCTATGTTCTGAATCGATCTTCCATTTCTTTTTATCACCCATTTTACAAAGTCACCCCCAAAACTTTAATGTTAGAACCAAAAAAGTCTCCATAGCAACTGCTCTCCTATGAAGAAATACTGAACTGAGTATCTGGCCTTGGAGAGAGCACCAGACAGTTGTGTAACTTGGAGGGCGCCCCCCCCCCCAAGTGAGGGAGGGGAAGGAGGCACAAAGTTGGGGCGGCTCATTGCATATCGGTCTCTGTTCAACACCAGTAGTGACTGAAAACACAGTGAAAAGTTAGACTCTTGCCCCTCTCAGACTAGAGACAGACTGAAGATGGTTGGTTGCCGGGAGGTGGGGGGGGGAGGGGGGGAGGCTAACGTGACAAACAGGAGACTGTTCGCAGTGGCAATCCCCCACTCCCCCCAAGTTACATGATGGGCACAAGGATGACTAGTGGAAGGCGGGTTAAGCGGAGCGCGGACAAAGCCCTTGTTACATATTTACTCTTCTTTACATCCTCTACATTGTTCATGGCGGGCTGTACACAGCCTGCAGGCTGTATGTTGTGCCGGTCTGACCTAGCCCAATGACTATGCAGTGAGCTGTAGCCCTGCCAATGAGGCAATAATGTGACATGTTTAATTCAGAGAGGGGCTACAAGACCAGGGTGAGTGCAAAGGATTGTTATGCCAAGCTCAGGGCACAGCCTGCTTGCTGGGCCTTAGCTCTGGAAAACGGGGTGTCTCCTAATATTTTGACATTGGCAAAGATAATGGAGTGGTTTGCCATTTCCTTCTCTGGCCCTTTTGACCAAGATGGAAACTGAGGCAAACAGGGTTAAATGACTGGCCCAGGGTCACACAGCTAGTAAGTGTCTGAGGCCATATTTGAACTCAGGTCTTCCTGATTCCAGGCTGGGCACTCTGTCCATGTGCTACCTTGATACCCTGTGCCTCCACTTACCACTGTTAAAAACCATCAAGTGGAATTAAGAAGAGCTCCATTTTTGGTGAAACAGCAGTAGTTTTCTAGCATGTGTATAGAAGACTGTACTATTCAGAATTAGTTCAAAAAGGTGGAAGTTACAGGAGATTTCTCTGGCAAATCTCAACTCAATATCAAGAATAACTTCCTAATAATTAGATCTGTCCAAAAATGTAATTGGCTTAGTGAGCTACTCATCACAGGAGGCTGGCTGCCAGGGATGTGGGTATGTGGGTTGGGTAACCGATCCCTAAATTTCAGTGCTAAGATTCCAAGATAACTGAAGAACACATAGTGTCAGAACTAGAAGGGTTCTTAGAGATTATTTAGTTCAATCTTTTCATTTTATATGTACCCTGTAGCCCCAAGAAAGTCAGCTACCCTCTCTGGTCTCAGTTTCCTTGTCTGGAAAAGGAAGAGACTGAAGTGAACTCTAAGAGACAATTCCAGCTCAGGTATCTGATGGTTCTGTGTCTTTGCTGAGCTGTCTTTGTATGGATTGTATTTAATTTGGGGGAGTTTCTATCAAATAACTTTTTAGCTCATACCTTTATCCTAGCAATCTCAGAATCTGGCTCATGGCTCTATAGAAATGGTAAAAGAACCCTTAGCACTACCTGCTACCCTCCCATTGCTTCCATGCAAGCACTCAGGCTAACTTTATTTATAATATAGGACAGCCTTTTTAATTCACCCCACATAAGAGGCAAAACATAAATGATGTAATATTTTATGGGGAGGGGAGTGACCTAATGGCTTAAAGATAAGAGGCCAAACTACAAGAGAATTTTTTTTTAAGTATGCCAAGGAATCCACTGTCACTGACAGCCATTCAGATTCCTTGGGTACAGATCTCTACCTTTCAGACCCTGTTACACAGCCAATCAGCAGCACTCCGTGGCAGTTTAGGTTAGAAAAGTAAAGCCTTTCCCAGGAGAGACAGAGGGTGGAGAAAGAGGAGGCTTAGTCAAGGGAGAAAAGGGGAACATTTATTATCAGAATAATGAAACACCCCCTGTTGAAGGGAAGTATAAAAGAAGAGAACAAGTGCTTTTATAATTGTAAAAGTTGTCCTTTTAGACAAAACAGCAGTATCTTATCCAGAGAGCAAATAATGTATGTCCTTGCACAGGGGCTGGGGACTTTCTGTTAGGCCATCGGGCGGTTAGGAGGTTCCTACATTATTAGACCAGCAAGATGTGGTGAAATGTTTGTAATTCCCATTCTGCCCCACTCACCCTCCTATGGACGCTCATAGAAAAAAATAACTCTCCTTTACTCTTCCCATTTCCCCGAGTGATATATGGTCCTCCAGTCTTTTCGCTACCCCGAGGCTGCTCTTTCAAAGAGGATATTCATCCATGTCAGAAACAAAAGGGACGTTGGGAATGTGACCTTCCTGCCTCCCTTCCTTCACTCTCTCTCTTTCTATCTATCCTTCCTTTTCTCTTTCTTTCTTTCTTGCTTTCTTTCCTTCCTTCCTTCCTTCCTTCCCCCCGCTCAGGATATGTGAAGAATAAAATTAGTTGGGGTTTATACCTGTGAATTTGAGGTAATGGTGGAATATCCAAACAGAAATCTCCAGTAGGCAGTTGAGGATATGGTACTGGAGTTCAGGTGACAACAGTTCAGGGATGGAGCTATGGATGTGGTAATTATTCACATAGTGGTGATAACTGAAATCAAGGTATTAAGTGTGGAGGAGGAGGAGAAGCAAGTAGACTTAGGTTTGTACTCTGGCCTTATCCTGTTGGAACTCTGAGTCCTGTCTTGGGGGTCTGTTATAGGAATGTAAATTTTTAAGATCTTCCCTGCCCCTAGGCTTAAGTGCACCTGGAGCCTGTGGTGGGAGGTTTGTTTCTCAGGAGATACTTTGTGATTGGGCAGTGGGTCCAAGAGGGTTGCTACATTCTCTGACCCAGGAGAAGGCTATATAAGCCCTGATGGGAAGCTTTACTTTGGGGCTCACTTTGAGAAGTGTTGTGTGATTTGATCAGACAAGACTCTGGGAAGCCTTGAGAGCCCCCTACCTTTGAAAATCCAGATGTTGATGCTTCCCTCTCTGGTAACTGCGATTAGGTATGGCTGTATGTAATGGTCAGACAGTTTGGAAGCCTGTCTGCTTGATAATGCTTTTCTATTTTCTTGTAACTTCTGTCTGTATACTCTCAAGTTCGTGGTGATGACTTTTTCCCTTGAATAAGTTAAAGGATATGTTTGATTGATTAAAGCAAGATTGTTAACCCATTTTGAGTTGCTTTCCTTTAGAAAAGCAGATCTAAGAACCTGTGTTGGCAGCCACCCTGGGTATGCTGGGGTGCTTGCTGCTACAGGGTCTTAGGCCTGATTGGTCAGTTTTTCCTTATTTAGCCCAATCAGGCCCCACTCTGTACTTCCTGGCCACCTCCTGGTGATGCCATTTTAGCTCTGGCCTCCTCCTCCTATTAGAATTTGACTCCTCTGGGGCCCCAGGCTCTGACTGGGGGACTTTTACTTTATTTAACCTGGTTCCCCACTCCAAACTTTTCTACCATCCCATAGGCATGCCATCTTGCTTTGCCTCCCCCAACTTGTTACTTCTAGCTTCCTTTTATTTGTTGTATTAACCCTCCCCCACAAATTATTTCTTTATTTTTAACATCCTTTTTCAATTTAAAATTCCATATTCTCTCCCTTCCTCCCAATCCTTCCCTGAGGATTCCTGAGAAAGCAAGGAATTACAAGTGTGAAATCATGCAAAACATATTTCCATATTAACCATATGGCAGAAATTTAAAAATCAAGTGAGAAAATTATACATCAGTTTGCACTCAGAGTTCATCACTTCTTTCTGGTTGTAGATAGCATTTTTTCAACATGAGTCTGTTGGAATTGTCTTGGATCATTGAGTTGATCTGAGCAGTCAAGTCTTTCACAGTTTATTGTCAATACAACATTGCTCTTACAGTGCACAATGATCTTCTGATTCTTCTCACTTGCTTAGCATCAGTTCATATGTTGCCATGTTTTGTTTTTCTGAAACCAACCCCCTCATCATTTCTTATACCATAATAGTTCTCCATCAGAGTCATATGCCACACCTTGTTCAGCCATTCCTCAATTAATGAACATCTTCTCAATTTCAAATTCTGTGTCTCTACAAAAAGATTTCCTACAAATATTTTTGTACATTTAGGTCCTTTTCTTTTCCTTTGATCTTTTTAGGGTACAGACCTAGTATTGGTATTGCTGGATCAAAGGGTATGCCCAGTTAACTTTGTGCATAGTTCCAAACTGTTCTCCAGGTTGGGCCAGTCCACAATCCTACCAATAGTTCATTAGTTTATCTATTTTCCCTCATCCCCTCCAGCATTTGTCATTTCTAATAGGTATGAGGTGTACTTCAGAATTGTTTTAATTTGCATTTCTCTAATCAATAGTAATTCAGGGCATTTTTTTCATATCATTATTGATAGCTTTGATTTCTTCTTCTGAAAATTGCCTATTCATATCTTTGACCATTTATCACTTGGGAAGTGGCTCTGCTTTTTATAAATTTGACTCAGTTTCCTATATATTTGAGAAATGAGTACTTATCAGAGAAACCTGCTATAAATTTTTTTGCTATTGCTTCATTGTCTATGATACTTTTTACTTGTAATTTCCCTGATTATTTCTTTAATTGGATCTCTTTTTGCTTTTGCTTTTTTTGAGATCATGATTGCTACTTCAGGTGAAACATAATAGACTTTGATCCAGCCTCTTATTTTAACTCTGTGTTTGTATCTTTCTGTTTCAAGTATATCTCCAACACATCGTTGGATTCTAGTTTCTAATCCATTCTGCTATCTGCTTCCATTCTATGGGTGAGCACATCCCAATCACATTCACAGCTTTGATTACTAACCATATGTTTCTCTCCATCCTATTTTTTTCTTTCTCCTCTCTCTCTCTGTTTCTCTGTCTCTCCCATCCTTTCTCAAAAATCTGTTTTGCTTCTGACTACTACCTCTTTTAATCTACCTTCCTTTTTCTCATCCTCTCTCTTCTTTCTTCCTTCTTCTTCCCTTCCTTTAGGCAAGATATATTTCTATGCCCAACTGAGTGTATGTGTGTGTGTGTGTATATATATGTATATATATATATATATATATATATATATATATATACATACACATACATATTTGGGTATATATGTATGTATTCTTCCCTCTTTGAACTAATTCTGATGAGAATAAGGTCCAAGCATTGCCTATACCCCCCCCCACTTCCCAGCCAATGTAAAAGCTCTTCTTTCTGTGTCTCTTTTTTGTGAGATAACTTCCCCTATTCTCTCTCTCCCTTTCTCCTTCTTCCAGTATTTCTCTTTCTCGCCTCTTCATTTTTAAAAACCATCTCAACATAATCAACTCACATTCATGCTCTCTTTCTATGTAAACTCCTTCTAACTGTCCTAAACACGATAAAGTTCTTAAAAGTTATGTGTGTCGTCTTATATAGCAATGTAAAAAGTTGAACTCCATTGAGTCCTGTATGATTGTTCTTTCATGTTTACCTTTTTTATGCTTCTCTTGAGTCTTGTGTTTGAATGTTAAATTTTCTAATCAGCTCTTATCTTTTCACCAGGAATGCTTGATAGTCTTCTATTTTATTAAATATTCATTTTCCCCCTGAAGGATTACACTTAATTTTTCTGGGTAAATAAATCTTGGTTGTAACCTTAGCTTCTTTGCCTTCTGAAGTATCATATTCTAAGCCCCTCTCCTTTAATGTAAAAACTGCTAAATCTTATGTGATTCTGACTATGGCTTCACATTTTGAATTGTTTCTTTCTGACTGTTTGAAATATTTTCTCATTGGTGTGGGAGCTCTAAAATTTGGCTATAATATTTCTGGGAGTTTTCACTTTGGCATCTTTATAGGAAATGTTTGGTGGCTTTCTTCCATTTTTATTTTATCCTCTGGATCTAAGATATCAAGGTAGTTTTCATTAATAATTTTTAAAAATATGTCTAGCCTCTTTTTTTTTATCATGACTTTCATTTAGTCCAAACATGCTTAAATTATGTCTCCTGGATCTCCTTTTCAGGTCAGGAACTTTTCTATTTCTTTTCGTTTTTCTTTTTGGAGGGCAGGGCAATTGGGGTTAAGTGACTTGCCCAAGGTCACAGGGCAAGTGTTAAGTGTCTAAAGCTGGATTTGAACTCAGGTCCTCCCAACTCCAGGGCTGGTGCTCTATTCACTGTGCCACCTAGCTGCCCCCAGTAACTTTTCTGATGAACTATTTCACATTTCCTTCTATTTTTTCATTCTTTTGACTTTTTTTGAAATCTTACAGTCAGTTTCCTTTTGCCCAATTCTAATTTTAAGTAATTACTTTCTTCCGTGAGTTTTTGTACCTCTTTTTTCATTTGACCAATTCTGTATTGTAAGTTATTTTCTCTAGTGAATTTTTGTGCATCTTTTACTATTAGGCCAATTCTGGTTGTTTTGTTTGTTTGTTTGTTTTTGCTTTTTTAGAGGGCAATTGGGGTTAAGTGACTTGCCTAAAGTCACATGGCAAGTAAGTGTGTCAAGTGTCTGAGGTCAGATTTGAAGTCAGTTCCTCCTGACTCCAGGGCCAGTGCTTTGTAGGCTTTTATGGTCATGTTATTTTTTATTGTTTGCTCATTTTAATATCGTATTTCTTGATTATGAACTTTATTTTAAAATTGGGCTCTGCTCACCTGGGGATGGGAAGGCACCATCCCAAGATTCAGGCTTTTTGTGCTGCTGTTTTCAGAGCTAGTTCTGGGAATTTACAAGTTTTTGGTGCTTCCAAGGTGATGTGATCTGGGGAGAAGTGTAGTCACTGCACTTCTGGTCTCCCCTCTGGTCTTTACCCAGGAAGGGCTCCTGCTCCCCTGCAGCAATAAGGAGCTATCACTCCTTTGTCCCAGAAACTGTAGCCAGGTCCCCTCTCTCCTCCAGCCACAAGCACTAGTGCTCTTCTTGGTTTTAAGTCTCTAAAGGGTCCCTCTTTTCTTATGACTGAGCACAAGTGCTCCTCTCCACCCTGAAATTTTGACCCAGAATTGCTTATAAGCAATAGAATGACCAATCAATGCCAGAGCCTGTACACTGTACCAGTTAAAGGGTCCCTTGTAATCTGTTTCTGACCAGTTGTCTGACCCCCAACCCCTTACTGTCTAGAACGCAAGGATTGTCTTGTTTGCTTGTTTTTACATTCCCTGTGCCTGGTCAGTAAATGCTTGCTACGTCCTTTTTCATTTATTCATTTTTCACACATGCCTTCTTCCAGTTGTTCCTAGGACAAAGAAGTGAGTACTTTGATTAATTCTGTGATGTGCTGGTGGGGTTCAACTTCCATGCTCAAGATTTCTATATCAATGTTTATTTAAGAACGTAGCTCTGGTCATTTCCTTGCCTTCTTTCCTTCCATCCACACTATGTTTTAGTGTTAAGGCTAGCCTCAGAAGGAAACCTGTTTTCCATTAACCTTGGATCTGTCACAACAAAGCTCTGATTGTAGCTCTACCTTCAAGTCTTCTATACTGACAAAGATGCCCTAGCAGGATTCTTAACCCTGGCTCAGCAGAGTCCACCTCCCCAAGGTCAAAAATGTGACCACTTCCTCTTGCTTCATGTGGTACTCTCTCCATTAGTTTCAGGACCATCCAGGTCAAACTATAACCCAGAGGGGCTACTCTAAATCCTCCCACTCCATACTACAAGCTCTATTCTGAGGTACCTATTTCTCATTAGATTGCACAGTGGGTAGTGCACTGGACCTGGAGTCAAGAAGACCTAATTTCGGATTCTACCATAAGCACCTACTAGCTCTAAGTCACTTAACCTCTGTTTTCTCATCTATAAAACGAGGATAATAAGAAAACCTACCTCATAGGGTTCTTGGAGGGATCACATTGGATTATATAGATAAATCTGTAAACCTTAAATTGATCTGTAAAAAACAAGAGCAGGGAAGCAAATACATCAGGTTTTGTGCATGTGGAGTTTGAGGTGATGACGGGACACCCAATATTCAATAAAATTGGTGATATTTTACACACTCTGATTGAAATATCAGATTTATGCAAGAGTCCCATCCATTTTCCCACTGCTCAGCATTGATTGTAGATTGAATCGTCTATCTATATAAATCCTCTACAAATGAACTTGATCGATCTCAGTCTAGGCCAAGGTCTCTTTCTCTGATGCCGAATCCCCTTTAACATTTTCTTTTTTAAAAGTTTTGTTTTATTTTCAATTCATGGAATTACACAAGTATTTCTATAGCACAGTACAATAAAAAGATAATTGCAAATGAAACTGCAAATCCTTTATGTACAAATTGCTATTCCTTTTAAAAATATAACAAAGTTATTATGTAAATTTCTTTTTTCTTTTTCCTTTTTTTCCTCCCTCAATCTCATGTCACACCCTAGAGATGGCTACCATTATACAGAAGTAAGTAGATGTGTGTGTAAAATTTTTCTACACATGGAGTTATCAGGTCTTTCTCTGGATGCAGACTCTCTTTCTTCTTATGTCCTTTATTTTTAATTTGTGTATTTATAAGTCAAAATGACTTAGTTGCTTAAAGTCATTCTTACGATATTGCTGTTGTTGTATACAATATTTTCTTGGTTCTGCTCACTTCTCTCTTTACCATTTCATGAAAGTCTTTCCATGCCTTTCTAAGATCATTGAGCTTATTTCTTATAGCACAGTAGTATTCCATCACAACCATACAGCACAACTTGTTCAGCCATTCCCCAATTGATGGCATCCATCCCTGCAATTTCCAGTTCTTTGCCACCACAGAGAGCTGCTACAAACATCCCATTCACATTCAGAGTGATAATTACTATTTGTGACTTTCTCTCCATTTTACTTTTACTCAGTATTTTTTTCCTTGGCCTTTCTTTTTACCCTTTCTCTGTTCCCTTATCTTCTCCCCCACTCCCTATCCCACCCACCCCTCCAAGAGTCCTCACCCCACTTTCTTGTCCACCCTCCCAAATCTCAATCTACAGACCCCTCTAAAAGTCCCACCCCATCCTGTCCCCCAGTTTTCTCACCTCTCTACATGTCCAGAATACTTCTATACCTGTCCAGATGTATGTGTTACTTCCTCTTTAACCCAGAAGTTCCAACATTATGAGCTCCCTTCCCCACCTACTTCCTCTGTATTAGTTCTTCCTTTCATACCTCATTTTTATAATATAATCGTTCCCTTTTACCTTTTTCTACCCACTTTTGTTTTTTAAAATCACTCCATCATACACAACTCATCTCCAACCTTTCTTTTAAACTACCTTAGTGATAATGACAGATCAAACTATAACCCAGAGGGTTATAGAATATATAGAAAGATATATAGAAAATACAGAAAAATTTATAGTATATAATATATAGAAAGAATATGGATAACATTTTCATATATATATGATAAGTAAAAAGTTTGACCTTAATAAGTGCCTTCTAAGTAGTTTTTAATGTTTTCCTCATATTCCTCTGGATCTTTTATATCGAATTTTCCATTGAGTTCTGGTCTTTTGTGACAAATGTCTGAAAGTCTTTCAGGTTGTCAAATGTCCTTTTCCCCCACTTCATTCAGGATTATACTGAATGTTGCTGGGTAAGTTATTCTTGTATACTGTATACTTGTATACTGCCCCAGCCCTTTTGATTTTTGAAAAATAATGTTCTAAGACCTATAATCTTTTATAGTAGAAGCTGCATTTCACTAGGACCAGAATTCCCTTGGGTTTTGTTCCACCTATTGGCCAAGATTCCTGTCAGTTTTCTTCTCTATCTTGAGTCATTCAAATTAGTTATTAAAAAATATAACCAAGAATCAATGCATTTTACTGGATGATGGATTGAGACCTGCAAGGAACATTAGAGAGCATCATAGTCAGAGGAACTAAGTGGCACAATAGATAACCACTCAATCTATAGTCAGGAAGACTTGAGTTCAAATCCAACCTCAGATATTTCCTAGTTGACTTATCCAAGGTCATTTAACTTCTATTTGCCTCAGTTTCCTCATCTCTCAAATAAGGATAATACCTACCTGCCAGGGTTGGTTTGAGGGTAAAATGTGATAATATTTATAAAAGTTCCCTATAATGCTATTATTATTAAGTCCAGAGATGGGGTAAGATGAAACTGACCCTTCAAAAGATTAAGTGACTTACCTAAGATAATTAAGTAATGAAGTCAGAGTTTGAACTCAGGTTACTGCATACCAAATCCAGCACTCCTCTATGATTAAGCAATATTAGGACAAGCCCCAAAGACCAAGCTTTCCAGTTCTCTATCGCTGGCTTCTCGAAGCAACTCTAAGTGACTTGTGAGAGAGTTCATTGTGAAATATTCAGTATGAGCATTGACAACTTAGAAATCTGCAGTGGCTATAGATTGGGACTTTATTTATCATTTTTCTGATTATCTAGACTTAAGAAAGGGTTAATGCAAATCTTAAAAGTGTTCATGCGTTTTCCCTCCCTGGAGAGTCCAGTTGCTAAATGTTTATCAGCACATCCCTCCAATCATCCAAGGGAATGAGAACAGGAATGGGGCTCTCCTTCAGGACCATAATCTTCATGGTAGTCATCCCTAAAAGACACACTCGGGCAACCATTTAGAGTGCTGAGTTTCTTTATTATAGACAGTGCATGGCATTCCCAGGTATACACCACACATGTAAGTAGCTCATAGGTACATGCAATCTCTTTATCCAACGCAGATTCATTCAGTTCCACCTAGTAAGAAGGCCCTTCTGTTTCATCTACCCTTCCTCTCCCCACCTTACTTCCATCCCAAGTTCAAGTCAAAGCCTTTCCTCAGCTTCCTGGTCATTGAGGAAACAGTCTTGTCTATCTGGTCTCTTTAGGTATTCTTGGCCAGGGGCCTGTGACCTTGTTTAAAAAAATTAATAACTATCTTTCAATATAACTGTTTTACTTTGAAATTTTATGTATTTTATTTTATACCTTTCAAAACAGTGTGGGAAGGGGCCCACAGGCTTTACCAAACTGCCAAAAGGCTCCATCACACACACACACACACACACACACACACACACACACACACACAAGTTTGAGAACCCCTATTTTAGTATGAAATCTTTCCTCTAATTTTGGCTGAACTCTATTTCAGGCAGGCCCCTGACTCTCCTAGGAGGATTCTTCTTCTGAAGAATCTCCTTAAGCTACTTCACCTTTCCTGCTCTGCTCACTTCAAATTTTTTCTTAGTCCACTAATCTGTGATTAAGATCATATTCTCCTTTCTCCGATTGAATGAAGCATCTCCCTTACCAATCATGCTGATTCAGATCCCCAATCTCTAAACAACTTCCTTTTCTCTTCATTCCTTTACTCTACAACCCCAAAATACACTTCCTTGAATGGTGCCTATAGAATAAATTGGGTATCAAAGCCATTAACCTTTTCTGATGTTGTCAGTCAATTTACAAAGTGCAACTGGGGGTGGGCTGCCAATACAACAGTGTTAGTGTCTCTTTCTTGGCCTACTTCCTTCTCCCTACCCACAAACCATTTCACCATCCCCAGTCATGTAAGATGCTGTGTGTGTATAGAGTCTTCTCCTTTCTGACTATTCTGTCCCTGTTCAACCCCTTAGCTCCTTACCCACCTTGGTGCAACCTTCAACTCTCCTCTTAGTAAGCCTATAACTTTTCCCATTTTTTGTCTTAGTTAACCTTCCTGCCTAGAGGCCAGAGAACCTGCTAGCTAGATTCTGAAGAAGTAGTATTCTTTACCGTTAAGCATCAATGTGCTTATTTATAATTTGTTACCTTTTTTTCTTCACTGCTTGATTTAACTTCCTTAAATAAGTCTGTGGTTATAATCTTAGAAAATAGTGCCTTGCATAAAAAAGCACAATATAGTCAGAGCAGTGGGGAATAGTATTCTGTCCTATTCAAATGGTGACATATGGATTTACTGCTTATATACTGTATCCCCCATCAATAGTCTGTAAATTCCTTGGGGGACAAGGATTATTTTATATTCTGTCTCTGTATTCCCAACACAGTACAATGTCTTGTGTTGTACTTAAATATTTGCTGGATTGTATTGTAATAAGGAACATTAGGTTTCCCAAAGTTATACATCATTATGAAAAAGACATTTATGTCCACAGCCATAGATTGGCCCTATATATGATAAACTCCTTTGTTTTCTTCATTTCTTCTAATGGTGATATCCAGTGATGTTATTCATGCCAGATTTGAAATCAATCACAGCTACTCAAATGCCAGCTAGTCCAGTACCTCCATTTTGTTACATGTAACCACCATCATTTTCTCTCTCTCTCTCTCTCTCTTTCTCTCTCTCTCTCTCTCTCTCTCTCTCTCTCTCTTTCTCTCTCTCTCTCTCTCTCTCTCTCTCTCTCTCTTCACCCCACCTTCTCAAGGAATGACCATGATGAAGGTGTGAGAAACCAAAGGTGCTAAAACCTGTAGATTATAAGCGCCACTGAGGGGAGGGACAATTTTATTTCTGACTTTATATACCCAGCACAATTTCTATTAATGTTCATAGTTATACACAGAACTGGGTCATGGGTTTGTTCTACCTATGTGACCCTTGCTTTATCCCTAGGTCTATAGAGGCCCTTCTCCAAATTATTGCAACTCTGAAGTCCCCCAACTCATCCTTTCTGGATCTGAGCAGTCCCTTGCACCTGTGGCACTCAGCTTGGGAACTCTTCTATGTGGTGCCTGAATGAATGGTGGTTAACCCAGCCAGGCCTATACCCATTGGGTAATTTGTCTATTTTCTCCTCTCCTAATGCCTATAATCTCTTTGATTTCCTGATTGCCTAATGAGCCACTTTCTCTTCCAATAGCTATCCATTAGACTGATTTCTTAAGCAGAAAAGAAATTAAATTAATCAGCTATGGGGTGGAGGTGGGGATAATGTAGTAAACCTAAAAAGCTACAGCATAGTGATTAGGCTTTGTGAGTTGACTGAAGTTTCTTAGAACCCAGTGTCCCACAGAGACACAAGAAGCTGACTGTCAAAATCACAACATATTCTGCCTTCCAGGAGACTGGAGGAAGACAGAGCAACAACACCAGAGTTAGCACTTTCTGAGGGATTTCATCCTCATGGTCGAGGTTTGAAGGTGGAGACCAAGCTCTTCTTGGCTTGCTTGGGTTGCTCACACATGCTGGCCAGAAGAACGGGGTCTGTCCTATGTTCCACAATATTGAAGGGGCAGGTCTTCAAGTGTTCTGACATGGAGGAGACTTCATTAAACTGCCAGCTGTTAATTCTGGAGAAAAGGCTGCTGAACTGCCAGATCTGTTGGGAAGGAATAAATTCAATTCATTTCGACAAGTATTTATTAAGCACCTACTGAATACCAGGTACTATGCTAAACGGTGGACATACAAAGACAAAAATGAAAACAATCCCTTCCCTCAAGGAACATATATTTCTTGGGGGTGGGTGGTGGGGTGGTGGCAGGGAGAATTGAAAATATGCTGGTAAATGTTTAACAACTGGATCTTAAGGAGGGGAAATTTACTCCCAGACACATCTTAAAGTTTAATCTACATTATTAACATTTTCTCCATCACCGTGTTAAGTCTAGACCACAGGTTCTCAAAGCGGGCAATACTGGGGACTTGCTGGAATGATAGGTGGGCAGTAGTAGCCTCAAATGCAATTGGGAGGTGCTAAATAAAACTAAGGAGGTACTAGAAGCATAAGGAAAGAAAATAAGAGAATTTTGAAAAAACCATACATATTCCATCTGTTGTGTAACAGTTAAAGTTGTAGTGATTACATCATTTTCCAAATAAACATACAAACTGCAAATTATAACCAATCAGTGCTCAAGTCCCCTGACAGGTCTTAACAAAGCAAGTGTTGGGAGGTCATCATATTGCACATTATGGAGAAGTCCAGCATGCATCAACAGGAATATGTGTGTGTAATGACTTGTTTAAAATACGATAATATACTGTTACAAGACACAATACTGGATCATCAAAATTTCAATGTAGGAAAAATCCCACAAATTTACAACAAGTTATTAAATTTAAGATGTGTCACTTCAAATTTTTTGAAATGATGCAAATTTTTAAAAAATCCATTAAAGGGTTAAAGAAAGTGGATTTCTGGGGGCAGGGCACTGAATAGTTTTTTTTTTTTTTAAGTGGGTGGTAGGCCAAATAAGTTTGGGAATATCTGGTCTAGACAATTCTCAAAGCAATAGATCAAGCCTTTGCCAATTTCTGAGGTGTGAATGCTTATGCTGAAAATTTTAACAATTGATTCCTGAGACATTTTGAACTGGTTCCAGTATACCCCTGGGGAGGACACAAAAACAAGATGATGATGATGATGACAACGATGGTGGTGGTGGTGGGACCTAACTTAGGGTTTGGGTATAGGGTACTCTCAGGGTAAGGAAACTCCCTTTACCAATGCAGGCCAACACCTCTGTAACCTAAAGTCTTAGAGGATTACCTCAAGCACTGAGAAATTAAATAGATTGCCCAGGGCCACACAAACAGTACATGTCAGAGGCTGGACTATGAGCCCAGGTCTTTCTTGCTTTGAAGACACCACTCCAGTCACTACCCCACATTGTATATTGTATTCCCAGTGCCTACCATGGTGCCTAACACACAGGGGTGCTTACTAAATGCTTTTGATTCGTTGATTAAAGTGAATAATAGTGGACAAATAGGATATTCTCCATATAATTGACAAATTAGATTATTAGACCAGACAGTCTTTTCCTCATATACCACAAAGTGGTGGAACTCATAATTAAATGCAAGATCACTGAACAAAGAGTAACCTTCGAGAGAAAGATTTGTGTGTGGGGAGATCATCCTCAATATACAAAATTTCTTTGAAGGGTTAAATAGGTATATAAACAAGAGTGAACCAGAGAACCTAATTTATTTATACCTTTAAAAGGTCTTTACAACATATATATATATATATATATCAAAGATCATGCTAGCCATGGATCAGTAGGCACCAGCTAGGTGTTGGTTGCAGTGTTTTAAAGAGATTACATAATCATGGATTTGGAAGAACTAATATGATGGATATTTCAAAGGAAAAGATGATGGGATTTGAAGATGGATTATACAGAAGAATGGAGAAAAGTAAAAAATGACATCAGAGTGTCTAGGCTCAGAGAGTAGAAGACTATTGCCAGAAGAGGACAGTTAGGAAGGGGAGTTACTTTAGTTTTATAGGAAAGATGAGTTCTGTTTTGTACATATTGAGTTTGGGGTAATCTTTGGATATATATATATATATATATGTATATATGTATATATATATGTATATATGTATATATATATGGAAATGTCCTATAAACAGTTGAAAAGATGGGACAGAAAATCATGTGGGAGGATCATAGGGCCATAGATTCAGAACAGGAAAGGATTTAGGAATATCTAGCCAAACGTCATCATTTTACAGGTGAGGAAAGTGAGGCTCAGAGAGGTGAATTGCCCAAGGTCATATATAGGTAGGAAGTGGTGAAGCTTAAATCCAAATCCCAGAAATCTGTCTCCAAAATGACCCTTTTCTACACAAGCAGTGCTCCTCCAGGATTTCAGAGACAGCTGATTAGAGGTGACAGTGAATTTTTGAACCTTAAGAAATTTATAGCAGAGTGAATGAAGTGGCAAAGTCATGATTCTATGATCTTAGAGAAGTTACAAAAACTCTAAACTAGACAGCTATTGCTTCTTCCTTTCTTCTTTTAAAGCCCTTTATAGCCTGGCCTCTTCCTATCTTTCCAGTCCTTTGTAGTAAGTGGTAACGCATCATAGTGTCTAGAGCATTAGACCTGGAGTGTTGGAGACTTAGGTTCAAAGCTCTTAGTTCTTAGTTCCATGACCCTGGACAAATGACTTAACTTGCATTTGCTGAATGATGGATACTATGCCATATACTGAGGATGCAAATGCCCTCCAAGGCCAGATCTCTTTCCCTGGTAGAGACCTTTACTAGGATGCCAGTGACCAGGGATACTTGCCTTTCTGTGAGCTCTCCAGCCACTGCCCCCGTGGGAATAGGTCTTTTTCTTCCATTCCAAGAGGACCATCCCCCTCTCTTGTAAGAGTGTGGCACAGATGCTCCTCATGAGGATGGACACCTGGGACAGCTGAGCCAAGCTGACGCTGTCTAAGAACCCTGCAATATACTGCAGTATCTCTAGGGGCAGACTGGTGAGTGACCTCTGGCTCTTCCCTCTGGGCCCCAGCTCTGGAGCAACCTCAGGCTTGATGGCAAATGTCCTGAGTTTCTGACTATAGATCACTTTGGCTTTTTGCCCTGGAGGGCGGAAATGACTCTGAACAAAGGTGCAGCCCAAGTAGGCCAGTGGACAGCGATGCTGGAACCAGCCATTGAGGCATGACTGGATATCAGAGTGGATGTTCTTGAAGTGCAACGGGAACTCATCCCTCCTAAAGAACTTGTTGCAAGTAAAAGTAAAAGCTGAGCTACTCTTGTTATGTCTCCTGGTCACACACTCACTGTGCAGTTCCACATGGAGTCCTGGGGGGCCTTCAGAAGTGAGGTCTGCCAAGACTGTACTAGAAGAAAACTGCTCTGGCTCAAAGCTGTAGGTCTGGGTTGCAAAGTCCATGAAGAGACCATCGATGCTTCTGGATTCAGAGATGATGTGGCCCTTCAGCTCCCTTTCCATGGCACACAGAAGGGTGGTTTTGATTAGATCTGATTTTGGCAGCTCTTCTACATCAATCCCCAGATCTGAGGTATCTGTGGCCTTGTGTTCACTTGGCCTATTAGCCCCCATTGCATCACCAAGCCGGGCCCTCTTTCCACAGTAGCTGACTGGGACTTTGAAGGTATAAACAGTCTTGACTTCCTGAGCTTCAAGGTTGCCATAAACAAAGTCTCTTTCTTTGGGCGTGCAAGCAGGAATCTGGCCAAAGTGGATCAGCATTCTCCCATTATGCACCAAGTACATATTATAGTCCTTTACATCAACTGTTGCCTTCAGTCTTTCCAATACTCCATCTTGCCAAGGTGCGAGTCCTGTTGTTTCCATATTTCTATATGGGTCCTCCTTTTGGCCTGCTTGGCTTTCTTTCTCCACACTAGCTCCCTTCTCTGAAGCATTGCCCTGACTGGAAGTCTGTCCATTCCCTGTGCCCTGATTACTCTTGCCCCCAGGGTTTGCTGAGGAATTTGTTAACTTTGATGCTGCATGTTCTTTGCTGAAAATGTTTTCCCATTTCCCAAAACTGGCCAGATCCATCCCTTCTTTGTCTTTTGCCAAAGCCTCTCGTTCTTGCTGGCTCAGTTCCACCATCTCGCCATGAGGTGACATTCCATTTACTGGTGGAGAATGATAGTCCACCCCGCCAACTGCTCCTTGTTCCTCCAAAATGGCATCACTGTCCATTTCCAGTTCTTCCTCAGTGAACTCTCTGGATTCAGGGAAAAACTCCACCATCTTCAGGGAGCCAAAGAGGACCTTTTGATCTTGGATGGCCAGAGCGGTGTCCAAACATTCCTCACTGTGGGGCTCTTTCATGATATTCTCATGAAGAATCGTTTCCGAGTCTATGTTTGGCCAGCGGTTCCACTCCATGGAGCAGCAGACCACACTAGCTGGGCAGACCTGGAGGTGCTTTGCTAGTTTATGTCGGGCCATAGAGAGAGGACAGCCATAAGCAGAGTTGAGGCAAGGAACCTGCTCTAGGGGACAAAGTAACTCATGTTCTTCCTCCTTGCACATGTGGAAAGCTGCTCCACAAAGGCGGCGACAATTGATCACCAGGCAGGAGATACTTGGCTCTATTGGAACCTGACATTGTCGATGGAAACATTTCTCACAATGCCGGTGCTGTCCCGCTGGAGGTCTCTGGACCCTGCCCTGTGTGTCAAGGACAAAAGGGACAAAGGGAAGAATAAATGTTAGAAGGAGGCCCTTCCTAGTATTGGGTTCTCACCTCTCTTCACTTATTTCCTCAGAGAGTTTGCTTACCCTCACAACTGTGACTTCAGTTGGATGGATATTTCAGTGTATGGATATTTCACCAAGTAGCAAATTTGTATTCCTGTCCTGACAACTTGGTCCCATGTGTAGCAGGGGTGAGGACGGTTGCCCTCAGTGGATTTTATGGGCCCACCTGCCCCCCATTTGACAGGAGGTAAATCCATCAAAGCAGGAATTTTTCATCTTTTTTATGTTACGGACCCCTTTGGTAGTCTAGTGAAGCCTGTAGATTCCTTCACACAAAATAATGTTCTCAAATGCATAGAATAAAATACATGGGATTACAAAGAAAACCAATGGTATTGAAATAGTTATCAAAATATATGTAAAGCAAGTAGCTGGGCAGGATTCCTTGCCTTAAAACTTCCTTTGAGCACTCTTATTACATGTGTCTCTGGCTGTTTCCAGAATATCTCCAGCCTGTCTTGCCATCACGTGCCAGAAATTGACTTTGTCAGTTTCCTTCCTCCCCAGAGTGAGCCACCTTTCCAGTTCCCTGTCATGGACAATGGTACCATTTGCTACTTTTTGACCATGATAGAGTCATAAGATGAAAGTGTCAAAGTTCAAGTTGGAAGAACCCAGGGGTCCTTATCCATGAATTTGCTTTTAAAATATTTTGAAGCAAAAAAAAAAAAAATTGGTAAAAGGGGCGGCTAGGTGGTGCAGTGAGTAGAGTGCTGTCCCTGGAGTCAGAAGGACTTGAGTTCGGATCCGGCCTCAGACACTTAACGTACACACAAACAAAAACCTAGCCGTGTGACCTTGGGCAAATTACTTAACCCCAGTTGCCCTCCAAAAAGCAAAAAAAAAAATATTTTGAAAATGGTATTTCAATATACAGTTATCACTTCCACATGGTGCCCCCACAATCTGGCAAGTCTGCATGAAATTTTTGGATCTCCCTTCTTAGCAAAGAAGACGTTTGAATCATTATGGTACTAGAAGATGAAATATGTTGATATTAGACAATACTATACATATATTATGCATTTCTGAATTTCTAATTTTTTTCTACTGGCCTTCACATGTCATCTGTAGCTTCTGTAAAACTCCCAGAAAATTCCCATTTAATTTCTTATGCTGACCGGCAATATATCAAAACTGTGATGGGGAAAGTCACAACATGGAAGGGAAAACTGTAGTTGGTTTCCTTTTTCCTAAATATTTTATTTCATACATTTAAAAAACATGATTCTGAGAAAGGATCCACAGGCTTCACTATTCTGTCAAAGTGGTCTATGATGCTCCAAAGGATAAGAACTTAAGATGTAATCTAACCCCCTTATATAATTTAATAAAAACTTTTTTCTTTTTAAAAAAATTATGGATTTAATCATCAATGCTATGGCTCTCTTGTTTTATAGATGAGAAAAGTGAGACACGGGGTGGTTAAGTGGCTTGTCAAGAATACACAGGTAATATGTATCACAGGTGGGCTTTGAAGCCAGGTCCCCTAAGCCTAGACCCAGTAGTCTTCCCACTGCTCCTTGTATTTCTACTTCCTTTCTCAGCCATACCTCCCCCCAAGCAATCTCTAAACCTTCCTAATTCAGGCTCCCCTGTCTGTTCAATCTACCCTTTTCTCCATGCTTTCTAAGACTTCACCTAGCCCAGGTCCTCATCACTGCAACTCCTATTCAATCTCTTAAACTAGTCTCTTCTTTTTTCGGCTTATTTTTCACTCAAATGTCAGGAGAGTTGTGGGGAGCCAGAGGCCTGATTCAGGACTCTTTGGCTCCCCACAGAGAGTATTCCTCAAATATGGTTTTTATCATCTGCTTCTCAGGAATATACAACGTTTCCTAGTTCTTTGTTCACTTATTGCAATACCCTTCTGGGCATAATCATCTTTTCAACTGCATTTCTTATCCATCTTTATGAGGAAATCCCTGTACTGCTTTGATTTAAAAACCTCTTTGTCCTGTTTGTTCAAATGTTTTTAAAATGTTCAGAAGAAAAATTGTGAATTCCATTTAAGTTTTAAGAGAAGATTTGATCAGGGCCTAAGAAAGGTTGTAAATTCAACTTTAGGGGATAAGACACAAAATATTTTGGTATGTGGACTAGACATTATTGAAGAGGAAAGGAGAAGACGAAGAATGTAATTATTCGGTGGCTAAAAATAGTTAAAGGGTCCCACCTATGGCACATGGGGACTTAGTGTTGCTAAATTGAATTTGGATTGAATTGGAGGATAGAGAGAGACCTTTGAGTGCTTCCAACTATAACCATGCTAGGCTGTGCTATGGTGACTTTATACTGTAGGTACCAGGTGACTCTGGTTTTCAGTGATTGGCTAATAACCATCCTTCCACCCACCCCCCCCCAATCCCCCCACAGCCGTCCAGGCCTCACTTGCTCATTGTTTGGGTTGTGGTGGTTCAGAGTATAAATAGCAATTGCTTCTGTTCTGACTAGAAACTTTGAGGGTCTTCCCTTCCTTGCTTGCTTCTTTTGTGAAGGCAAAGTAGACCATCTTTCACCTCAATTCTTACCTAGCCTTTAACTACTAATGGGTGTTGCCTCAGACAAACTGAGACCTGGGAAAGACCAGGGTTTAAAAAGGGCGAGGTCTCCCACTGCATCCTGGGTCATCACCAGTCATCCTGACCGGTATCTTGCCACTGGGCTCCAGTGACTGTAGGAGAGAGTGAGACTGATGACTGCACAGATCTGCCTCACATATCTGAGTCACTTGCAAGTCTTGGCATCACCATCCTGATGTTACTGGTCCTCTTGCAGAACAAATGATGGACAACAGCAGGTGACTGAGATTAGGCTTTGATGTCCAGGAGTTAGCTTACTCCTGCTCCCCATTTTAGTTAATTCCGTTAATTAGTTAATGACACATATTACCTGTGTATTCTCACTTAAATTAAATTTAACAATTTAGTAACAGATTACTCCTGTTTTAGCTAATTCAGGTGGCAACCCAGATAAATGGCCTTATAAATATAAGCAGTTAAATAGATTTGGTTTCATCCCAAAGCCCAGCAATAACCTTATTGGCATTGCTTTATACTAGTGTGTCTATGCACTCATTCTTGGGAGTGTCAAGCCTATTTTGAACAGAGGTAAAGAACAGATTATCAGGACTGGAGGTTCAAATACATTCCTAGTAATAAAAGCTGAAATTTAAATGCTACTTCAAGGTCACTTCATTTGAACCTCACAATCAATAAGTGTGTGAGGCTGAAGGTTGTAATGGTGCAAATAGTATCATCTCCATTTTATAAAGGGGGAACCTGAGGCTTAGAAAGGTCAGGTGGCTTGCCCACATGGGGGCAGAACTGGAACTCAAACCCAGCCTTTCTGGGACCAAACTCAGACTCTTTTTCCACAGTACTCTGCAGCTTCCTTATTCCTAGCTGGTAGAATTGAAGTAAATAAATAATTAAAAGGAATTTGATGCCAGAATTTTGGGGGGTGATTAGGGGTAGGGAGTGTTGTGAGGGTAGTTGGGGAAACAAGTAAATAAAAGGAATCAGATGCCTGAAATTTGGGGGTGGGGGAAGTATTGTGAAGGTAGATAGGGCACAAGAAAATAAGTAATTAAAAGAAATTTGATGCTCAAATTTTTTGAGTGGAGAGGGGTTGGTTGTGCAGGTAGATGGGGAAACAAGGAGAGATGTTCTTTATGACCAATCTCCAAGTGTCTAGAGTAGGTCTGGAGCAGGTAGGAAAGTCCCTAGGTAGCTCCTGATGGGCAATGCCTGGAGCATAAATTTAAGCTTTTTCTTTTATTTATTTTTTGTTTTGTTTTATGACTTTATTTTTTTTTTCTTTTTGGAGGGCAATTGGGGTTAAGTGACTTGCCCAAGGTCACACAGCTAGTAAGTGTTAATTGTCTGAGGCTGGATTTGAACTAAGGATCTCCTGACATCAGGGCCAGTGCTCTATTCACACAGCCACCTAGCTGCCCCAATTTATGCCTTTCCTGAAAGCAAATGTGGGAAAACTAGTTAAAATTTGATAAGAACTGAATTACAGCAGACAAAGAAACATATGCATTTACATTTGAATTTCTTTGCACATTGCTTTATGTTATATCTTAGGCTATAAAACAAAGACAGTCATTAAAGATACTCCTGGTATGACCTTGGGCAAGGCACTCATGCTCCATAGGCCTCAGTTTACTCATGTGCAAAATGAGGAGGATGGACCTTGAAGGTTCCTTCCTGTTCTAGATTTATGATCCCAAGATCCTACAATTTGTGGATAATCTATGCTATTTTTTATTAAGAAGTTTTATAGAGAAATGATAATTGGCTATATTGTGTTCTTTCTGCCTCTCTTAATTATGTGTGCCTGAGGAGAGCCTATGAAGTGGGTCTACATACCCATAAATGCTCAAGTTGCATGGCAGCAGCTAGCCAATTCCTACGTTTGTTTCCTTATTAAGAGAATTATAATGAAAATGATGGAGATGAAGAGAATGATAAAAATTAACATAATATATCTCAATTGAAAAATGTCACTAATTGATCTGGTTGATAACGTAGGCTACGTCAATCAATCAACAATCATTTCTAAGACTCCTACTATATGCCAGTCACTATGGATACAAATATAATAAATAATATAATCTCTACTGCTATGGTCTTGGGATCCGTGAATGGTCTATTTATTTTATATTTGGTAATCCAATGTCAGGGACAGTAGATGGTGAAGCAGAGTGCCAGACCTGGAGTCAGGAAGACCTGAGTTCAAAACCAGCCTCAGATAACTTGTCTGCTGTGTGACCCTAGGCAACTCACTTAACCCTGTTTTCTTTAGTTCCTCATTTATAAAATGAACTGGAAAAGGAAATGGCAAATCACTTCAGTGTCTTTGCCAAGAAAATCCCAAATAGGGTCAACAACATGTTGGACATCACTGAAATGACTGAACAGCAACAACAAAATTTAGTGTCATCATTTTTTCAGGCAGGTAGAACGATATAGTGGAGAGGGAACTGGAAACTGAGTCAGTGGATCTGGATTCAAATCTTGTATCTGCTACAAAGTACCTTGGGCAAGTCACTTAGCCTCCCTGAGTCTCACTTTCTTTAGATGGGAGTGGACAGTGAAAGCAACCAGAAGACCAGGGTCCAAATCCATCGCCTGAATGTTGACTACTTGTGTGACCTCAGACGAGTTACAACCTTCTGGGACCATAGTTTATTTTTCTACAAATTTAAGGGTTTAGACTACAAAAGGTCCCTTCCAACAAGCTCTGTAATTAGAGGGTCAGACAAGATTAATTCTAAGATTCCATCCAGCACCCTATGCTACAATTCTGTTTTCCTTTCCATGTGATCTCATTTTAGAGGTACAGCCTATATTGGGGCCGACAAATAGGCCAAGACTGACATTGTATTTCTTGACAGAGCACGTACCAGAACGGTGGCATCCCTCACATGGCTTCTTCCCTCCAATAAAATCAATCTCATTAGTATTCTCCATCTACTTTGCTTACTAACTACTCTGTGTCATACAGTACCTTATTATTGTTGTTGTTCAGTCGCGTCTGACTTTTTGTGACCCCATGGACCATATCACAGCAAGACTGGCCATGGGATTTCTTGGCCATGAAACTGGAGTGGTTTGCCATTTCCCTTTCCAGTGGATTAAGGCAAACAGGGTTAACTGACTTGCCTAGAATCACACAGCCAATAACTATCAGAGGCCAGACTTGAACTCAGGTCTTCCTGACTTCAGGCCCAATGCTCCATCCATGGAGCCATCTAGCTGTCTTAATGCTTTGTAGTTTACAAAATTCTTCGTAATCTATGAAGTAGAAGTATAAGAATTATTCTCCATTTGGCAGTCATATAGCATGGCGGACAGAGATCTGGCCTTGAAAGCAGGAAGACCTGGGATCAATCTTTCCTGTGACATATCTGGGTTATGTCACTCTAGGCAAGTTACTTACTCTATCAGTGCTCTATTCAGAATGCTTTTTTCAGTCATGACCCACTCCTTGTGACCCCATTTGGGGTTTTCTTGGCAAAGGCATTAGAATAGTTTGCTATTTCCTTCTCCAGCTCATTTTATAGATGAGGAAACTGAGGCAGGGTTAAGTGACTTGGCCAGGGTCACATAGCTACTAAATGTCTAAGGCTGGATTTGAATCTTCCTGATTCCAAGTCTGGCATTCTATCCACAGAACCACCTAGCTCTCTGTGTGTGATACATATGAATAAATATATAAATATGTATGTACAAATATATGTGTGTATATATGTACATATACACACTACATATCTAAACTATATAGACACACATATGCACACATGCATATATATGTGTATATACATACATACATAGCTCTCAGAGTTGTTGTAAGGATCAAATGAGCTTAGTTCAATTCCTGGAACATATAGCCACTTAATAAATATTGGCTATTAGTGATTTGCCCATATAGCTAATAAGTGCCTAAGGTAGGATTTGAACTCAGGTCTTCCTGGACTCTGGGCCCAGCATTCTATTCACTGTACCACTTAGCTGCCTCATGAAAAGCTGCCCTACTGTTTCTTTAAAACTAGCTCCTAATCAGCTGCCATTGGCCATTAGAAAGGAAGGTATTCCTTTTATGAACAAAATTTGACATTCCTTGCATTTAGTGTATGGCAATAGTGATAGCCACATTCTGTTTCCGGCAGCTCCTTTTATCTCAGCTTATCAAAGCACTGATCAAAGAGTGTTTGGTGAGAACTTTTAGCCCATTTTAATGATGGTGAAATATAGGAACCCCAAGAAAGGAATAGATATCAAGTGCCAAAGTTGTTTTCTCCAGAGCTAGGTCATGTTTTGTGCCAGGCTCTGGTCCAAGGTCTCTGGCACAGCCAGAGAAGAGCAAGCATCTCCAGAAGAGGAAAGAAGGCCTGTCAAGCAAACACTTTATATACAACAGAGGCTACAGGTTAAGTAGAGACTAAGTTTAGCAGTACCCAGTGCCCATAACAACCCAGGACTTACCATAGTGCTGATGCGTCTTCTTGGCCCTCAGCTCTAGAGGAAAATGGAAATGATTAGCAGCAGAAGTAAAACTACTTTTGTTGTTGTTTCTTTATTTTAAAAATTCTGAATTTTCCACTAAAATGAGCACATTCCTATATATAGTAGAACTAAAAGGGTTGAACTTTTATGTACAACTTGTTTTTCTTTTAAAGTGTGTGATAAATTTAGCATCTTTCAAACTATCATGCTTATCCATGATTCTGCACCCTTTCTTTTCTTCTGTTAATTTATGACATGTATTTTTAAGGGAAAATTTTTATTTTATTTTTGTCCAATTCTGTATAAGAACACTTTTTAAATATTCCTTTTTAAAAATTTCAGGTTCCAAATTCTCTCCCTCCCTTCCTCCCCTCTCCCTCCTCGAGAAGGCAATTTGATATAGATTATACAAGGGCAGTCAGGAAAAACATATTTCCATATTAGCTGTGTCATGAAATAGAAATCACAGACCAAAAGACAAACAAGAAAAATAAAGCCAAAAAAAGTATGCATTGATTTGCATTCAGACTCCGTAAGTTCTTTCTCTGGAAGTAGATAATATTTTTCATCTTAAGTCCTTCAGAATTGTCTTGGATCATTGTATTGCTAGTAAAAGCTAATGCTTTCACAGTTGATCATTGTATGGTATTGCTGTTACTGTGTACAATGTTCTCCTGGTTCTGCATCAGTTCATGTAAGTCTTTCCAGGTTTTTCTGAGAACATCCTGTTTGTCATTTCTTATAGCACAATAGTTCTCCATCAAAATCATATGCTACAACTTATGTCATTCCTCAGTTGGTGAGTATCCCCTTAATTTCTAAGTCTTTGCCACTACAAAAAGAGTTGCTATAAATATTTTTGAACGTATAGGCCCTTTTCCTTTTCTTTGATCTCTTTGAGATTCAGAACTAATAGTGATAATGCTGGGTCAAATAGTATACAAATATGCCCTTTGGCATATTTTTGGATCACTCAGATCAGTTCACAACTCCACCAACAGTGCATTAATGTCCCAGTTTTTCCACATCCCTTCCAATATTTGTCATTTCCCTTTTCTGTATGATATATGTTTTCAACAGATACTCTGAACCTCAGGTTCTACATCTATAAAATAAAGGGGCTGGGCTCCCTGGCTTCCAACCTCTTCTGTATCTTTGCCAAGAAAACCTGAAGTAGGGTCAGGAAGAATCAGATATGACTGAAATGACTAAGGCTTTGTCACGGTCATTTCTCAAAAAGTTTTTTCCAGCTCTATCTAATAAAATCCTATTGTGCCCTTCGAGGCCCACCTCAAAGGCAGCCTTCAGTGATCACCCTGGCCAGAAGGCCTCTCTCCCTTCTCTGAATTGCTGAAAGACCTATGGTCTGTAAGTCACTCTTCAAAATGTTTTTAATGGTAACTGTGTATGGTCTTATCTCCCCTCCTCTGAATTCCTATGAGACCTATCTCTTTTCTATTGCTTTCTGGCCATCTCCAGTCATCCTGCTCTATGTCTGGCCACTGGACTCAGATGACTCCAGAGGAGAAAGTGAGGCTGGTAACTTTGCCCAGCCCTCCCTCACTTAAATTTAATTCACTTGCAAATCATGGCATCACCTCCCTGACTTATGGTCCCCTTAGAGAACAAAGGACAAACAACAACAGCGACAACAGTAATCTCTCTTCAAAGTATTTTTCTTTGTAGCAGTTTGTGTATGGTCTTATCTTTCCCACTAGTTCACAAGTTCCTTGAGGACAGGAACTTAGGTCTAATTTTTCTTTGTAGCCTCCATGGTTCGTGGGCACATTGTAGACTTTAAAGAAGCATATATTGAATGATGGGTGATTAATGAATGAATTCCTCGTTGGTGAATATTCCATTGGGTACATGGAAGTTCTTTTTAATTATAGAGGGACTGCCCTACTTTGTATTTCAGGAATTGCAATGTTCTTTGATTTTCTCCAGTTGGTCAAAACTTGACAATATCTACACTGTAATGTTCCATCCGTACTTGTCCACTACCAAATTCATGGGAAGATTCATCATTCCCTTACTATTTATGCTTACCCATTTCCTATTTGTATTTTAGTGTATGATCAATGCTCTACTAACATCTTATCATAGCCATTGCTTCCAGCGTGGGATCCTGCCACTTAGATGGGTGACTATCTCACCTGGCCCACTATTTCAGGCAGTGAAAATGAAGCCTTTCTTTACTTCTGTCACTACTCCCTAGTCATATTCTCACCAGCTGACTCGAAGGCATGTGCCTTCTCTCTTCACTACCCCTTCCAATCCTGGGAGGGTCAGGTGCATACACTTTCTATAGCTCTACTCACCATCATCAGTCACTATTCCACTATGTTTGTGGTCTCCTCCAATTAGCATATAAGCTCATTGAGGGCAGGGACTGTCTTTGCTTTTGTCATTGTACCCCTAGCACTTAGCACATAGTAATTGCTTGCTAAATACTTTTTTTCTCATTCATTAATTCAATTTCCTATTTTGTATGTGTGCAGTCTTTTTCATTCCTCCCTAATTATGCTGTCCCATATCTAGCCTTATTTTTCTCAATTTGCCCAATTTATTAAGTTCCTACTCTGAAGTCAAATTCAAATGTTATAGTCTATGCACAAATTTGATGACATCACCTTTGACTTCATTAATACCTGTTATATTGTCCACAAGTTGACAAGGAACCTTTGATGGTTATTCTCCTCTGCCCCCACCCCTCACTCCAGTTGAACCATGTACCAACTGTATACTCTGAATATTTAATGAGAAGGAGACAGACTAGGGGTCACTTTGGGCAAAAGCATCAACTGACAGCAGGGAAGCCCACTTACCTCTTCATAACTCAGGGATTCCTTATCCAGTAAGATGTTTTGGGGAAGACCATATGGGTTGATGATATGACCTAACAGGCACCATGTAATACCCAAGATATTCGGCAATGTTTTGGATTTTTTGTTTGTTCGTTTTGGAGGGGGACTGTTATGCAGTTTGATGGGGGTAGTTGATAAAACACTTGACCTGGAGTCAGGAAACCTTGAGTTCATATCCTGCTGCAGACGTTTATTTACTGGCTGGGCAAGACACTAAACTCTCTCAACCTTGGTTTCCTCGGCTGTAAAATGGGGATAATAACAGCATCTACTTCCCAGGATTGTTGTAAGGATTAAATGAGATAATATTTACAAAATGTCTAGCACAGAGTTTGGCACATAGTAGGCCTCTCTCCCTCCCTTCCCTCAAGGACTTTACATTCTATCATACATTCCATCCTTACAAACTGTAGGTTGTTGGCAGGGACCTTCTGGAGGTCTAATAAATAGTGAAGCATACATAGACCATGCTTCTTAGGAGAATTACTCTAGAATTGATCATAAACTCTTTTAGATGCTGAAAAGATTCTAGGAAGGGAGTTAGAGAGGATTGAATTAGTTCTGGGGGCCTCAGGATTTGGAATTCATCAAAGAAAGAGCACTCTCTAACTATAGTAATGCTAATTATACCTTTACTAAGGTCACCAATGCATACAGGGACGTTATCAATTATAAGCAGAGATGAAAAATCAGTGCTAATGCCAAGCTCCCCTTGCCTCTCTCAGTCTCCCTCAGTGACTTGTCTTGTGTTATGACAGCAGCAGCCCATGCAGATTATAAAAGTCTCATGGGTCAAAAGAATAATCCCTGCCTCCTCCCTTTTATCCTTTTATCCCCAAATGTTGCATATCACATCAGCCTAGGATTTGGCACAGCTCTGTCAGCTGTCCAAACAGGGCTACATGACTTGAGATTATATGTCTCAGGACTCTACCCCGCCTCTATTTTATAACCTTATTTTTCTGGATTTTTCCCTCTCGCTTTAGTCCTGTTTTCCTGTTTCCACATAAAGTCTTACAATGCCTATTGCCCTTGGGGCATTTGTAGATCTAGGTACAGCAATCAGAAGTGAGTAGAGGTCATAGCCATGCCTGCTGAAAACCTCTTACAAGGACACTCTTTGTACTTGGAGAAAGAACATTCCATAATATGCAAGGAGAACTGGGCTTATTATGTCATGGGATAATCATAGGTGCTAGCTCACCTGACTGTTCTGAAGGCATGGCCAGTTGGCTCTAGTCTCCCAATTATGTTGTTAGGGATGGTAAGTTGTCCCATCTCTCAGTGGAAAGGTCATCCAATGAGCTCTATCCATTATAGGCACAGACATCTATCTGCACCTATATTTTTATTTCTGGTTGAAGGTTCTTCTCATATGACTCTCGCCCAATACTTTACCCTCTATGAACTTCTCTGGACTTACACAGGGTGGGAAAAATCCATTGGTCTTATTCTAATAGTGAAGCAACTCTCTACAAGAATTAATCAACCTACCAAGCAGTTAATCTCCTACACTGGGCCAGGCTAGACACTGGGAATTTAAAGGAAAAACGAAGCAATCCCTGCCTAGTTAGGTGATGTAATGAAGAGTGATTAGCCTGGAGTCAGGAAGACCTGAGTTCAAATCCAGCCTTAGACACTTACTAGCTGTGTCATCTTTGGCAAGTTCCTTTCACTTTGCTTTCTCCATCCTTAAAATGGGGATAATAAACAACACTTACCTCCCAGGGTTGTTCTGAGGGTAAAATGAGATAATATTTGTAAAGCATATTACAAACCTTAAAATGCTAGCTATTATTATTATCATCAGCTATTAATATAACGATAAATATGCAACATAATATTCCACTTATGGAAACATCATTGGAATCATAGAGTCACAGATACATGGGCTCAGAGATCATTTTGACCAAGCCCCTTACTTTATAGATGAAGAAAACAAGGCCCCTGAAAGGTTATGTGATTTGCCTAAGGTGAGTAGAGCTTAAATTTAAACCAAGGTCCTCTGGAACCAAATCACAGAATTACACATTTCTAAGCTGGAAGAGACCTTAAAAGCCAAACACCTTTTTCATACCTGAAAAAGAATGCCCTCTACTTCATACCTGACTCCTCATGATCCAGGCTTGGCTTAAACACTTTGAATGAAGGGAAACCCAGTATCTCTGGAAGTAACCCATTTTACTTTTAGAGGACTTCCTAGCAACTAATTGGCATTTTCTCCTTACATGAAGCTGAATTTGCCTCTACCACCTTACAGTGTTCCTGTATCTCTCCTCTGAAGTCAAATAGAACAAGTGTAATGCCCCTTCAAGTACTTTAAAGTAGCTATCACGTGCTACCTTTCCCCCCCCACTTCAGTCTTTTCTTCTTTAAACAATTTCATTATCCTTGATTGATTCTTATAGCTCTTGAACTCAAGATATCCTCTACCAGCCTATTTAGCTAATTCTGTATTATTCCACATACTATTAAACAGAACAAAACGAAACTCCTCTAGCTGCTTTGTGAAACTGAAACAAATGCCAGTAAGAGGCATAGGGACTATTCAAATGATAGCAAAATACATCTTCTGTGATACATTTTTGGAAAAGGAGATTAATGTTTCCAGGTCACCTCTAATTTGACTAGATGCAAAACTGCTTCTAATCTGGGTACTCTTCATTTTTCAATGTCATTTCTATAAATAGTGGTGCCCAGACCTGAACACAAAATTCTAAAGGTGGTGTGACTTGGACAGAGTATAGAGGAAATATTGTCTATTTTATTTTCAGATGCCATGCCTTTCCTTAAAATTTTTTTCTTCTTTTGATTGTAAACTTAAACAAATCAAAAAATCTGAATTTTATTTTATTTTTTACTCAAAGAACATGAAAAGTAGATTATGTATGAATCCATGATTCTCTATTATGTACACCTTATTTTTGAAGTAAATTTTACATTTAGCACAGTAGTAACAACACTGCCCTGACTGATCTATGTCTCCTCCTAAACATCCTCTGCTTCTCATCTACGTATTTTTATGTTTGATTGATGCTCTTTTTGGTTTTGCTATTATGACTACCTCTTTCCCTGAATAATCCTCTCATTCCCCGTGCCACCAGAAGAGAAATGCTTCCTTGCACCAAATATGTTTAGTCATGAAAAACAAGTGTATTTCTTAGTAGTGCCTAAAAATTTGTGTTCAATTCTGCAGGACTAGTCTATCATGTCTCTAAGAGGTTGGAAGCATGAGACATCATCAGTGTTCTGGAATGGTCATTATAATGATTAGAGGTCTCAAGTCTTTCATAGTTATTTGTCTTTGTAATATTGTTACTGCAAATTGTTCTCAAGGTTCTGTTCACTTTACTCTGCATCTGTTCCTAAAAGTCTTTTCAGCTTTCACAGTATCAATCCCTTTTTAAATTTCTTATAATGTAATAATATTGAATTACATTCATACATATATGAATTTATTCATACTATTTATTCACTTGATTTATTCAGCTCTTGCCCAATTTATATATACCCACTTCGTTTCTAGTCATTTATTAAAACAAAAAGTGTTGTTACGAATATTTTTATACATGTAGGTCCTTTCCCTATTTCTTTGATCTCTTTGGGGTATATGCCCAATAGTGGTATTGGAGAAAAGGTAGGCAAAGTTCAATGACTTTTTGGTTATACTTCCAAATGGCTTTCCAGAATTGACTATTTCATAGCTCCACCAATAGAGTATTAGCGTTCCTGTCCTTCAATTATCCCCTCTAATAATTGTCACTCTCCTTCCTTCTTTGTCATCTTGACACTGATGGCTTGGAGGTGTAACCTCAGAGTAGTTTAATTTGCATGTTTCTAATTAATTATTTGAAGCATTTTCATATGGTTATTGATAATTTGTATTTCTTCTCTTTCTTCTGCTTGTCTGTATCTTTGACTGTTTATCTCTTGTTTAGCTCTGTGTTCTTCCATGCTTCTCAATGTAACCTAAGATTGTGTTGGCTTTTGGGGGCTGCTACAGCACACTAACAATTCATAGGGAGTCTGTTGACTCCTACTGACCTAGTTATATTTACCCTTCATCACATTGCTTCTCTAAGGTTGAGTGATATTCTTTACATTTATCAGGGGATAGATATAAAACCCTAGGTCTCAAAATATCTTAGGATACCCTTTGAAAATTGAAATTTGAGTATTATCAACTATGACAACTGGTTTTCCAAATTAATTGAAGAAACAGAAGAACACTAGTCTACAAGTTGAAATCATTAGAAACAAACACACCTACAAGCTATAGAAAGTGCACTTTCTGATCTAGGCATTATTTGAAGTGTCCTTTTGTGTCAAATGGGTCTAATTCTTTCTTCTTTCAATCAATTCCATATTCTTCTTTTTAACCTTCTTCCCTGGCCCAGGAAACCTCCTTCACAACTCAGAAAATGAGCCTAAACTTCTTACTTGTGATGAGGAGGGGGGTGTGCATGTAGATGTTTAACAATCAGCTTTCCCTGTATACACAACATATTTTTTAAGTTTACTCTGCTTTACTAATATTTTCACTAGTACTTTCTCAAGTCCAGACTATCATCAAGATAATAAGTCAAGCCCTGATTTGCATTATTTTCTAATTTATGACATGTAAATGTTCACATTGAAAATTTAACAACCAGCTCTCAGGAACTAGTAAGAGCTGGCTTGAGCATACCCTGCTTATGTCACTCCCTAAAGCCCTTAGGATCTGAGAGTACTCCTATCTGAATATCATAGTAATTATAAAAATGTAAATATTTGTACTGAATTAAGATGAATTGAATATATCATACCAGGGATATGGACAGTGGAAAGCCCAGATGTGTGACTTTAATTTTCATAGTCTATAGAGCTAGAAGGGACAGCAGAGACCAAGTAATCAAATCCCTTCATTTTACAGTTGAGGACACTGAGACCCAGGAAGGTTTAGTTAGTGACTTACCTAAGGTTAAACAGTTTCAGAGGCAAGATTTCACAACTAAATGTGAAAATCATTCTTATATACTTTTTACTCAGAGGTCTCCACATTGTTGCAATGGCAGCTAGGTGATTCAGTGGATAGATCGCCTGTCCTAGAGTCAAGAAGACCTAAGTTCAAATGCAGCCATGTTGCTGGGCAAATAATTTAACCCCTGTTTGCCTCAGTTTCTCATCTATAAAATGAAGATAATAATAGCACCTATATCCCAAAGTTACTGTGAAGATCAAATGAGATAATAATTATAAAATACTAAGAACAATACCTGGGACATAGTAGATGCCATATAAATGCTAGTAATCTTATTATCATTATTATTATAAATAATGAGATTGTTTTGTACTATGATTTGAAGACTGAATGCATGTGAATTTTAAGACATTGTTGCAGAGGGCTATTAACTAAAGTCCTGGTCCCATGGCTCTGGAGAGAAAAGTATATTCTTGGTCCTATTCTAAGCTAAATCTAACAATTTCTTAACTTCTCCCAGGCTTAGTTTCCTTGACTGTAAAATAGGAATGATAATAGAACCTACCTCACAGAGTTGCTGTAAAAATCCAATGAGATGATGCACTGGAAGTGCTTTGCAACCCTTAGATCCCTATATTGCCTATTGTTAGCCATTTTTATTGAGTGCCTAGTAGGGGGGAGGAACCTGCAGCCTTGAGGCCCCATATGGCCCTCTAGCTCCTTAAGTGCTGCCCTTTGATTGAATCCAAACTTAACAGAACAAATCCCCTTAATAAAAGGATTTGTTCTGTTGTTCTTGGACTCAGTCAAAAGACCACACCCAAGGACCTAGAAGGCCACATGTGGCCTCGAGGCAGCAGGTTTCTCCACTCTGAAATAATACTGTTGGATGACAGCAATGGAAAGGCAGTGATGCGAAGTTTTTTATTGAGATATGAGTTGGTCCAGAACTTTTGCTTTTTGTGTGGAGAGTTCCCTTTACCAATGATTACCAGCAAATATTCTGGGAGTTGCCTCAATAAAGGTCAGTTTAACCACAATTTGCTTGTGGTTAAACTGCTGCCATGTATATGGGTGTTGCCCTGGGTCTACTGTATCAATATCCTGTCCCTTCTAGTAAGTACAATCTAATGAAAAGAACATCTGGCTAGGAATGAGGACAGTCTGGTTTTAGTCCTAATACTGTCACTAGTGAATGAGTTTTGTCTACATTCCTCTTCCTCCCACCAAGGACTAAGGAAGTAAGAGCCGGGTATCACTGGAGGCCTCTCACCCAAGCTACCTCCAAGGAGGAGAATCAATAAGCTCTGGTTAGGAATGTCTACCCAATAAACACTAGCCTTCCAAATGAAGCCTCAGGTATGGGCCACCTTGGTGTCCAAAGCCCAAGTAGGGTCTCCTCCTGGGGTAGGTGGGAAGTTTAGATCTGGGGGCAAGGGAAAGATTAGAGAACCCTCAAGTAGCAGCATGCTAGACCTGTTCACCATAGGTTTTATCAGGAGACTGTATCCTATCAAGAGCACATGCCCTCCCTTTGAAGCTCCTGGCTCTTTTTCACTCATATCCAGTCTATCCAGAATATCTGGGATCAAATATAGACACAAAATATCTGGGATCAAATATAGACACAAGAGGGAGACCATATATAGCTAAGCTAATGAGATCCCTTCTACCACTTCCTTGCCCAACCCCAAACACATGCAGAAGGGATGCCTGCATCTGCTTTACTGGGAACAGGTTGAGGGAGCAGCCTGGTCCTGTGTAATACCTGGCTTAGAGTTGGGCCTTATCCACCATCTCCTAGAAGAGGGAGAAGTAGCTTCCTGAGTTCACACTTGGACAAAGTTTATAGTAGTGGAAGGGAGAAGCAAAAAGGTGGAAGAGAAGGTTTTCCTTCCTTCTTTCTCACACTTGGCCTAACTAGTACCTAGTTAACAAGAATAACTACCTAAAGAATGAAATTTTCTCCTGAATCTTTCATGATTTTCACAACCAAACTTCCCCAAAAGTTCTCCATATACCTTGCCTCTACTTTCTCTCTTCCCATTGGTTTCTCAACCAATGATCATAAGATCAGGAACCTAGAGTTTTATGGGATCTCAGAGGTTATCCATTCCAGTCCACTCATTTGACAGGTGAGGAAACCAAGACCCAATAAGGTATAAGTTATTTTCCTGAGGTCACACATATATAGTAAGTGTCAGAGATGGGATAGGAGCCTCTCACTCCAGAGCCAGTATTCTTTCAACTATTTTTCCAAACTGGCAGGTCTCACCACTTAATTGGAACTGCTATGTCCAAAATATCCAAGCATCTCATAACTGCTGAACACAATAGACTTCTCAGACCTCATCATTCTTCACCTCTCTTCAGCTGTTGACACTGTCAGCCCATCCTGGATACTCTTTCCTCAGAGGTAGTGTGATATAGTTTAAAAAAAGAAAGCACTAACAATGGAGGCAGAGGACATAGGTTCAAATTCCTCTTCTGAGCTTAGTTCCTTGGGCAAGTTATTTAACTTCCCTAGGTTTTCACTTTCTAATCTCTAAAATGAAAAGTTTGAAATAGATGACCTACATCCCACTCTGCATCAACGATCCCATGATGGTTCCTCAGCTTTCATGACAGTTCCCTAATAGAAGTCTCCTCCTATCCATATGACATATGATTTCATGTTCTCAATGTCCTTTCCTGTATGACATCTAAGGCCCTTCCTTCTCCCTATGCCACACTTGGGTGTCCTCAATGATTCTGTCTAGACACTCCTCTTTTTTTTTTTCTATATTCCTATAACCTGAGTCCCAAAGCCCATTGACTCTCTCCTCATTGGTGTGAATCAATGACCAAATTCACATGATCTTTAAATTTTTAGATTTTTGTGGGGTTTTTTTAGTCATTGAGTCCATTTAGACCCTCTTGTCAAGCAAACATGCTTGAATCTCTTCAAGTTTGGGGGTACTTTTGGCATCCAACTTTGAGAGAGATGGATGATGTCAATCCCACTTCAGGTTGCTGAAGGCAAAGACTATGGGAAGAAGCCAACATGAAAGGAGTTGGCAGTCTCCATTGTGTCTCTGTCTTTAGCTTTCTACAGTAGAGACTTCAGGGAACTTCCCCTTGGGTGAAATCTAGGACTCTCTCAGTGAAACTGAGTTATCTCACTCTGAATAGGGGAACAACTTCACTCTGTATATATTCTCTTATGCATACTTTCTCTGATTTCTCTTTTGCTATCGACTTAGATCAATGGACTTTGTTAGTTACTATATGTATTTATTGGGAAATTGATATTTGGTGGGAAAGGAATCAAACCTTGGATACAAAGCTTGGGGTCCTGCTTCTTCCAATAATGAAAAGCAATCAAAGTTTAGTTTGAATACAAAAATAATATTCCCTAGACTAATAATATTTAAGGGTGTGGATAAATATAATTCTAGCCCAGTACTTACTTCTCTAAGGAGAGCAGAGTCTCGCCCCAACTTCCTGTATTTCCTCCTGACGGCAATGAAAGTTTCCCTTGGAGAATAGATGGTGGGAAAGAGGCTAGAGATGACTATTTTGCCTTCCTTTGAGCCACACAGGATACCCCCATGCTACATGAGGAGGGACAGCCCTCATACTTTTTTTTTGGTAATTATCAGTCCTCATCTTTTTTGTGGCTGTCTCCCAGATTTCTATATATAGCCCTAATCTCTTTCTTGACATCCAGTCCCAGATCAAAACTGGCTGTTGAATATCTCCATCTGAATGTCTCATAGACATTTCAAACTAATTATCTCCAAAACAGAAATCCTAAAACTCTTCTTCCTCCAACCTTCTCAACAGAATACCATGATCTTTTCTTTCATCCTCACCTCCTCCTCTTTAATGTCCTAATGGTCATCAGGTCTGGTTAATAATACCTCTCCAACAACTTTTTGATCTATCTCTTTCTCACCATTCCTATGACCACCAGTGAAATTTAAGCTGTCACTACCTCTTGCCGAGATTATTGCTACAGTTTCCTACCTGGACTCCCAGTTTCCCCTGTTTTTTTTTTTTATAATACTTCCATAGAGCTGCCAAAATAATCCTCCTAAAACTTGACAGCTAGGTCATGGTATAAAATTATGTTTGTCTCTCCCACTGTTTAATAAACTCTCCTTGTTCCTATTACCTATAGGTCAGAAATATACATTCCCTGGTTTGGCTTTTAAAGTCTTTTACAGTCTGGCTTCAACCTACCTATCCAGTTATATTTCACATTATTCCCCCTTATACTCTAGCCAAATTGGTCTGCTTTCTACTCCCCAAATTTAATATTTTATTTTCTGCTTCTGGTTCTAGGATACTGGGGCAGTTTTTCTTTATTATTTTTGTCTAGGTTCTTTCTTTGATCATGGTTTTCAGGTAGTTCACTAATTCTTAAAATTCTTGATTTTGAAAATTATTTGTTAGCCCTTCCTGGACTTCTTGTTGGGCTTGTGTCCAATTCAAATTCTTTGCTTTGCTTGTAACTGTGTTGACTTTGTGACTTGATCTTGTCACCATAGTAGCTTTTTATGTTCAAGTTCTTTTTTTTCCTGTTGGCTTATTTTTCCAGCCCATTTCTTAACTTTGAATTTTATGTTGAAGTTGCACTCTCTTCCTGCCATGTGAGGTGGAGGGGAGAGAAGGGTGCTATCACAAGCTTCAGGCTTTTTTACACCACTGTTTTCAGAACTAGTTCTGGGAATTTGGAAGTTTTTGGTGCTTCCAAGGTGGGGTGATCCTGAGAGAGATGTGGTCACTGCTCTCCTGGTATGTGCTCTGGTCTTTACCCAGGAAGGGCCCCTGACCCCTTGGGAATTGCAATTGATATGACTCCTTAAGGCCCCTGCTCCCTCAAGACCAAAAGAGTTCCTCTCTGCCTTTGAGCCATGACTCAGAAGTAAGTTTAGGCAATGGAGTTGCCAAACAGCATCGAATCCTGCATCCAGTGCTAGCACAGGAGTTCCCCATAATCTCTTTCTGACCAGTCACCAGATCCCTTTACCATCTCTGGCCTGAGATCTTTCAAGCATCTTGTGCTTCTGTTGCCACCGTTTAGTCTCACTGCTAATGTTGTATCCATGTGGGCTCTGGGCCAGACTCTACCTCCTGTTACAGATCTCTCCTTATGACCTTCCAAATTATCTTGTACTGGTAGAATACCTCACTCTGACCTTTTGTTGACTCTGCAACTCTAGAATTCAACTTGAGGCATTATTTTAAAACTGTTTTTTGGGGAGGATGTTGGGAGAACTTGACTGAATGCTTCCTTTACTCAGGTATCTTAAAGTATGAAGGTAATCCTATAGGAGGAGGTTAGGAGAGAATGCAGTTCAGACATGGGGGATGGTTAATACAAAGGAGCAGAGATGGAAGATGGTGTGTGTGAGGAACAGAGAGAGGGCCATTTTGACTAGATCACAGAGTTCAGGAGGAGGGGATGATGTACAATGAGACTGGAAAGATAGGTTGAGGCAAAGTCGTGAAGGGCTTTAAAAGCTAAATAGAAGAGTTTATCTTTGTTTTTAGAGGCCATAGGAAGCTATTAGAGTTTATTGAGAAAAAAAAATCAGCAAAGCTAATTAGAACATTGAAAAAGTCTGACAGTATGTGTAATGTTCCATACCCAGGGGTCCTCTAGTTTTCTGAAGGAGTGATAGTAGGTGTCTTCTCACATCTCTTCTTTGGAGCTAAACTTAGTCTTTGTAATCTTGCAATATTCACAGATATGTTGAATTTGAGATATCTCCAAGACATCCAGTTTGAAATGTCCAATAGGCAACTGGTGATGGGAGATTAATGCTTAAGGGAGAGATTGGGGCTGGATATATCGATCTGTGAATCATTGGCATGGAGATGATAGTCAAACCCAGGGAAGCTGATGAGGTCACAGAGTGAGCAAAGAGAGAGGAAAGGGTCTAGGGTAGAACATGGGGGGAACACCCACAGTTAGGGAACATGATTTGGATCATGAACTAGCAAAGCAAATTGAAAAGGAGCAGTTAGGTAAAAGAAATAGCAGATAGTAGTGGACCAGCATGCTATCAAATAAAACCTAGAAAGAGCAATGGCTCTGGAGTCAGATGACTTGGGTTCAAAGCCTACACCTATCTATGTGACTTTGGGTAAAATCACTTAACCTTTCTGGGTCTCAATTTCCTTATCTACAAATGAAGGGTTGGACTAGATGATTTCTGAGATCTCTTTCAACTATGGATCTATAATATCTCTGTTTCTATGATCCATATAAATCCCAAATTCCTGGATATATATCAAGAATGAAGGTTGAAAAACCTAGAAAGATTTATATGAACTGATACTGAGTTAAGTGAGGAGAACCAGGAGAACATTGTACACAGTAATAGCAACATTATGCGATGATCAGCTATGATTGACTTAGCTCTTCTCAGCAATGCAAGGACCTAAAATATTTCCAAAGGACTCATAATGGAAAATGCCATCCACATCCTGAGAAAGAACTATAGAGTCTGAATGCAGAGTGAAGTAGACTATTTTCTTTTTTTGTTTTGTTTTTTCTTTCTCATGATTTCTCCCATTCATTATAATTCTTCTATGCAACATGACTAATGTAAAAATATGCTTAATAGGAATGTATATGTAAAGCCTATATCAGATTACAGGCTATCTTGGGAAGAGAGGAGGGAGGGGGAAAAATGTAAAACTTAAGGAAGTAAATGTTGAAAACTAAAAATAAATAAATTAAATTTAAAAATTTTTTAAAAGAATGAAGTTTGGTTCAATGTAAGGAAGATTATAAACATAATAGAGTACATTAATAATAAAAATAAAAATACACATGATTACATCAAAAGATGTTTAAAAAGCATTAAAAAAAAAAAAGAATTTAACCCTAATTCTAGAAGGCATAGAGAGATCTCAAGGCTCTGGACTTGCTAGAGCTCTCAAGCCAGGTAGTTCTGGGGATTTAGTAGTTTTTGTTGCTTCCAAGGTGTTGTATTCCTGGGAGAGGTATGGTCACTGTTCTCCTGGTCTGCACTCTTGTCTTTACCCAAGAAAGGCCCCCAATCCCTTTATAAATAGACCTTTCCTTAATATAGTAAATGATGTCTAAAAGGAAACCAACACCAGCATTAAATGTAATGGAGAAAGGCTAAAGGATTATCCAAAATGATCAATGGTAAATGATGTCCATCATGGTTACTGTTATGTGACATAGTGGGAGAAATGCTAGTAATAGCATTGACAAGAATGAGAAATTGAGAGTATAAGTATAAACAAAAAGAAAACAGAACTATCACTTTTTACATCTATTTAGAGAACCATAATAAGTCAACTAAAAATTAATTGAAACACAAACCCTACCAAAGCTTCAGGATAGAAAATGAACTCATATAAATCCTTAGTATTTCTCTATATTAATAACAAAGCCCAGCAGTAAGAGATAGACAGAAAATTTTCTTTCAAAATTACAGAACATATCTGGAACTCTGTCTACCAAGATGACACATAAGAACTATAAGAATGCAACTAGACAACATTCTATAGAAATAATTGGAAATGTTATTTGTTCACACTTAGACTGAGACAATATAATAAAAAAGACAATATCAGCTATATTAATATTCTTATTCAGCCCACATCTATCAAACTACCAAAGGATTACTTGAAAGAGCAAGAGAAAAAACAAAATTTATCTGGAGGTACAAAAGGTCTAGAATACAAAGGGAAATAAAGAAAAAAGTGTGAATAAGATCAAGCAATTCCAATTCTAAAACTATGTTACCTGACAGTAATGCAGCTCTCTCTACATACTGGTAAGTTCCACAACTGGTCCACCATTTCACTATCACCAGGCTTACTTCACTCCCAAGTTCCCCAAGAACTCACCAAATGATATCTCCTTGTCAGCAGCCTTTTGATACAGCATCGACCTCTTTTTTAATTGGTGAGTCATAAGATACTTAGGCCATGATCATTTTACTCTCAGCCCCTGTCTCAATTGTCATTAGGCCTCAATCACCAAATAGGCCATCTTCAGTTGTCTGGTCACTTCACCCAGATGGCTCTGGAGGAGAAAGTCAGGCTGGTGACTTTGCACAGCCCTCCCTCACTTAAATCTAGTTCACTTGCATGTCATGGCATCACCTCTCTGATGTCATGGTCCTCTTCGAGAACAGAGGACAAATAGCGACCTCTGTGAATAGAAAAGGAGCTGCCCTCTGGGGACCACACTGGAACTGGTCAGTTGGATAACATGTCTTTCTCTCTCTCTCTCTCTCTCTCTCTCTCTCTCTCTCTCTCTCTCTCTTTCCTTTTACCTTTCTTTCCTTCCTTCCTTCCTTTTTCTTTCTTTCTCTTCTCTCTGTCACCATAGGGCATCACACCCTTTAACCCCAAATCACTTTGACTCTCATTGGCTAACAATAGGTCTCATGCTGAGCCCTACTTGGTCATTGTTTGGGTCCTGATTGGCTCAGAATTAATATAAATACCAATTGTTCCTGTTTTGGCCAGAAACCTTGGGGATCTTCCCCTCCCAGATCGATTTTTTAAAAATTTATTTATTTATTCATTTAAAATTTTTTACTAGGTAAAGAGGCCATTCTCTGCTTCAATTCCTATTAAGCCTTAGCCTCTGAATGGCCATTGCCTCCATCAAACTGAGACCTGTTAAAAACCTTAGCTTGAAAAGGCCAAGGTCCCCCCTTGCATTCTGGTCATCTCCAGGTTGTTTTGTTCTATATCTTGCTACTAGATCCAGATCTCAGGAGGAGAAAGTGAGACTTGCACAGCCCTCCCTCACTTAAATCCAGTTCACTTGCAGGTCATGGTATAACCTCCTTGATGTCATGGGCCTCTTTGAGATGGAAGGACAAACAACAATTCAGCCCCACTTTGAACTCTCTGAACTTCTCTAGCTCTTTTCCAGCAGGCCTTACCTACCCTACCCCACCCCACCCCACCCTACCCTACCATTCAGCTGCTCTTTCTGTATTGTTTTCTCCCCTTTTAACCTGTATTGTAATCTCTCTCACTTAGAATAGTGCTTAGCACATGGCAAGTGATTAAAAACACTCTATCAAAATCATGCAATATTGATTAAAAAAGTAGAAAGTTAATCAGTGAAACATTTTAGGTACACATATAGAAACACATATATGGAAAACATATAGAAAAAAGTAAATCAACAATGTAGCATCATATTTATTACACCCAAAGGACTCAATAGTCAACAAAAACTGCTGGGGTAGTTTGGCAGAAATTATAATTAGAATAACATCTCATACTGTATAGCACTAAAACCTCCAAAGGGATACACAACTTAGATATCAGTCACATCATAAACAAATCAGAGGACTGAGGAAGGAAGAAAAACATTTCACAGTTGGGGAAGGAGTTGGAGGAAAGAATGGGACTAATATTAAGGTTTTGAGGGGGAAAAAAGAGGGCCATAAAAGCATTTGAGATAGAATAGAGAGGCCAGAAGGAAACACAGACAAGTAGTATGTTATATGATGAATTCATTACATATTTAAAAATTGTTATACATAATAGAGATTCAAGGTTTCAGGTACAGTTTTCTTTTTCTGTTCTTTGTGTATGGAAATGCTCGTTTTGTTTGGGTTTTTCTAAGTTTAACAAACAGTAAATGAAATGTAAAAGTAGACTGAATTACCATACAACAATTCATTGGGAGCAGCATTTGCTCCTCAATTTGGGGATTGTGATGCGTAGGAGAACCTGACCAAGTCTCTGCACTTTAAAATTCCTAGAACTGACATAGGGCACTCTAACTCTAATTATTGCAATGAGCAGACCCCTGTTTATTGTATAAATTAGGGAAAGTCACTTCACCACATTGAATTTCCCCATGTAAAATGTGACTGATTGTCCATGCTTTGTCTATCTCATGGGATTGTTGTGAAAATTGAGCCATGTGCCAACAAGATACATGATTGCCAGAAATCCATTCATTGCTAGATATAAAAAGAATTGGAAGAGGCAAAATAAAGGATTGTATTCTAGGACACCAGAAAAGGCAGATTATAGTATGAAAACCTCATTAATTCTACCTAAAATGTTAGACAAACAGTACCAGGAAAGATAAACTCTACCATCTTGAGTACAGAAGAAAATAAGGAAGAGACCTGTGGGGGGTGAGGAGAGGCTTGTTCCAGGGGAGGACAGACTCAGCTCTGGATCCTAGAAAAAACCAGTGACTATGGGGCATGAGGTCCCCTGTAACATCCCCTCAGCTCAGCAGCTGCCAAGAATAGGTCTCCAGAAGTGGCAACTACAGTGAGCCAGCCTCTGACTCATACTCCCCAGAAAGAAACATCTGTGGGTAACAGGGATTCGTACTTTCCCTTCTGATTCCCTACTTCCCCCTTTTAGATTTAAGGGATTAAAAAAGGTCACTCGAATTAAACTAAATTGGACATACTGATGCTAACAGCATTTCTTGATGTGGGCTTAAAATATTGGCAGAATGTCAGGGTGCAAGAAGTCTAAGATTCTGGCCCTAGAAAGTGGGTAGAATTATTATCAATGGGTAGGGATAGGATAGGGACTAGAGAACTATGATTTCATTGTTCTCAGGAACTTCCTGGTGAGGAAGCACCCTTTATTAATGCAGGTTGGCACCTTCTACACAAGTAATGGTCTTATAGAGTTGCCTAGAGCACCTAGAGGTAAAATGACTTGCCCAGAATCACACAGCTGGTAAGTGGAAGAAGCAAAAGCTTAGTTCATGTCCATTTTCCCTCTATCCACTATAGGATGGTGCCATTGTCAGAATCAATGGGTAGAAGTTTCAAAAAGGCAAATTTAAGGTTGGTATAAGAAAGAAAAACTTCCTAATAATTAAAATGATACCAAAATAAAATGGAATGCCTTAGCAGGTTGTAGCTTCCCTCTTATGGTAGGTTGCCAAACAAATATTGGATAGTCACTTATTGGTTACATTATAGGGAGAGTTTTTGTTTCTAGGTGAATTGGACTAGATAGATGGACTCTGAGGCACCTTCCAATCTGGAGATTTCTCCTCCTCCTCTTTTAAAAAAATTGTTTGTTTTTTTTAATTCTGGGGGGGGGGGGACATTTTTAAACCTCCTTCCCTACTTTACTGTCAGAGAGAGAGAGAGAGAGACAGAGAGAGAGAGAGAGAGAGAGAGAGACAGAGAGACAGAGAGAGAGAGAGACAGAGAGAGACAGAGACAGAGAGAGTCAGTCTTAAAATACTGCTTTTCAGTTCTTTAAGGTCCTCATGGAAAATACCTCACATTAAAACAAAAAGGAGGAACCTAAAAGTTTGTCTCATTTGAGGATTCTTGGGACAAGCCCTACTGTTCAGTTTCCCTGTGAACAGGCCCAAGGCCATAATTGGATGGTAATATCATCCTCCTCTTCCTCCTTCTTTTCCTCTCCCTTCTCCATTCTTCCTTCACACTCCTCCTCCCTCTTCCTCCCTCCCATTTCCCTCTCTCCCAGACAGAAATTGAAGTGGCTACTCATGGGCCAACCCCATTGCTGACAGGAACAGAAGCTTTGACCTGCTCCTTGTCTAACCTGGGCTACTCTGCCCCTCCTTAGGCAGCCTGGTGGTCCCCAGATCCCTGGGGCTTTTGCCAGACTTACCTTGGAACCCCATCAACTTTATAGGATTCATGAACTCAAGTGATCCATCAGCCTCACCCTCTCCAGCAGCAGGGTCCACAGGGGGGGTGTGTGTGTGTGTGTGTGTGTGTGTGTGTGTGTGTGTGTGTGTGTGTGTGTGTGTGTGTGTGTGTTTCTGTCTCTGTCTGTGTCTGTGTCTCTGTATGTCTGTGTCTGACATAGCCATCACTACCACCATCCACACCCCCTCCAGAACCAATAATTCTACTGAATATGAAAGTGCTTTATAAACTGTAAGGAGTCATGAAAGGACACTATCAAGCAGCCTTGATTCAGATCCTAATCACCTCCCATGGGAACTTCCCAGACTATCTTCCCATCTTGATCACTCAACATTCCCCCCAAGAAATCCTCTTCTCCGGCCAGTCTCACTGTCTCCTCAGTCATGTCCTCTTCTTTCCTCTCTTTTAATATCAGTCTCCATTTTTAATCTTTTCTTTCTTTGGCACAAAAGGGAAAGAACAAGCAAGGAAGACCCAGGGCTGGGAGCAAGAACTGAGAAGCTCTGACTCGTTTCAGAAATCCAGGCTTCCCAGGGAGGCTCCTAGGCTAAGGGAGAGTGTAAAGGCTCCTCTTCACAGTTCACTTTCACTTCACTAAGTGGGACAGGAAGCCTGTAGCTAACAAGGGTCAGAAGCTGAGAGTTGCCAGGGCAAAAACGAGAAACACAAGCAACAGTGCAGGTGCTTTAGCTCTCTGTAAATGAGGTCAAGTTAAGTTAAAATTAGCATAGTGTCTGGCACATAGGAAGCACTTAGATGCTAATTTACCTGACTTAAAAACAAGAGGTTTTGCTAAAAATATAGGCATGAAAGCACTTGGCAAGTGCAGTTTTGTGAAGGTAGTTGAATTATTATTGTTATTTTTATTTTTTATCATCCACTCTTCATAGATGAAGGAGCATAGTCTCAGAGAAATTGAATAAATTAAGCAGAGTTGCTTAGCTAGGGTTGGACCTGGGATTCAATCTCATGTCTGACTCTAAGATACTTCCTTTACTACAGGCCTGTACAAGCTGCATCCTGCAGGCAGCTCACAGCATGCCTTTGGGTTTCAGGGGGCCTGCGAAAATTGTAGAGGAAAACATCCTTTGTATGTAGAGGAAATCCTTTGGTGTGTGCAGCAAGCAAAGTAAGGGGCTATAAGCAGGGTGGGGGCCATAGGTTGAGCAGGCCTGCTTTATTACATGCTACCTTTATACGTTTCCCAAGTAATTTATGCTGTTATAATTCCCTGTCTCCCATACCTGGAGTTTTCTCCTCCCTTATGTGTGTCTCCTGGCTTCTGCATCTTCCTTTGATGCCCAGCTAAAATCCCTTCTTCTACAAGTCTTTTCTAACCCTCCTTAAGAGCTGGTTCCTTCCCTCTATGGCTTATCTTCAATTTATCCTGTCTATATATTGTTTATACATCATATTTTTTCATGCTGTTTCCCTCATCAAAATGTGAGCTACCTGAGAGCAGGGGTTGCCTTTCTCTGTGTCCTCATAGATTAGCATAGTGTCTGGCCCATAGCATCTGTTTAATAAATGCTTGTTGACTTGAAAAAAGAATTATATGATCTCTTTGGTTTTTCATACTAAGTGCAAAGCATCACCATTCACCAGGGGGACTTCTGACCAATTGGTAAGTGTGTGGTGCCTGAGAAGAAATAAAATCTTCTATGAATTTTATTAATATATAAGTTAAGAAATAAAATCTTGTAACAAATGTAATAAGCAAAACAAGCTCAAACATTGGCCATATCTGAGAATGTATGTAATCCTCTGTCCTTGTAGTCTATCATATCTTTTAAAAAAAATACGACTCAAATGTATATAACAAAAGTTTGCAGTAGCATTGATTAAGTACATATGATCTAAGTATATTCCAGGCACTGCTCTAGGGTGCTGAGTATACAGAGATATTGGGAGAGACAACATGGACAAATATAAGTATAGGGATAGGGGCTAAGCTAGTAAATTCATCACGCTAGAGAACTCCCAGGTGAGGAAATTTCCTCTGCTAATTCAGGTTGCCATCTTCTTTGCAGCTTATAGTGTTGCCTAAGGTATTAAGAAGTCAAGTGATTTGTTCAATCACATATTTAATATGTGTCAGTGACAGAAAATGAACTGATGTCATTCTTTCATCTGTCAGAGATGAGAACTTGAACCTAGATTGTCTTGGCTTCAAGGTTAGCTCTATATCCACTGAGCAAATAGCCTGCTCTTCTCTCTCTCTCTCTCTCTCTCTCTCTCTCTCTCTCTCTCTCTCTCTCTCCCTCTCTCTCCCTCTCTCTCCCCCTCCCCCCTCTCTCCCTCTCTCTCCCTCTCTCCCTCTCTCTCCTCCTCCCCTCTCTCTCTTCTCCTCTCCCCCCCTCCTTGTCTCTCTCCTTCCCTCCTTTCTTCTTTCTCTTCCCCATCTTTCCCTCTTTCTCTTCTTCTCTCTCTTCTCTTCTCTTCTTTTTTCTCCTCTCCCTCCCTCCCTCTCCTCCTTCCTTCCTTCCTTTCTTTCTCTTCCCGCCCCCTCTCTATATACATATATATACTTATATAGAAAATAAATATAAAGTAATTGGGGGTGAAAAGGCATTAACAGTTGGAAATATTAGGATAGACTTCATGTAGTAGGTAGTGTCTGAGTTTTGAAGGAAGCAATGGGTTCTAAGAGGTGAAAATGAGGAGGGAGTGCATTCCAAATATGGGGCAAAGTCATTTGTAAACTCATGGAGACTGGGGATTGATAGGACATTTTTGCATGCAAGGAACAAGCAAGAAGACCAGTATTGCTGAAGTGAAAGATTTAAAAAATAGGGTAATGTATAATAAGGCTAGAGAGGCAGGTTGGGACCAAGTTCTGAAAGGATTTAAAAGACAAATGGAGGGTTTTTGGTCGGCCAAGATGGCGGAGTAGAAACAGCTCGTCCAAGCCTCTCTGCCCCCAGATTCTCCACAAACTATGTAAAAAAGGACTCTGAACAACTTCTGGAGCCCCAGCACCCACAGAACGACACAGAGAAGCTAACCTCCCGCTGAGGACAGCCCAGCACCCTGCAGGAAGGACCAGCGCAGAGGTCTGGGAGCCAGCAGCACGCAGCGCGCAGAGCCCAGAGCGCAGAGCGCAGGAGCTGAGCCGAGCCGAGCCGAGCCCAGGTCCAGGTGAGCCGAGGTTTTAGCCCCAGGGCGGCAGGGCCAGCAGCCGGCTGGAGGAACCCCAGAACACCAGGAACTGTGGCGACCCCAGTATTATCAATATAGACTTGCCTAGGACAAAGTAAGAGGTTAGTGTCCTATGGACTTTGGGACCTGTATTTGGGGAATGCGTCAGCTCCCTCCCCTGGGGGCTAGAAGCCGCTGAGGAGACACGCCATTGTGTAGTTTTCATAGGCATTTCCGGCTCCCAGCCTACAAATCGTGGGGAGATCCAGCGATCAGTCTTGGGGGGTAATCGCTCTTGCTTTAACCTCCTTGGATCTGGATTGTGATCTAGGGTGGAAGTTGTGGGTGGGTTTACAGCTTGCCAGAAACGGAAGTTGCCCCCCACACGTTTGGGACGAAAATTCCTCTATCTGGCCTTAAAGCCATAGTGTGGCAACAAGCCCAAACGTCAAAAGACAAATGGAGGAGTTTATAATTTACTCCTAAAAGCAATAAGAAACCATTGAAATTTTTTTTATCAGATCTGATTAAGGGAAGTGATATGGTTGGATTTGTACTTCAAGAAATTCACTTGAGCAGCTATATGGAGGATAGTTTGTAGTTGTGGGAAGACACTTGAGTCTGGGACATTAGTTAGAAAACTATTAAAATAGTCCATATGGGGGGGTGAATAAGACCTGAATTATGGTGATGACTCCTTGAGAGAGAAGGGGATGGATGCAAGGATGTTGTGGAGGTAGAAATAAGCAAGATCTGACAACTTACTGGATATTTGGGGTGAGGAGAATGTGTGAAGTTGAGGATGACGTAGATGTTATGGACATGGAAGAATGGAGGAATTGTGGTGCCCTCAACAGTAACAGGGAAGTTTGGAAGAAAAGTATATTTAGGGGGCAGGGAGAGGAAATGAGTCTATGTTTTAGACATATTGAGTTTGAGTTACAGCACATCAAATTTAAACCATCCAATCAAAAGGCAGTTTGAGGTACTCAGCTAGACTAGCTCATGGAAAGACTAGGGATAGATGTATAGAACTGAGAATTATCTGAATAGAAATGATCCTTGAACATCTCTATTTGGGCATCTCATTAACAATTAAGATTCAATTTGTGGAAAATTAAGTTCATTATCTTCTCCTTGTGCCTGACTGCTCAATCAATGGCAATTGTCCCACCATCCCCTCAGTCCCTCAGGCTCACAATCTTGTCCTTATTTTTTACTTCACTGTAACCTTTACCTCCTATATCCTGTTAACCACCAAGTATTATCACTTCTTCCTCCCCAATGTCTCTTAAACAGAGTGCAGGGCCTGGAGTCAGGAAGATGAGTCTTCCTGAATTCAAATCTGGCCTCAGACATTTACTAATTGTGTGACCCTGGGCAAGTCATTTAACCCAGTTTGTCTTAGTTCCTCATCTGTAAAATGAGATGGAGAAGAAAATGGTAAAAATCACTTCAGTATCTTTGCCAAGAAAATTCCAAATGATGTCACAAAGAGTTGAACGTGATTGAAAAATAACTTATTATGCATGCTTCGGTGTTATCATTAAGTGGTTAAAGGAAAAATATCTGTGACCTTTGAGAGAACATCTTGATCTGGTGGGACTGGAGTTTAAGTAAGAATATGAAGGATAAAGGAGGAGGCTGCTGGAGTGAGAGAAGGGGATAGCAGTTTTGAATAGGCCTATGCAAATGAAGGCAGAGTAAGAATAACTTTGAATAATTCAATGTTTGTGAGCACAGCCAGTACTGAACAAGATATTCCAAAGAACCTGAAGCTGCTGAAAGAGAGGCTGTTGGAATGGACCTAGGGGTTGGGACATATGCAGAAATGTTTGACAGAGTTTGAAAATTGTGGGCCAAAAGTTGAGAATAGAAAAAAATTTTTTTCCTCTGGCTTACTTAAATTTTTGGAAATTTAATTTCTTCAATGAACAAAAATCTATTTTTTCTCCCCCTTCCCACATTGGACAACAAATAAACAAAAAATAAACCTTGTGACAGATATCCTTAAGCAAAACAAATTTCCACATTGGCAATGTCCGAAAAATGTGTCTCATTTTGCACCCCAAGACCATTACCTCTCTGTCAGCAAATAGGTAGGACCCTTCATTATTGGTTTTCTGGAATGATGGCTTGGCCTACTTAAATTAATGTAACCTTTTTTTTTAATTAAAAAGAAACCAGCATGTTCTAGAACAATTCTGAAAGCTGCCAGAATATTGTCAGGGAACAAGGAGAGAGGGAGAATTTATTGTGAACTCTTTAGGAGCTAGGAAGTCAGGCAGAGAATTACTTGTTCTCCTGGGAGTGGGGCAGATCAAGAAAGTGCCTATCTTGGATAGGTCTAATGGCAAAACCCAAACTAAGAAGTGACAATGGTCTGAGGAACTGACTGATGGGAGCAGAAGGACAGATAACTTTGAGTAATTAACTCAGGTAAATTAAAATAGAATTAGCATTGCAGTTCTAATAGTGGCAGGCATAGGGGAAGCTATCTGGGGGGAAGGGAAATTCTTTGTCCCCTTCAAATCATTCCAAATCTGTCTGGGGCTGATCATTCTGCTGATATGCAAAGTTGAACCTGACTACTATAATTAGCTTCTGTTAATAAGGTAAACACAGAAGAGGTTCTTTTAGCTTTTAAATAGTTAGCTGGAGCTAGTTTTCATGACTGCATCAGTAATCTTGCCTTACTAGGCCATCATATCAACTTGGCCTCTCTGGACCATGACATCACCATCTTCCCTCCACTGACAACAACCTCAAAGCATCATTGTCACAGCCATTGGAATGGTTTGCACAATACCGTCTTTAGCTCGCCCTCTGCACCAGAATCTCTTTGCCTTTTCATTTTGAAATTTGTGAATTTTCTTATCAATTGTTGTATTTTTTAAAAGCAGACCTATGATTTCACCAGTGTGAGGAGTTCCCATTTAGAAAACTTTCTCCAAGATGCAGATTAACTATTTCTCTGAAATAAAGTCTTAGGGAGTTTCACACAGATACACAAGCCTCCCTCACTCTAAAACTGGCCCTCTATCAACTATGCTATGCTGGCTCCTGCATATTTTGCTCTTGCCTTCATGTCTTATTATTTGTATAATCTCCTTTGTGCTGACCAAGGTCGTAACTGGTCTTGTGGCTGCTTTATGTATAGCTTGAGGTCATGTCAGGAGAGGAAGATGGTACCCAAATGATGGTCTTGTGGGCATCTAGTTCTTCCCCTGGTCTAGGGAGCCACAAGCCCCTAGTTGAGGTTCTGTGACCAGGGCAGTCATAATAATAGCTGACATTTATCAAGTGCTTGAGAAATTACACAATGCTTCCATATATATTATCCCCATTTGATCCTCATGACAAGCACGAGTTGTACAAATATTTTTATCCTCATTTACATAAGAATAACTCAGGGAGGTCAAATGACTTGCCCAAGGGTCACATAGCTATTATATGACAAAACCAGGATTTGAACCCACTTTTTCTTGCTTCAAATTTAGTGCTCTTTCTACTATCCTATGTTACAAGGAGTTGATTGCACACTTCCTTAAAGCCCTGTATTCCTCCGTTCAAATAAAATCCAGTATTAGTAGCAGTACAAAGAGGAGGAGTCATTCAATTGTGTCTGACTCTTCATGACCCCATTTGGGGTTTTCTTGGCAAATATATTGGAGTGGTTTACCATTTCCTTCTCCAGCTCATTTTACATATGAGGAAACTGAGGCAAACAGGACTAAGCACAACATAGCTAGAAAGTGTTCTGAGGCCAGATTTAAATTCAGGTCTTCCTGACTCTAAGCCCAGTGCTTTATCCATTGGGCCACCTAGCTGCTCATAAAATCTATTAGGGAGTTAAATAAATATATGGTGAAGATGATCTAATAAATAGCAATGATTCATGTTTCAGATTCTCTTTTCCTCTGTCATACCTCCAAGCAAAGGAACAGAGAGCAGTTGGTTGTTGGGACTGCTGCTGCTTAAATCATCTGAGTCTTTGCATTGATCCTCAGTTTTGCTTTGCTCAAGTTAGACTGTGGGGCCATAGGATCACCTAAGTCCAACATCCTTCCTCCTAAAGAGCCGACTAAATAGTTCCTACCAATGTCCCAAGCATCCCTTGCATTACCCATGCCAGCTGGTCAGAAGCCCTCAGTAGAACCTCAGCTCAGTAACACTAAACCAAAGTTTTGATAAAGCAAGAAATCAAACATAGCACCACTGACATTCAATAAGGGCACTCCCCAGGAGCAAAGGCAGGAACTATCTAATCACATTTAAAGGGTCCTCAACATCCTAGAAGTACCCCAATCCTTTTTCCTTCTATGCTGTGGAGGGTTTGTCAGTTTCAGGCATTAGACTGTTGTCCCTTGCCTGGGACTTCAAGTAGGCTGCACATATTTAGATCTTCAATTATTTGAATTACAAGATTTTGTTTAGAAAGTATACTTTTATTGCTTTCAGAAATAGTTATCTCAAATTAGGTTTGCTAAATATTTCTTGGCACATATCATTAGGGGACCTCATATAGCCTAGACACTAAAGATTTGGAGCTTGGATAGTTGAAAAAACAGTGGATTTTTTTATTGGAGAGCTTGGATTTGAATCCCGACTCTGCTCCTTGCTAGCTTTGTGACCTTGGTTGGGTAAGTCAGTTTCTCTGGGTCTGAGTTTGCTCATCTCTGAAATGATGCATTGGACTAGGTGACTGTAAGCTTGTTTCTGGCTCTAAATTTATAATTTTCTATAGATTTCAATATAGTGGGAAAATGGTTGCAGTGAAAGGTAGGAAACTTGGGTTCTAGTCCCCTGTCCCCATTTGCTGGATACTTTAGGAAAGTCATTTCTGTCTGGGATTCAATTGTAATCTATAGGAATTAGACAGAAGCTGGTCCTTTTTATTGTCACTTATTATTTCATTGTCATTTATTATTATTATACAGTGAATTTTCAGATGAGGAAATGGCCTCTAACAATGCAAGTCTATACCTTTTCAGAGAGTTTCCTAAAGTCATTTGAGACTCATATAACCAGTATTCCCTATGGAGATACCCTTACTTTTGGGTGCTAGATTTCTTTTTTAAAGACCATGCCTTAAACCCCAATCACTCTGACTCTTATTGATTGGCCAACAATAGGCCCAAGCCTCACTTGGTTACTGTTTGGGTCCTGATGGCTCAAAGTCAGCATAAAAAGAAATTGTTTCTGTTTTGACCAGAAACTGTAAAGGTCTTCTGCTCCTAGGTTGAATTTTTTTAAAACTAGGTAAAAGAGGCTATTCTTTGCCCCACTTCTTACCCAGCTAGCCTTAATCACTGAATAGGCATTGCCTCAGTCAAACTGAGACCTAGGACAGACCTTAACTTAAAAAGGCCAAGGTCCCCACTGCATCCTGGGCCATCCCAGTCATGCTGATCTGTATTCTTCCACTGGACGCAGATGGCTCAGAGGAGAGAGTGCCTGATGACTTTGCATAGCCCTCCCTCACTTAAATTCAATTCACTCGAATGTCATGGCATCACCTTCATGATGTCAAGCATGGTCCTATTGGACAACAACAACCAACAGTATGAGTCAGTCTAGACTTACTTGAACTCAAATCTTCTCAGGTAAAACGAAAGGGTAGGATTAGTTGATCTGTAAAATGTGTCCTTTTATTGTGGCTATTGAGCCATTTTGGTCACATTCAACTTTTTGTGACCCCATTTGGGGTTTTCTTGGCAGAGATACTGGAGTCGTTTGCCATTTCCTTCTCCAACTCATTTTACAGATGAGGAAACTGAGGACAACAGGGTTAAATGATTTGCTCAGGGTCACACAGCTAGTAAGTGTCTGAGGCAGAATTTGAACTCAGGATGAGTCTTCCTGATTCCTAACCATCCACTCCACCACCTAGCTGCTGAGTTTATTATTTTATACCTTACCCGTCTCATCTGCAAAATGGGGATAGTGATACTTGCTCAGTCTATTTCACTAGAAAGCACTTTGTCAGAACCAAATGAAAAGTATGCAACAGGATATTACAGTTAAAGGGAAAGAACAATATATAATGAAATTGTAGACTGTGTGATGAGATGACAGGATTTACACTCCTCCTTTCCTTGGAGAGGTAGGGATTGCCACTATGCAATGTCATAGCTACCTACTCTCAGATCAGTAGATGTATTTCAGGATTACTGATCCAGACAGGAGAATTAACCCCAGCTAACTTCTTCTTTCTTCTTTGTTACAAAGGGGACACTCACTGGGTAGAGAGAGGAAAGAGTATATTCAGAAATGATAGAGATGTAAAAACAAAAGAATGTCAACCGAAATCATTTAAAAGTGCTTTGTAAGCTTTAAAGGGTTGTAAAAATTGGGAGTGATTCCTTGGAAGCAGAAGGGTGAATCTTTCAGCCCCTTCTCACTCTAAGAGCTAGGATTCCAAACGAATTCTTTAAAAAATGATTCTTCTCTTAGGTCCCCTCCCTCACAACCTATCTTGCTGATATTATTACTTTGCTTGTGGAATCTTGTTTGGGATCCTAGAGAGTACAGAAAAGAATTTTATACTGTCTCCTCCCACCTGACCCACAACCCCATTGTCCTCATTTCAAACATGCCAAGTCAAGTTTTAAAGATCTTCTGGTGTCTTCTGATGCCTGAGAACAAAGATTGCATTGGCTTAGGCCTTCCCATTTGAAAAGTCTTACCTTAATCATATATCCCCTGCAATGATATCTACCACACGTGGATCTCCTGGCTTTGGGCAGATAGTTGATGAAAAGAGAAGCCGTGCCTTAGGCGAGGCAGGGAATAAGGAGAGGCTGAAAGAAAACTTCTGCAGAAATAGCTCAAGTGCCTGGATGTTAAAAATAAAACTATATCACACTAGGCAATGTGACCAGGCTCAGCTTACGAGCTTTTTCCTTCTCATGTATTTACTAGCAGTCTGTTACAACTAGGTTGTTGTTTAACAAGGAAAGCTGGATGGAAAGAGCAGCTGTTTTCTATCAGAGGTCTTTGCCTGCAGAAAGGAGGAGAAACTCTGTAGGCAAGTAATTTATTAAATACACTGCCCTCCAGTCCTGAGTGCCTCTGGGTGCCCTCAGTAGACCTTAGTTCTTTATTGCTGGTATATCAATCAGTAGGTGCTGCTGGTCTAATTTTAACTGTGCCTTTTTATCTATGACTGTCATTGGCCGAAGCTGCAACTAGGAGAAATGATATGTTATTCTGTTTCTCCTATTTCTTCTCTAGCCTCCTCTAGTAGCCCTCTGATTCAGGGAAAGGCTTCTGATTAGAACAAACAAACAATACGACCTACATTGAATTTATTCATTCTTTCTCTTTCTCTCTATACAAACACACACACGCATATGTATACACTTACACATACACACATATATACATAAACAGACACTTACATATGTCCTTATTGTTCCCCTGGTTACAATATAAAGAGAGACCCGTTTCATTTATTGTCTTTGTATTTCTACTCCCCAGCACAGTTCTGGGCTCGTAGTAAGTGCTCAATAAATGCTTGTCAATTGATTGGTAAGCATGGAGAGTGAGGAAAACATGAAGTTAAGAAAGGACATGGTCCCCACCCTTTAGGAACTTTGGGATCTGAGTTTAGTAAGGGATATGATACATATATGTAAATCACTTTAACACAAGATAATCCAAGTTAATTTTGTAAATGTGTAGCTGAGTGTGAAAGTTGTTTGAATGAGGCAGCAAAGTTCATCTGGTGAGCTGTTAGGAAGGAAAGCATAGGAATCTCACTCTCCTCTGTGCACCCCCCTTTGGAATGTGGGTATTGCTAGGCTTTTCCAGCCTCTCCTTTTCTCCTCCTATGGGGAAATGATCTACTCTCTAATCTCCACCCTCATCTCCATCTTGGCAGAGGGGTGCCTCTGAGCATTCCCAGAAGGGGGAAAATGGGGAATGCAGCATCCTTTAAAGAAGCAGGCCCCCTTCCCCCAGACAGCAGTAATTACCAGCTTGCTTTCACCTAAGGGAAAACCCTCGACTCAGGTTTTATGCGACTTTGGGACTTTCATATTAAAAATATTTTAAAATTAGTAAGATTGAACCCCCAGTCAGGGAGATTTACTTTTCTTCTGCCTACCCCCCTCCCCCATTCAGGCAGAATTTCTCTCTCTCCCTGTCTCTCTCTGTCTCTCTCTTTCTCTCTGTCTCTGTCTCTCTCCTCACTGTCTTTCTTTTCATTATCTTTTCTTTGTAACTCCTTAGTCACAAATAAGGAAGCACACAGATAGATAAGAAGCAGTTCTGATCAATCACTTTCTGTAGTTGGCAAATTAAAAACTAATTAAGTGGAAATTGTAAACGAATTTTGAAGAACAAGAAAATTGTGGATTTAATATCTGCTGCTTGACTCAGGGAGGGGAAAAGGAGAGACAGGGCATGTTACCTTTCTTTATCAGATCTCCCATAGAGAAAAGTTTCATTAGCATCTGTCTACTTAACTCACATTTATCCTTAGGGACTTGACAGATGAAGGTGATTGCTCAAACACCAGCTATGCCAGCCACCTCAATGCCCTTCTCTCTCTGTCTCTCTTTTGAATTCCTTGCTCAAACTCTTCTTTTAAAAGTCATGCTCTTAGGGCTCCTCCATTTTCCCTGTGCCCTGATTCTTATGATGTTTCCCCTCTAGCACTAGGGAGAAAACAACAACATTGTCTTTTTAAGACATACTCAGTTCCTACATCAAAAAAATGCTCTCCCAATGAGGACTTTCTCTCCAATTGTAGATAACTGATCTTCAATGACCTGTTGCAAGAATGAAATATGTCCTATGGCAAGGTTTCAGTTGGGGAAAACCATTCGTGATTGGCAGGATCAGGGAAAACTTTCTAGACAATATGGTATTGGAGTCAGGCTTTAAAGGAAGAGCAGAAATTTAATGAGCGCAGATAAAAATAAGAAGGGGGCAAGGCATTTCAGGTATTTAGGAACAGCATGAGAAGAGAACCAGAGAAGGGATTGTTGTTGTTCATCCTTCTTTTTCAAAGAGGACCAGTGACATCACATAGGTAATGTCTTGACTTGTGAATGAATTGGATCTATGAAGCAGAGCCTCACTCTCTCCTCTAGAGTCTTTGGAATCCAGTGGCAAGACATAAGGCAATATGACTGGCAATGGCCCAGACCAAGGAATCAAAAGGTTAGGGTGCACACAGGTAGTCTAGGATGGCTGGAGCATAGAGTGCAGGGAGGAAGCATATTTATGGTAGCATAAGCTAAGCTGAAAAGATAAGAGATGTTGTGTTGTAGATGGCCTTGAATGACACAAGCAGAGGAGTTTTAGGACTAATCACATCTATGTATTTGGAAGATATATGGTTGCAGTGTGAAGGGTGAATTGGAGGAGGAATAGTGGGGAAGGTAAGATCTATTGAGAAGCTATTACAATAGTCCAGACAGGTCTTCTTGGACTAGGAGGAAGACAGTAGAAATAGAGAAGATGTAAAAGGTGGAGTCCACTGGGCTTTAGAACTATTTGCATATAAATCACGGAGTAAGAGAAGAGTCAAGCAGAACCCTGAATGTTTGGCCATGGAACAAAAAGAATGGAAAGAACTAAGGCAGAAGAGAAATCAGGAGAAGGAGCAGGTGTTAGAGGAATGCTGGGAAACTTTGTTTGGAACACTACCCTATTATTATCTATTCCCTTCCTCCTAGTCGCAGCTTATACTCCAGTCAAACTGCATTACTCCCTATACCTCAGACACCATGCCCTTTCCTGCCTTCAAGGCTTGTCTATTTCCTATGGCTAGACCATCCTTCCTCCTTTTCTGATGCTCCTATAAAGCTTAACTTTGAATGTCGTGTTTTCCACATAGCCTTTCCTGATCCCTCCTTTGGTAATGTCCTCCCCTCTAAGATGTCATATACCTTCTGTACTTATCTAATGTAACTCAGGACACCCTAGCTCCCACTATTTTAAAGTCAGGGATGTTACATTTCATTCCTCTCCAAGGTCCTCCAGTACCCTTAGATGGCCTTGGGTTGTGTAGGCTCTCTGCAAATGATTCCAGGCCCCATTGATGGTGCTCTCCAAGAATAGGGGTCCCCTGTGCCCCAATTCTATTTAACCACTAACAGTAGGATTATCTTTTACAAAGGAATATTTACTTCAAAAGGTATAATCACAAATATACAAAGTTGCTACCTTAGTATGTGGGAAGCATAATCCTCCCCTCCCCCACCCCATTTTCCCTCTCTGGGAAGGGGAAAGGGATTAGGTTCATAGTTTAGTTCCCATAGAGCACAGTTTTAGTTCTAAATCCAGATCTCCTTCCCAGCTCCAGTCCCAGGCACCCTAACTTCTCCAGGTTTCCATGTCTAGTACCATCCCTCCTGGAATCCTGGGTTCCAAGTCACTGTGGCTCCAAATCCTCAGTCCAATGGGGATCATCTCTGGCATTTGAAACTGGGAAGGACAAATGACACAGAACAGAAAAAGATGCCCCCAGGTCCATTTCTTGGAGATGGGGTAAAAGAAGAACAGCTGGGGAAGGAAGGCCTTCCTTTTTCAGTGGTTTACAGGAGAAACACAGTGGGATAACCAGATGGAGATGTATTATAGGAAATTGAAGATCCCAGAGCTAGAAGGCACCTTATATAACATCTGTTTACCAAAATCTCAAATTGTATTTACTGATATCTTTGTGTAGAAGCAAGATCTTAATCACTCCCCCAACACTAATTAAGCTAATTTTTCCTTAAAAAAAAACTTGCTTCTATAGCAAGTAGAAGGTTGAAGATAGCAAGATGGCTACAGCAGAGGAAGAGAGCACATCAGGCCCCGCCCTGGAGATGGACGAGATTCTGGAAAGTGCCCTTGATGATTTCGATAAAGCCAAACCCTCCCCAGCATGCCCTCCTATTACCACAGCCCCTGATGCTTCAGGTTCCCAGAAGAGATCGCCTGCAGACACAGCTGAAGATGCCCTCTTTGCCTCCCAAGAATTCTTCCAAGCACTATTTGACAGTGAGCTAGCATGCCAAGCCACTGCAGAGTTTGAGAAGGCTATTGAAGGAGCTGGCTGAGGAGGGGCCCCACCTGGTAGAGCAGTTAAGGAAGCTCCTCAAGGCAGCAGGGAGAGTGGGCAGTGATACAACATCCCAGCTAGAGTTCACTTCCTGCCTGAAGGAAACACTCAGTGGACTAGTAAAGAATGCCATTGACCTTCAAAATTCCGGCCTGTCTGAAAAGGAGCTGACTAAGGCCATGGAGGGGCTAGGCTTAAAAGAAGGCAGCATACTCCCCATTATGAACACTCCCCATGTAGAACCTATTGTCTAAGGATGTGCTGTATCCATCACTAAAAGAAACCACAGAGAAATACCCTGAGTGGCTGCAGAGCTGAGCACTGCCCCCAGAGCAATTTGAGAAGTATCAGGCTGTAACTCATGAGACTTTTCTCAGTATGAGGATAGTGGAAGGTAATATATACATATATATATATATATGTTTATATAGGAGGGTATAAGAGCGTATAAATACTTACGTGAGTGTGTGTACAAATGTGTACAGCTATACATAGACAGAGGGCACAGGATCAGTTGAATAGGAAGGGATATCTAAAAAATAAAATTAAGAGGTGAGAGAGGAATATAATGAGAGGAGAAGGGGAGAGATAGAATAGGGCAAATTATCTTATATAAAAGAGGAAGGAAATATTGTCAGTCTTTCACAATAAATCCACTATGGAAATGTTTTGCATAGCTACACATGTACAACCTATATTGAATTACTTATCTTCCCAGTAGGGGTGGGTGACAAGGGAAGAAGGGAAATATGCTGGAAATCAAAGTTTTAAAATCAAATGTTAAAAAATTTATTATTATTATTATTATTATTATTATTATTGCTATATGCAACTGGGAAATAATATACAGGCACTGGGGTATAGAAATCCATCTTGCCCTACTAAAAAGTCAGTGGGGGAATGGGGGAGGATATAAGAGAGAACAGATTGGGGGAAGGGGTTTTCAGTGGGATTACTATTTTGGGGTGGTGGGTAGGGGAAAGAAGGGGAGAAACTTTGTAACTCAAAACCTTGTGGAAATGAATGTTGAAAACTAATTTTTTTAAAGTATCAGGAATAACACAACATAATGGGCAAGACTTGTGAACAGTTTGAAAAAGAGACAGCTGCAGACAGCGAGGCCATACAGAAGGCCTGCTTGGAGACGGTGCTAGATCTCATGCAGCATCTTCAGGATTTGGGCCATCGCCCAAAGGAGCTTGCAGGGGAAACACCCCCTGACTTCAACTTTGAATCTGTCGCAAGTGCCAATGGAGAGCAGTGTCTGATAATGTAAAATTCTTCATGGTTCCCTTCCCATCCCTAGCCATGAGTGAACACCTGAAGTCAGCAGAGCCATCCAGTGCTGGGAGGGATGGTGATGCTTTGGAGAAACTGCCTGCCTGTCCAACTTGTCTTCTGCCCCCATTCCACTTCCTTCCTCAGCTCTTACTCCAAAACTTCTCCACACCAGCAGGGTCCCTCTGTAGCCATGGAGGCTGTTGTTTCTGGGAATGGGACCTATTATTCAAATAGCTCTCATTGAGCCTTTTACCCCACCTCCCACCCTCAGTTCTCTGTTGTTAGTGAAGGTTCCTATCTCTACCTTCTTAAGGGCTTTATGGATCATGCTCCCTTTCCCTCCTCCCCCACCTACCCATAATATTGAGTGTACCTGTTGTATATGCCTGCACTGATGCTTCCTCCTCTGACTCCCAGGTCCATGTGCCTTGTTCCCTATTCCCTTTGGAGTCTGGGTGCTGTGCCAGCTCTGGGCATGGGGCTAGGGGAGATCCTTGGCTCTGAACATCCATCCTTGGATATCTGATCCCTCAGGGCAGAAACATTAGTCAGAGTAGGAACTAGAGAAGGAACACTTGACATATTCTGGTGAGAATAGGGTCTTTCTGGTCTTTGCCAGCCATATGTCCTTTCCCCAAGACGCACATTAATTTTGTTGTATACTCTGAGCTCTGAGTTCTGCTCTTCTAAATTAATAGATGCCTCTGTTTCTGGTCCAATCTGAAAAACCAAATGTTATCCTGAATGTTCCACATTGCTTCTGTTTCTTTTGCCCCCTACCTCTGCTATTTTCAGCTTCCCACCCACCTTGACTTTTGACTGAGGGGAAAACCCTCAGTTTCCCCTAGCAAATATACACAGAATTGGGAAGGGCAGAGAGCATTCTCTTTCTAGCTGTTTTGGGGGCAGTTTTGAGACTTCTGATCCACTCAAAATCCTAAACCTTGATTTATGGCAGTGGCTTGGGAGAGGGCTGGCAGCTTTTCCTCCTCCAACCCTTCCAAGGTATGCCTTGGATGATGTCTAATAAACATCCTGAGCTAGGCAGTTGGGAGTGTGGCCCATTTCTTGTGTGGGTTAAACTCCTACGGTTTAAGGGTAGAGCATGGCTCTGAAACCACCTGCTCAGAGGTGTTTGGCAATGCCTCCCCCCAGTCCAGGCTGATATCTTCCTGTTTCTTAAAGATTTCAGCAAAAAGTTCTAATTTTTTACTGATATTCTGCTTGATATTTAAAATTTATTATTGAACGTTAAATCATTTCTCTTAGCTTCCTTTTCTTCTCCCCAGCCCTAGATCCGAGAGGTGTTGATACTGTGGGGCCTCATTTACCTTATAAAATAAGTACTACACTCAGACCAACCCTCCTGAATTAAGTGTTATTAAAACAGCTAACATTAAGATGAATTCAGTCTTGGTTTAAAGTCAAATATAGTACTAAAATAAGGGAATTTTTAGGCACCTGCGAGCTCACCACAAGTAAACAGTGTGACATCGTGGCTTTTTTCTGTAGTAGTGCTAGGAAAGTCCAGAACAAAAGGAGAGTAGTAGGAAGTGCTAATTACATTGACTTAAGTGCCTATTACATATTAGGCACTTATGATTATGATATAGTATATATCATTTTAATAATTACTAATTATTTAATAATTACTTATAATTATGATATAATATTATGTATTACATATAAAAAAAGAAATAGTCCCTGCTTTCAGTAAGTTGTGGGGGAAGGAAAGACACACAACTTCAGTGATGTATTTAGTTCTAAGCACCCCTCTTAGAATGTTGACAAGTTGGTTCAGGTTTGAGGGAAGATGGCCAGGATGCTGAGGGGGCTTAAAACCACATCATTCAAAAGTTAGTGGCTGAGGGTTGTAGTGGAAGAAAGTGGCTTTGCAAGCTAAGCCAAGGTTTGCATTGGGAGGAGTGGACTTGGGTAGCTCGCTGTACAGAAAGCTGTGGCAAACCTGTCTAGTTGCTTCTATGCAGCCCTCTTCCTTAAAAAACCAAACATTGCCTGCAGTACATCTCTACTGGGGGGGGGGGGGACAGGGGTGCACTAGAAATAGTACTGTGGTTAAGACTCATGAGACCTGGTTTTGAATCCTACCTCTCTAACTAACTGTGACCTTGGGCAGGTCATTTGATTTCTAGAACTCAGTTTCTTAATCTGTAAAGGGAAGGCTGTGAATTAGTCTCCAAAGTTCCTTCTAACCATCAATGACTGTCTGAGCATATAGTATAGACATTCAATAAATGCTTGTTAAGTTGAAAAAAATTTAAAAAAAGACTTGGCTGGCTCTAAATGCTAAGTCACTTTCAGATTATGAGTACAAAGCAGCCCTAATGAGCTAGGGGGACTTTCTTGTTTGGTGGATAGATATGGGAGCTGAATCAACTCCCAGGGTTCTCAATGCCTATCCCTGTTGAATATCCTTCTCCTGTTATGGCTAAGTAAACGTCCTTTTGTTAACTGTTCAATTACCTACATGCATCTCATTTTGTTCCAATAGTGAACTTAAGCTACCTGAGTCAGGCCTAGTAAAAACAATCTCAACAAGTGGGCAACCAGCCTCCCCAGAAAGCATGAAGGAATTTTAGTCAATGATATCTTATCCTGGTATTTACATTTTCAGCCTCTTATTCATAATTATGGGATGAAAGACTATGTGCCTGTTAAAGGACTATGAGGCATCAGTTTACAAAGGAGATGCTTTCTTGGGGCATAAAGGACCCTGGAATCCACATGATGCCTCTGTTCTTCTTGTAAAAAAAGAATCACAGAATATCGGAATGAGAAGTTGGCACCTGAAAGAAACCCCAGAGGCTAGCTAGTCAAACTCATATCAGAACAAGAATGTCCCCTACAACATCCAGGACAAGTAGCCTTCCAGCTTTGCTTGAAGACCTGCAGTGACAGAAAACACTTCCTCTGGAGTCAGCCCATTCTGCTGTTAGGAAGTTTTTCCTGATATCAAGCCTCTTCTACCCATTGCTCTCAGTTCTCCCCTCTGGGGTCAAGCAGCACAGGTACAAAACCTCTGTCTAAAGTTCAAATTTAGTGCATCCAGTTTTGTCCAGTTCACAGCCTGACTCCTTCCTCCCTTTTCAGTCTTCTCACATTCTCTTCTCCTCACACTTCACAACCAAAACACCCCACTTGCTGTTTCACTCACAATGGCCCATTTCTTGTCATCATGCTTTTTCACTGGCTGTCCCCTGTGCCTGGGAGGTTCTCCCTCCTCACCTCTGCCTCTTAGACTCTCTGGATCCTTCAAGACTCAGCTCCAGTGTGACTTTCTGCAAACCCTTCCTTTCCTCCCCAGTTGCTAGGGCTTTCCCTTGCTCAGTGTCAAACATAAACTCTACAAAAAAATCATTTTGACTACTACAAATATCCAAACTAACCACAAAGAACATGTGAAGGAAGATACCATCTGCATTCAGAGAAAGAACTGATAAATAGAAGTCTGTATAGAATGATTTTATATATGGGTGTGTATACATACATACATACTTGTGTCTAATGGTAGTTATCTCTCAGCAAGTGGAGGGGAGGGAAGAAAAAAAGAACAAAAAAGAAATTTACATGATAACTTCTTATATATTTATATATTATATTACATATAATGTATATTATATTTATATAAATGTATTTAAAATATATATTTAAAAGGAAAAGCAAATTGTACAAGGTTACCTCATATTTATCCTGTACCTAGTATGAACCGATTTATTTGCATGTAGAATATAAGCTCCTTGAAGTAAGGGATTGTTTTTACCTTTTTTTTTTTTGTATCCCAAGTTGTGAGCTGTCACAAAGTATTTAATAAATGCTTGTTGATTGAATGATTGATAGCAAGTGTTCATATGAAATTATGTATGTGAAGGTAACTTTTAAAAACATGACAATGTTGGGGGTGGCTAGGTGGCGTAGTGAATAGAGCACCAGCCCTGGAGTCAGGAGGACCTGAGTTCCAATATGACCTCAGACACTTAACACAAAAACTAGATGTGAGACCTTAGGCAAGTCACTTAATCCCAATTGCCCTCCAAAAAAAAAGCAAAAACAAACAAACAAAAATGACAATGTTGTAACAGCAGCTCTTTGACATAGAATGTATATATATTTTTATTCAAAACAAAGGAATTTAATGAAAATAGCATAGTAAGAAAAGTTGCAATTCCATATAAGCCTAGCACAGTGTATATTTTAAAATTTTTTAATTTATTTATTTTTTATTTATGGAATAAAAAAGCAAATCCATAACATAGTGTAATAAAAAATATGATTGCACATGGAACTGCAAATCTATTATGTACAACTTGCTTTTCCTTTTAAATATATATTTTAAATACATAAATACATTTATATAAATATAATATATATTATATGTAATATCATATATAAATATATAAGAAGCTATCATGTAAATTTCTTTTTTGTCCCTTTTTCTTTCCTCTCCCTCCACATGCTGAGAGATAACTACCATTAGATACAAGTATGTATGTATGTATATACACACACATATATAAAATCATTCTATACAGACTTCTATTTATCAGTTCTTTCTCTGAGTGCAGATATCTTCTTTCATATGTTCTTTGTGGTTAATTTGGGTATTTGTAGTAGTCAAAATGATTTATTTGTAGAGTTTATATTTGACACTGAGCATTTTAAAGAGCTGTGTAGGAGAATAGTAAATTACCACATTTGGTCAGTCTGAAGTTCTGTATATATGATGTCTACCCTGTGTACTCTTCCCCCAGTCAGAATGTAAGCTCCTTGAAGGCAGGAACTATTTTGTGAAAATACTTTGAGAAGAGCTATAAGACTGGACTTAAATACTTAAAAAGAAAAGCAAGCTATAAATAATAGAAACCTACAATTTCAAATGCAATCTTTTTTTCTATTCTACTCTGTATATAGAAATGTTCATTTTATTTGGTGGTTGTTAAATTTGGAATGATTTTTTGTAATATTTTTAAAAGATCTGTAAACATATAAGTTATTATTGTCATTCATAAATAAAAATTGATGGATATCCTTATCAGAAGAGAGCCTTTGGGGGCACAGACAAGCTTCCCCCTTTAGCTTATACCCTGTTTCCAAAAGGAAAAAGAGAAACATTACATATCAACCTTGCAAAAAACCACTTGCTCATTCTCTTAAGTACAGTCTCTGAGATTTGAAACTAGCTTTTCTAAGGCTTTAGCTTCCCCAGGATGCATTTTAGAAAGGGAAAAATTGAGTGCATCTCAATGGTTGGTTTTGTCACCACACATCCTTTTCTCAATACATATGTTCTCTGCTTACTGAGAACTTACTTACATGAAACTTTCCCAGACTGAAAGTTCCATAAAGGGAAGGAGGAGAGGAAGCAGGAGGATATGTCCTTTAAAAAAAGAAAGGAAAAAAAGATTTGCTCACTATTTTCTATATTTTGCTAATGAGTTAATTTGTCTGTCTGCCACTGGTGTTAGAGCATTTTCCAGGCTGGTATTTTACTGACTCAGATATTTCTTTTGAACTGTCATCATTATCCCTTTCAGTTGCTGTTGGTGAACCACAGGACCTGGGGATGTTGGGTATCATTAAGCAGATGGAGAAGGTTCTACAGGAGCAAGGGAACCTCTCAATGAACATTATGTTTTTGAAGAACAATCTTGAAAGTATCTTGAATTTGTAGAGTCAAAAGGGAAGGAGTGAAAGAGAGAGAATCTGAGAACTTTGGGGTTAATGTATATCAACTCAGACTATAAGTTGTATAGCCCCCTGGGGAAATTTATTGTATTTTCAAGTGCCATAGAGTAAGAGCATATTGGTCGGGAAAGGAGATTAGAAATCACATAACAAAATATTCATAGTAACTCTTGGTGGTAGCAAAGAACAGTAAACAAAGTGAGTGTCAATCTATTGGGGAATGGCAAGGAAAAACTAAGGTATATAAATGTAAAGTAATATTATGTATTAAGAAATTAAAAATTTGAGGAATTCATAAAATATGGGAAGATTTATATGAACTGATATAGAGCAAAATAAACAGAACAAAAAGAATAAAATACACAATGACTTCCAGTGAGATAAATGAAAAGTTTTGGCTTTTTTTTTTTTTTTTTTTGCAAGGGGGAAGGCAGGGCAAATGGAGTTAAGTAACTTGCCCAAGGTCACATAGTTAGTAAGTGTTAAGTGTCTGAGGCTGGATTTGAATTCAGATCCTCCTGACTCCAGGACCCTTCCTCTATTCACTGTGCCACCTAGATGCCCCAAATGAAAAGATTATTAAAAGGAAGTTGAACTCTGAGTGATGGAAAAACCAAGCAAAGTCCCAGAGAAGAGGTTATGAGACATAGATAACTCTAGCCTCAGAGTAGAAGTGGATATGTGTCATGGGAGGTGGAGTGGATAGGTCGGGAAAATCTACTAGGACAGAATATTCTCTATATTTTCAGATAAGGTTTGTAAATCAGATATTTTTGCTTTTCTTTGTCACAGGGAAGGTTCAGTATTGGAAGTGGTAGATGACTTCACTAGTAACAACAAGCTTTTATACTTTACAAATATTATCTCATTTTATTATGACAACCTTGGGAAGTAGGTGCTATTATTATCCCTATTTTACAGTTGAGGAAACTGAGACAGACAGGTTAAGTGGCTTGCCAAGGGTCACACAGATAGAAATGAACCTAAGACACTCTGTCTCTGGGGCCCCATGTTCTAACCAGTCAAGTGTTTTTGGTTTTTTTTTTTTAATCATCTAAGCCAGAGATTCTCACTTGCTTTTTCAATTGGGGGTGAGGTAGGGTGGGAGGAAAAGACTACAGATCTGAAAAAAAAGAAATTCAAATTGAATATGATACTTTAATAGAAGGGTCTCCTGAAGCAAGTATTTTGTAAACCTGAAAGAACAATGTAAATGAGTTGTCCCGAGAAGAAAATTATTTCTTCTAGGAACTGAGGCTTCATGTTTGCAATAGTCCATTATTTGATCAAAAAGCTTTAATTGCATACCAATTCTATGGAAACTGCATGAAAGGTACAGGATAATAAAGGAGAGAGAACTTGGGGTACAGAAATGCCAGATAATAATGGAGAAATAACTTGGGGTGAACAATTACAAGATAATAAAGGAGAAATCACTCATGGTACAAAAGTGACTAATGTGGTTAGTCTGAAAAAAATCTAGCTGTTGAGTGTGGGGTTTTTGGGGGATGTACTTTTTTTGTTTTTCATAGAAACAAGAGACACAAAATTTAACCCTGTAGAAGGTTGGTTTTTACAGAGTACCATGACGATCTGAATTCAGTCCAGGAAGTAAATCCTTGACGGGGTGTAAGGCCTGATGACAACTCAGTATCTGGAAAGATCTGTTAAAAAAAAAAAAAAGAAAGAAATGCCATTACAATGTGGTGTGTAAATTACTTAGGATTGAGCATTCATTTAGATATGGTTTCAGTACTATTGTGGACACAATTCTGGCTCAGACTGTCTGACTTTGACCAAATAAAACTGGATTGAGGAGCTTTTCCCACTTGAAGGTGGTTGTCTGAGTGCAGCAGTAAGTTGGACAAGGTGGCTGAGGCAGAGGAGCACCAGGTTTCAATAATGAGGAAGGATTTCTTCATTTTAAAAGTTCAGGAAATGATTGGCTAAGTCTGGATTGCCTGGGACCCTAGTATTCAGAGAGAAATTATTGTAGTTGTGGGAAATGAGAGGGTTTTGGGTGAACTCTGATCCTGTCTGGTCTGGGGAAAGGAGAGCTGGAATTACAAAAATGTTATTATAATCAATGTTAGCAGAGTGGGAGGGTAGAGCAGCTGAGTTAGGGGTAGAAAGAAAACAGCTGTGTAAGACTGCACCAGAGGGGCTCTTCCATGTCTACCACCAGCATGTAAAAACTGAAAGAGTGGTCCTTCACTGGTGTGATTACATAGAGAGCATGCCTACTGCCAACTTAAGAAAGTTAGAAGAGTGTGATGTTCCATTGCTTGGGAAATTAAATTGCTATGTGTATTATTGTGTAGACACTTTTAGGAAGACACTGTAAGAAGCAAAAGCAAGGAAATATTTTGTGAACAACCTGGCAACATCATTACAGGGGTCTTATGTTCCTGACTGCTGATCCCTTTTGTGTGGTGGCTGTTTGTGAACTGTTTGGGAGTGTATGTTTCTTCTGAGGCTCTTTATGTGGACCTATGACTAATATTGTGCTTCTCTTTGGTGGGAACAAGGACCTGGCCTCTGAGGAGTCTGGTTAATAATGACTTATGGTACAGGTTCGACTTATTGCTGTGCACTCAATTATTGCGCTAGCTAATTTCTTTCTTTTGGGGAAGATGATAAGAGCATTGAGCGATAACGGTTGGTTGGGCTGGGACTATGAGAACCTCTGGGTGATTGGAATATGTCAATTCTTGCCTCTGTCAGGGACATGGTTTGCCTGTGGTCCTTAGGACATATTTTGGCTACAGTTAATGTCTGTGGTTCAGGGCTGCCCGTTACCAGCAGGATTAAAGGAGAGAAATGAGCCAACCGGCTTCACCCTAGGAGATCCCCCAGTCTGTTTGATTATTCTTGCTGACTTTGATCTTCTACACCCTGAACTGTACCTGCATTGCCCAGATTGAGGACACTTGGCTCTTCTACTCTGTCCCTGACCTTCATATCTGTGCCAGTACTTCCTTGCTTAGCTAGATTCCCTGGATTAGCCCTTTCTGACTCTCCTTGCCAACCATATATTTTATGCCCTGGTGTGTTATTCTTTGGTACCAATCAGTCAATCAATAAACATTTATTTAGCACCCACAGTGCCCAACACTGTGCTGAGTGCCAGTGATACAAAAAGAGTCAAAAAGCCCCTGATCTCAAGGAGCTTACAATCTAATGGGATAACAAGCAAACAAATATGTACAAATAAACTATAAGCAGGATGAATAGGAAACAGTTAAAACAGGGAAGGCATTAGAATTAAAAGGCATTGGGAAAGGTTTCCTGTAGAAGATGGGATTTTAGGTGGAACTTAAAGGAAGCCTGATAAGACAGTAGGCAGTGAAGAGGAGGGCAAGACCAAACTAAGTAGAAGGATTTGGTGAGCTAATGGCTTCATCTTGGGGAATTTACACCTACTCACTGATTCTCTAAGATTCTTAAAAATATTGGCTATTCTGAATTTAAATTCCAAACACAATAAGTATTTCCTTACAAAGTTGAATGAAAAAGATGATTGCATAGACACTTGTAGATGTCTATTGTGAACATCTTGCTTTCCTTTTCATGTGTATCAATTCAAGCTGCAGTTTTCAAAGTTGCCTGGCTTATCTGTGTTTCATTCTGGTCTTTCTTCCGTTCTCTTCTCTGCCCCTAACCTAGACTCTTGGGAGAAAGTGCTATAGTTCCTGTGATGACACCATAGCTTTTGCACCTGGAGAAACCCTATGGCCTAGTGCACAGGAGTCACTCTGTGGGCCCCCAAAACCAAGATCACTTAGCTAAGCTCTGTTGATTCAGAAAGGCATCAGTTTTATTGACTAAAGAGCTATCCTGAACCACTATAAACTCCTACCTAGCCCTAGTTCTGAAAGGATGAGGGGACGTCACTGGCCTATTGGTATACCCTACTGACTAGCTATAAAATAGATCTGTGAGCCAGAGGCTCAATCAACAAATATTTATGATGTGTAAAATGTGAGGGGAAGTTGGCTCAGGAGGACCTGTGACTCAGGTGAGCTGTGTTTGCAAGTGGGGTTGCCACTGACATTTTAGGAGCAGGGCAAATAGGGGAGTTTCAGTAATGTGACTACACCTGGGATGTGTGGAGGTTTCTCCCACCCAGGATATTCCACAGGATCTGCATGGACTGTTGAGAAGCACGACTCTGGAGTCAGAGGAGCAGGGTGCTTACCTTCTTTTTATATCAGGCAAATATTTTAATTCCCTGGGCCTCAGTTTCTTTATCTGGAAAACAAGAGGATTAGATTAAGTGCCTTCAGGTCTCTGCCTGCTCTAGACAGATGATCCTGTCATTACTGTGATTACATACATTTCCTTGGCCATAGCAATGGGAACATAGTTCAGACTAACTTCTAGAAATAACAAATTACCACTTAAAGTTCTTTGTGGTTTACCAAATGTTGTGTTTTCTAGCCATGACTAACCCAGGGTCTCCTTCATCTTAGAGCACTAGACCATCTAGTCAAATGTTCTCATTTTATAGGTATAAAAACCAAGGCCTACACAAGTAGGTGACTCGTTTCATGTCATATGACCATACGTGTCTTAGTTAATAGCTGGGCCTTCTGGCTCCTATTCCATGGGCCTTTCTGCTATGTCATAATTAATTGATCAAATTAATTCATGATTTTATATTGTGATCTATTAATTAAAAAGAACTGAGGTAGTCAATTTGTTGTTGTTCAGTTGTTTTCAGTTATGTCCTACTCTTTGACCCCATTCGGGGTTTTCTTGGCAAAGATACTACAGTGGTTTACCTTTTCCTTCTCCAACTCATTTTACAGATGAGGAAACCAAGGCAAACAGATTTAAATGACTTGCCCAGGGTCATACTGTGTCAGGGTCAGTAGCTAGTATGTTTTTGAGATCAAATTTGAAATCAAGAAGAGGACTCCAGGCCTGGCACTCAATCTACTTCAACACCTAGCTCACAGGTAATCAGCTAGTTATTAAAAGGGATTGGGAAAGGCTTCATGTTGAAGGTGTGATTTTACCTTGGACTTGAAGGAAGTCAGACAGCAGTGGTGTGGAGGGAGAGAATTCCAGGCATGGAGGACAGACAAGGAAAATGCCCAGAGCTGAGAGATGAGCGTGTCTTGTTCAAAGAATAGGAAAAAGCCCACTGTCACTGGATTGGAGTATGTGGAAGAGTATGTGGGGTAAAGGGGTGTAATGTGTAAGTAGACTGGAAGGGTTGGGGCAGTGGTAGCAGTGTTACACTATGAAGGGCTTTGAATGTCAAACATGGGCTTTTGTATTTGATTATGGAAGTGATAGGGAGCCACTCTTAGGGAGCTTACTGAGTAGGGGAGGGACATGGTTGGACCTGTGTTTTAGGAAAATCACTTTAGTGCCTGAATGGAGGATGAATTGGAGTGAGGAGAAACTTGCAGCAGGCAGACAAAACAGCAGCCCATTGCTGTAGTCCAGACATGAGGAGATGAAGGCCTGCTCTAGGTGGTGGCAGCAGAGAAGGGGGCATGTTTGAGAGATGCTTCAAAAGTAAGGCCTCGGTGGGACATGGTGGGGTGGGAGTGGTGAGAGATGGTGAATAGCTGAAGATGATGCAAGACTGGGAGACTGGGGAGTTGGCCCTGGACAGTAATAGAGACGTTTGGAAGAGTGGGAGGTTTGAGAGGAAAGATGAGTCTAGTTTTGGACATGTTGAATTTAAGATGTCTACAGGACATCCAGTTTGAGATATCTAAGAAGCACTGGGAGATATGAGATTGGAGGTTAGCAGAAAGGTAAGGACTGGATAAAGAGATCTGAGAATCATCCACATAGAAATGATCATTTAATCCATGGGAATTGATAATATCAAGTGAAAGAATCTACTCTAGATGGAGAAGAGGGCCTAGGATAGATCCTTGTCAGACACTCACAGTTAGCAGATGTGGCCTAGATGAAGATGTGGCAAAGGAGACTGAGATAGGGAGAAGGGAGACCAGGAGAGAGCAGTGTCCTGGAAACCTAGTGAGAAGAGAGTGATGGGCAGTATCGAAGACTGTGAAGAAGTCAAGAAAGATGAGTATGGAGAAAAGGCCATTGGATCTGGCAATTGAGAGATCATTAGTAACTTTGGAGAGAGGAGTTTCTATGGAACGATGAGTTTGGAAGCCAGATTATAGAGAGTTAAGAAGAGTGTAAGAAGAAAAGATGTGGAGATATCTAGTATAGATAGTCTTTTCAAGTTTAATCTTAAAAGGAAGGAAAAATATGGGACAATAGTTAGCAAGAATGGATGGATCAAATGAGGGTCTTTTGAGGATGGGTGAGACATGGATGTGTTTGTAGGCAGTAGGGAAAGACCCAGTAGCCAAATAGAATGGTGATAGAGTGCTGGACCCGGAGCCAGAAAGAGTCAAAATCAAACTCAGCATCGACTTCACCTAGCACAGACTTCAGGAGAGTAAATCACTAGCAGCTGTAGGGGTTTTCAGACTTCTCAATCCATAAATGCCAAAGACAAAGTAAAAGGTCAGTGTAGAACTTGGTTGGTCCAGAGGAGCAGCTGTCTGGTTGTTCCCCCCAGGGCAAGAAGTGAAGGAGGTATGGTGGCTGCAGCTGCTGCTGTGTGAGTGCTTCTGGAGCTCTTGGCCTGCAGATTGTAGGGGGAATGAAGCAACCATCCAGATGCTAAGTGCTCTTGCTTTGACCTGATTGGATCCAGATTGTGGTCTTGGGTGGTAGTCCTAGGGTGTGTGGCCAGTAAGCCAGAACGTGTGGGGACTGTAGAAAGGGCACCCATATAATAGCTCCAACAGCTGCAAAAACCCCAGCGATTTGGGACATAGCTCTATCCATTCTGGAAGCAGAGTTCTACTGTGGCAAAGAGCTCAAAAGTCAAGTAATTGGCTGTCAATATGATCAAGTACAGGAAGCACAAACAGATGATAGAATCCTTTTTTGGGAACAAAAAGGATCAAGGCATGGAGTGGGAGGAAGACATAGAAGTCAAAAGCCTCCAAGAATAATACGAACTGGTTACAGGCTATGGAGGAGCTCAAGAAGGATTTTGAAAATCAAGCAAGAAAAGTGGAGGAAAAATTGGGAAGAGAAATGAGAATGATGCAAGAAAATCATGAGAAGCAAGTCAACAGCCTGCTAAAGGAAACCCAAAAATATACTGAAGAAAATAGCCCCTTAAAAAATAGACTAACTCAAATGGCAAAAGAGGCCCAAAAAGCCAGTGAGGAGAAGAATGCTTTAAAAAGCTGAATTTGCCAGATGGAAAAAGAATTTCAAAAAGTCACTGAAGAGAATAATTCCTTCAAAATTAGATTGGAGCAATTGGAAGCTAATGACTTTATGAGAAATCAAGATACTATAAAACAGATCAGAACCAAACAAATGAAAAAATAGAAGGCAATGTGAAATATATCATTGGAAAAACCACTCACCTGGAAAATAGATCCAGGAGAGATCATTTAAAAATTATTGGACTACCCGAAAGCAATGATAAAAAAAGAGCCTAAACACCATCTTTTAAGAAATTCTCAAGGAAAATTGCCCTGATTTTAGAACTAGAGGGCAAAATAGAAATTGAAAAAATTCACTGATTGCATCTTGAAAAAGATCCCAAAAAGAAAACCCCTAGGAATATTATACTCAAATTCCAGGTCAAGGAGAAAATACTGCAAGCAGTCAGGAAGAAACAATTTGAGTATTGTGGAAACACAATCAGGATAACACAGGACATAGCAGCTTCTACAGTAGGGGAGTGAAGGGCTTGGAATATGATATTCTGGAGGTCAAAGGAGCTAGGACTAAAACCAAGAATCACCTACCCAGCAAAACTGAGTATAATGTTTCAGGAAAAAAATATGGTCATTCAATGAAATAGAGGACTTTCAAGCATTCTTGATGAAAAAACCAGAGCTGAACAGAAAATTTGAAGGTAAATAGGAAAAAGAAATCATAATGAACTTATTTAAAGTTGAACTATTTACATTCCTACATAGAAAAATGATCATCGTAACTCATAAGACTTTTCTCAGTATGAAGATAGTTGGAGGGAAAAAATATATATACACATATGTATGTAAAGGAGGATGTATGTATATACACATATATATATGTCAGTGTGGGCATTTGTATGTTCATGTATACATAGACAGAAGGCACAGGATGAGTTGAATATGAAGGAATGATATCTAAAAAATAAAATTAAGGGGCAGCTAGGTGGCGCAGTGAGTAGAGCATTGGCTCTGGAGTCAGAAGGACCTGAGTTCGGATCCAGCCTCAGACACTTAACACACACAAACAAACAAACAAAAAAACAAAAACCTAGCTGTGTAACCTTGGGCAAGTTACTTAACCCCAATTGCCCTCCAAAAGGCAAAAAATAAATAAATAAACAAATAATAAAATTAAGAGGTGAGAGAGGAATTACTGGGAGAAAAAGAAAGTGAGTGATAGTTTAGGTAAATTATCTCATATAAAAGAGGCAAGAAAAAACTTTTACAATAGAGGGGAAGATCAGGAAGGTGAAAGGGAATGGGACAACCTGATTCTCACTGAATTTGGCCTAAGGAGGGAATAACATACACATTCAATAGGGTATCTTACCCTACAGGAAAATAAGGGGTTAGGGGATAGGAGGGGGAGGAGAGAAGGGAGGGCAAATTGGGGGAGATGATAGTTAGAAGCAAACATTTTTGAAAAGGGATAGGGTCAGAAGAGAAAATAGATTAAGTGGGGGGCAGGATAGGATGGAGGGAAATATAGTTAGTTTTTTCACAATATAACTACTATGGAAATGATGTGGGTAACTACACATGTACAATTTATATTGAATTGTTTATCTTCCCAGTGGGGGTGGGTGATGAGGGAAGAAGGGAAAAAAAATCTGGGGGAGTATATAAGAGAGAACAGATGGGGAAAGGGGTATTCAGTAGGCTTGCTATTTTGGGGTGGGGTGTAGGGGAAAGACAGGCAGAGACAAAAAATTGTAACTCAAAATCTTCTGGAAATGGATGTTGAAAACTAAAAATAAATACATTATGAAATTTTTAAAAAAGGGGGGGGGACCTTAAGAAATGCATAAAACATTGCTTTTACTAATAGTATCAAACAAACATTTTTGGCAAAGGGTTAAAAAAACACCAAAAAAGAACAAAGTTAGTTTTGATTGGCCTCAATGGGAAGAAACTGTCATGTGGGGCTTGTGAATCTGGGCAAATTTACTGCCACATCAATTGATCCTAATCAACTAGATTTTAACCTTGAAGATCACAAGATGTAACACTGGAAGAGACCTCAGAAGTGATTTAATAGAACCCCCTTACTTTACAGATGGGGAAACACCCTCAGGGAGGTGAAGTGTCTGTCAAAGCCCATTAGTGACAACTCAGGGAGCAGAACTGGAATCCTGGACTCCTGCATCACATCATTCTTCCTCTCACACTGCTGAACTGGGGGTTTTAATCCACATGCCTGAAATGAAAAGTCTCAGGCCCTATTATCAGAGGCAGCTAGTTACTTTAAGCTTCTCAGCATTTCTCTCTCCCTAACTACTTCTATAATTATGTCACCACCAACAAGATTTTGTTGGGATGCATTTAGTCAGATCTAATTGTTCTGATTTCTATCTTTAGTGTTGTTTTCAGTTCCTCATGAGGCACATTAGGTAATCCAATGAATGAATGAATGGAAAAGCATTTATTAAGCCCTTACTATGTGTCTTGCATTGTGCTAAGTATTGGGGATAAGAACAAACAAACAAACAACAGTCCTTTCCCTCATAGAGCTTATGTCCTAATAGAGAGAGATATAAGGAGTTGGAGGAATTATATACTGTGAGGCAGGCAAATGGTGAGACAGTTTCAGTGGCTGGTTGGATAGGCTATGAAACTGAATCATGGGCTGGTAGCTAGGGCCAGTCAGTAGATATAATGGGCTGAGTAGATTAGTTTGCATGCACTCAGGTCATCTATGAATTGGGTTGGGCCCCAAGGAGATAACTCTGAAGATGAGTGGGCCAGCTTCTCCAAGGACTTAGAACATGGATGCAGAAAGACCTAGGTATGGAGGGCCAGTTCTAAGGTATGATGTGGAGGGTGCTGGCTTAAGTATGGAAGAGAGAGTCATAAGTGGCAGGGAGTTTGAGAGATGGCCTGGGTGGGATGTACAAGTGGAGTACTGAGATGTGAGGGTCCAAACAGGGTGTTTCTGTTCCACCATCATTAATGATGAGAATAGTTTGCTGGAAATGCTGGGTAGTCAGCACGTTGCACTTACATTGGTGTTAACTTTAGATGTAAATATAAAACTGTGATCTATCCAAATATCCTATGGCTTAAAAAGAATTTAACAAATATAAGAACAGCAATAAATGGTAACATTTGAAGCATTAATGTCCACTTAGTTTGTTAGGTAGGGGTTGAAAGTTCTAATCTCAGAGATGCAGGTTTAATTCCCATGTTGGTCATTGTTGCTGTTTGTCCACTCTCAAAGAGGACCAATGACATCAGGAGGGTGATGTCTTGACTTGCTCATGAATTGAAGTGAGGCAGAGCTGCACAAGGTCATCAGCCTCACTTTCTTCCAGGGTAATTTACGAAGCAGTATGGTATAATGAAAAAAGAGGCCTGAAATTGGGTTCTACTCTTTGGTTTGCCATTAGCAGTGACTTCAAACGAGGCATTTCACCCATCTATTCAAATCTGGCCTCCACACTTCTTAGCTATGTTACCCTGAGCAAATTACTTAACCTGAGTTTCCCCAACTGTAAAATGGGGAAAATAATAGCATCTATCTCTCAGGTGAAGATCAAAGGAGATATTTGTAAAGTGTTTAGCACAGTCTTTAACAAATGCTTGTTTTTTAGGGGCAGCTAGGTGGCGCAGTGAATAGAGCGCTGGCCCTGGAGTCAGAAGGACCTGAGTTCGGAGCCAGCCTCCGACACTTAATCCACACAAACAAAAACCTAGCTGTAACCTTGGGCAAGTTACTTAACCCCAACTGCCCTAAAGGGGAAGCTAGGTGGCACAGTGAGTAAGAGCGCCGGCCTCGGAGTTGGGATGACCCGAGATCAGATCCGGCCTCAGAAAATGAGCACCCACGCATAAATAATGACTAGCCGTGTAACCTTGAGCAAGTTATTTAACCCCAATTGCTTAAAAAAAAAAAAATTAAAGAAATGCTTGTTTTTTCTTTCCTTCCCATGGGTGTGCTTATGATATTTCCTCCAATTCCTCCATCAGATTCATTTTCTGAATGTTAGGCCTAAATTTTAGAGGTAGGCTGGTATAGTAGATAGAGTACTTGGTGTTCAAAAGAAAGTCCTGTGTCTGAAATGTACTAGTTGTGTGACCCAGAGCAAGTCACATCATATGCATCTCAGGCACTTAACTTGTTTCCCAAGTCACAGTTGTTTTTCATTTGTATTGGTGAGGGAAATTGTGGTGTCCCCATGAAGACCCATGTTTCCTTCTTGTATTTGAATATGCCTACTTTATACAAATGAATAACCCTGTTTTCCTACTTTGCTCTCCTACTACCCTTTTATGAGTTATTTTAACTCCAAGTTAATGAGAAGCAGCTTGGTATAAAACAAGGGGATTGGACTAGATGACCTCTAAGGTCCCTTAGAGATCTATATCTCTGTTCTAGCCCCAGCTTAGACACTTACTAGCTGTGTGACCTGGAATGATAGCTTTCATCTTAGTGCGTCTTCATTTATAAAATGGGCTGGTTGGAATCTATGAGCTCTGAGTTTCTTTTTAGCTCTTTTATTATACCTCTATCCCTGGCATGATTACTAGCTGTGGGTGCATCTGGGCCCTCTTCCCTTTATACCCTCTCAGGGACCTTATCAGATAACATGGGTTCAATGATCATCTTTTTTTTTTTTTAAAGCAATTGGGGTTAAGTAATTTGCTCAAGGTTACACGGCTAGTCATTATTTGTGTGTGGGTGCTCATTTTCTGAGGCCGGTTTTGATCCCGGTCATCCCAACTCCGAGGCCGGCGCTCTTACTCACTGCGCCACCTAGCTGCCCCGGATGATCATCTTTCTCCAGATAATTACCAGACCTAAACTTAGTTTCTCTCCTGAGCCCAAGTTCCACTCTATAAATTTCCTGTTGGACATTTCCAACAGTGTCCCATGGGCACCTTAAGCTCAATACATCCACAAATCTAAAATATAACTCATTATCTTCCCTCTCCAAAAAAAAAAAAACCCATCCCTTTCCCAACCTTCCTTCCAGTCACCCAGGTTTCTAATCTCCATCATCATCTTCTGCTCACTTTCCCACTCCACATGTCTAAATAGTTGGCGAATCTCATTATTTCTGTCTCAACAACATCTCTTGCAGATATTCCCTCCTCTCTCCTGTTCAACCTCCATCACCTCTTGCCTGGACTATTGCAATAGCTTTCTAATTGGTCCCCGTCTCATGTCTCTTCCTATCACAAACTAGCTGCCACAAACTGCCAAGTTATTTTTTCTAAAATATGTTTGACATTTAAAGCTCTTCACAGCCTGGCCCCTTCCTACACTCTACTCCCCTCCTCTTCTGTCCAGTAATATTAGCCTACTGCCTATTCCACACATCAGCTACTTCATCTCCCATCATCATGCCTTTGCACTGAATAAAATGATTACCTTTCATTGATGTCAGTTAGGGACCACCTTTTTTTTATCTTCTTTTTGGAGGGGGGAAGGTGATTTGCCCAAGGTCACACGGCTAGTTTTGTGTTAAGTCTGAGGCCGGATTTGAACAGGTCCTCCTGACTCCAGGGCTGGTGCTCTATTCACTGCACCACCTAGCCACCCAAAGGGACCACTTTCTAAAGGAAGCCTTTCCTGGTTTCCCCAGCTGCTAGGGCATTCCCTCCCCCAGTGTCCTTGTATTCATTTTGTATACATTCCCCATATGCTCAAATATTATGTGTGTGCATATTGTATCCCTGGAAAGAATTAAGTCCCTTGAAGCAGAGACTTTTTTTTTCTTTCTATCTCTATCACTTTAGCACAGTGCCTGGTACATGGCAAGAACTTAATAAATGCTTGCTGATTGAGATAGTCACACACAGATATAAAAAAGGCAAAGACAAAACCAAACCAAACCACAACTATCACTGATCAGAAGTCTTTTATTTTCCCTTCAGCAGGCACTTTAAATTGTGTGATCTTAAAACAGAATGAACTGAATTATGAGACTATAAATCTAGGAATGGAACAAGTAGAGACTATGTTTCAACAAAATGCTCCCCTTATAAATATCCCTTAGAGCTGCCAAATATATGGAAGCACACAGAGGTCGTCTGTCTTGCTCCTCCTGGATGTCCAATTGCTTCGTCAAGATTCCTGAGTTCTAAGTGTGATTAACCCTTGGTTCTGACACATGTAATTGAATTCTTGGCCGGACCTATACCCTCATTAATGTCTGTATCCTCACTGCCTAGCACTGTGCTTGTAAAGAATGGTAGGTATTTAATAAATGCTTGTTGATTGGCTGATTTCGTCTTTGTATCCCCAGTGCCTAGAACAGTAACCGGTACACAGCAGACACTTAATAACTGAGAAGCCAGAGGTCAAATGTAGTAGGCTCACGCCATAATGCCACTTCAGCCTGGTTCCTGGAGCCCAATCCAGAAGCACAAGTTCAGAATCACTAGGGCTTCTGAATCAGAAAATTAATTGTTGTCCAAGAAGAAGATCCCAGGTATTAGATGATGACACTCCTCCCACTATGGGAGCTTTCTCTCTCCTAGAACAGGAGGACACAGAAAAGAATTAATCACGAACTGTGAGGGCAATATTCACTATAATCCCAACATGCATAAAGCACCTACTAGATAGGAAACTCTTTGAGGGTAGACTAGGTTCATTTGTTCTCTCTCTCCCTTCCTCCCTCCCTCATCCCTCATCTCCTCTTTCCCTCCTTGACTCTCCTTTGTATCAAACACCTCCTAACATGATTTACACATAGTAACTGCTCATTGTTTCTGTTTTCTCATATGAAGCATAATTACTGCCAGGGGTAGACAATATATAACCAGTCCCTTGAGAACTATAGATCATATAAGACCAGCAAATAATTGCTATGGACTAGAACTTTCTATCTATTATACAAAAAAAAAAAAAAAACAACTAAAACAAAACAAAACTGGAGAGTTGGTGCATGGTTCAAAATGAGGGTGTATGAATAGTTCAGATCAGTGGCGCCCAAAGATTTGAATAGTACACTAAAAAGCAAAGACATCACCTCACTAACAAAGGTCTTTAAAGTCAGAACTATGGCTTCTGCAGTAGCAATGTATGGTTGTGAGAGTTGGACTATAAGAGAAGTTGAGCACCACAGAATCGACACTTTTGAATTGTGGTGCTGGAGGAGGATTTTCACAGTCCCTTGGACAGTTAGGAGATCAAATCAGTCAATACTTAAAGAAATTAATTCAGGCCATCTTACAGGAAGGTCAAATACTGAAGTTATAATGTTTGGCCACATAATGAGAAGAAAGAAGTCACTGAAAAAGATTCCAGTATTGGGACAGAAGGCATAAGAAGGGCATGGCAGAGGACGAGATAGATAGGTAGTGTCACGGAAGCAATGAACATGAGCTTGGACAGATTTCAAGAGATAGAAAAGGACAGAAGGACCATGGTGTTCTATGGTTCAATGGGTTAGGAGGAGTTGGACACGACTGAAAACAGTAAGTTCAACCCAAATAGAAACAATCCCCCTTTGGGAGTTTTGCTAGGAGTGAGTTTGACACCTCTGGCCTAGATTACTGGAGGGACATCTTTATATTACAGAGTTAGAGTTGAAAGGACCTTTAGAGGTCATCTGATTCAATCCCTTTATTTTATGGATGAAGAAATTAGGCCAAGACAAGCTAAATGACTTACCCAGGGCCATACAGGGTTTGAGCTCACTTGTTCAATTTAAAATCCAGTTCTTTTTCCTCCCACTGTGACATGTTGCCTCACTTACACTGGCTTTCACTATAGCACTGTGGGAGGTAGGGTGGGAGGAAGAGAGGGAAGAAAGGAACAGAAGGAGGAGGAAAAGAGAGAGGAAGAGATCTTTTTCATTTGAGCACAATTATGCCTCTTAATATCACACAGATGGAGAACTATCAGGGTTGTTAGGAGTAATTATGAGTAACTGAGTAATTAACTAGTCCTCATGCATCTCAAAATTCTCTCACCTTCCCCCCCCCCCACTTCTAATTAGATTTTTATTAGCACTTTCAAGTGATAAAATTCAAATTACTAAAATTAGCAGTAAGGAGGATGGGGGAGAAGAAGGGATGAAAGAAATGGTCTTCCTATCCTTATATATGTCCCTCAGATTCTTGCTTCAGTCTTCTCAGGCTATTCCTCCCAGCCCGGAGTGCCTTCTTTCCTTCCTCTCTGCCTATCCAAATCCTGTATTTCTTGTAGGACTGGGGTCCATAACATTTGTTGGGTCACAGACCCCTTTGGCAGTCTGGTGAGAACCCCTTTTTGGAATACTGTTCTGAGATAAAGAAAACAAAATGCATAGGATTATGAAGTAAATTACATTGAAATATAGCACATTTTTATATAAATTATACATTATATCATAGATACAATATATAACTATATACATATGTCACATATTTTATATATACACATACACCGGTGCACATACTACATATGTATGTGTGTATGTATGTGTGTATGTATTCACAGACACGCACAAAGTTCAAGGACCTTGGGTTAAGAATCTCTGTCTAAGCCTAGCCTGAGGGCCATAGTCTCCAAGAAATCTCCAACCATTCTAATTTACCTCAAATTACTTATTTTTTTTTTTACTTCAGCACTTAACACAGGATTAACCAATGTGGTTTTGTTTGTTGTTTACTGTTCCACATGGGGTGACTGTCCCCCGAGTTCTTAAGGGCAGACAAAGAAATAGAACTTTTCTATTTCTCCATCCTACAACAAGGTCTAACAATGTTGTGTTTGGAGCAGGTGCTCAGTAAATGTTTCCTAGTGGTTTGTGTGACTTGAATGGATTTCGTTCATGGATATGCTACTTCTGTATTATAGCAAGAATGGCCACCTGGGAAAAACTCTATTATAATAGCAACAAAATGGTTTAGTAGATAGTGCACTGGACTTGGAGATAAGATTCTGCTTCAGATACCTGCTAACCATCTGATCCTGTGGCCTCTCTTGGTTTTAATTTCCTTATCTATAAAATGAAAGGATTGGACATTATGAACAATTAAACCCTTAATGGCCAATTTCAGTTCTAAACCTATGATCCTATGAATTAGTTCTATCATTGCTTCTCCTCTCAACAATGCACTCTCAAACATCTGATAATTATGGGTCTTGATTTTTATTTTTTTGTTCAAAACATAGCCCTTAGTTGAGGTATCATGTTGTAACAAGAAAAAAGGGGAAGGAAGTCAAGGAGGGCCACAGAATTTTATTTAGGGCTCCTTCATACAAGTCTCAACTTGCCCAAGAAATCAATTTTCTTAGAAAATAGATTGGTATCCGGCTTGTATCTAAAAAGCTCACTGATTGGACTAAAACGTCAAGTGAAAAGAGATAGAAATCATTAGTGCTTTATTATGAGTTGACAGTGAGTTGTGGTTGAGAGAGCCTGAAATCTACCTTGTCTTCTCCCAGAAAGAGTATGCATGGTCTAATTTGCAAAACTGACTAATGAAGTACTACAGATCAGTGCAACATAAGACTGCCAAGAAAGAGAGCAGGTTCTCTTGGTGGTCATCAAGCAGGACGGTGTTCAGACAAGCTGGACCTTTTGACATTAGAACTGTAAGTTACTACTGGACTTATTTCTAAGAGAACACAAGGATAGGTATGAAAGAAATATTTAGATACACTAGGTTTCTGTTTGTGTTTTGTTAATTTGATGTTGCTTGGACTTATTTTTTTATAAGTGGCTCTTTATAAGTCATTCTGTCGTGGTTTTTACTAAGAACTTGTTATAAAGGTATATGTTAATAGCAGAAAAATTTATAGAAAGAAGTTCAAGACATGCCTCCTTGAATTTTTCTGTAATTACAGGCTATATAGGGATGTGAATGGACAGTGGGGGGAGGTTGTTATTCTGGTGGTATTTTAGATGAGATCAACTTTGAGATTATGAATTATAATAGGCAACAGTTGCATGTCTTCAGTATTGAAGTATTTCACAATTTCTGTGAAAAATACCTAGAGATTTTTAACAAGAAGTGTGACAGGTTGGTCAATAAAGCTAATGCTTTAATGGGATGGTTAGGTGGTGGAGTAATAGAGTGATGGGCCTGGAGTAAGAAAGATTCATCTTCCTGAGTTGAAATCTGGCCTCAGACACTTATTAGCCATGTAACCCTGGGCAAGTCTTTTATTCCTGTTTGCCTCAGTTTCCTCATCTGTAAAATGAGCTGAAGAAAGAAATGGCAAACCACCCAGTATTTCTTTTTTTTTGGAGGGCTATTGGGGTTAAGTAACTTGCCCAAGGTCACACGGCTGGGTTTTTATTTGTGTGTGCACTGTGTCTGAGGCCGGATCTGAACTCAGTCCTTCTGACTCCAGGGCCGACGCTCTACTCACTGCGCCAACCTAGCCGCCCAACCACCCAGTATTTCTGCCAAGAAAATCCCAAATGGGGTCATGAAGAATTGGACACAACCGAATAACAACAAAAAAGCTAATGCAATTTTTCAGTTTTGGGTCTGGACCTATACTAAGAAATTATTTTGCTATTTTTAGTCTTAGGGAGCTGCTTAGTTACTGAGAAGGTAAGTGACTTGCCCAGGGTCACACAGTTAACATAGCTTGGAAGCTGATCTTGAATCCAGGCCTTTCCAACTCAAAGCCAGCTCACTGTAGCATGCTGCTTCTAAGTGTAATCTTAAGCGGTATCAATAACAGAGTATCCAGAAGGGGTCAAGGGATAGGCCTTTTCTCTTCTGCTTTGATCAAACTATATCTAGAATACAGTGTTCAGTTCTGGTATTCACATCTTAGGAAAGATGGAAGAATACATTTAAGGAGTATGGTCATGATTGTAAAGGGCCTGAAAGCTGTGCCATGTTTGGATTGACTGAGGGAATGTGAACTGGTTATTGGGAAGTGGGAAAGTTTAGCTTGGCATGATGCAGGGGGTAAAAGGATTAACAACATGATAACTGTGTTCAAGCAGTCAAAAGACCATGGATTTAGAGCCAAAATTGACCTCAGAGGTTATTTCGTCCAACCCCTTCATTTTATGGATAAGGAAAATAAGGTTGAGAGAGAAATGCCTTGCTTAAGTCATGTGTAAGAAATATTAGACTCATTTTTCTTGGACCCCAAAGACAGAACTAGGAACAAATGGGTAGATGTTCTGGAGATGTAGATTTTGATTTGAGGTAAAGGAAAACTTGATAGAGGAGAACCAAAGAGGCATGAGCCACCTTGGGAAGACAAGAGGTCTTTGAGAGATGTTGTGATGGAATGTAAATAATGCTTTAAGGAAGGGCCCTCCTGGCTTAGAGTGAATGTCAATGGTGACTGTTGCTCTTTGGAACAGCAACCCTAATGGTCTTACCCTCCCAGCTTGATTTTTTTTCTTTTTTTCTAAATAAAGGGACCATCCCTTGAATTATTTTAAAAAGAGGTCTATTCATTAAATTGGCGTTACCTCACTCTAAGTGAGCATGTGAAAAGGCCTAAGCCTAAAAGGGCCAGGGTCTCCCATTGCATCCTGGGTCACCTCTGGTCATCCTGATCACTAGACCCAGATGGCTCTGGAGGAGAAAGTGATGCTGGTGACCTTGTACAGTCCTCCCTCACTCAAATCAAAGTCAACTGCAAGCCATGTCATCATTTCCCTCTTCGAAAACAAAGGATAAACACAAGCCATCTAGATTCCAGTTGTACTAAAAGATCTCATAGATTCCTTCCAAGTTTTGAAACGGATTTTTTCTCCACCATGGGGAAATTTTAAGTTACAAGTTATCAAAGGTCACCACCTAGTGGCAAGTAATGAAACCAATGTCATAAGTCAAACTAGGCAGTGAAAGTCACTGTACTGGTTAGTGTAGAAATTAATTTTTCTTTCTTTTATTTAATAACTAATTATTGTATTAGGACCAAGGTTTTTCCCCTTTTCTATTTCCTCATCCAGAAACCAATCAGTGTGGGAAATTTCTTTTAGAGATTTACCCAGGCCAAAATCTAATCAGACAGTAAAAGAAATTCTAAGTTTGGGCTAATGGGGTATTCTTGTTCACAGTGTTTGCTCAGGCAGGTTCTGGGAAAATGTTGATTCTCCCTATTATCAAAATAAGTGATATGTAAATTGATGTCTTTCTAACCAAGATTTGAGTGACCTAAGTCATGTACCCCAAGATAGCCCACCTCCTATTTGATTAACCAATCAGAGTTGAGTAGGTATCCCTCAGGAATACTTCCTCTTTGAAGGGCAGAGAAACTGTGACCCCCACCATCACCATTAGGGGTCTTTGGTCTAAGAGAAACCGCCAAATATTCATTCTTGTATTAATAACCTGCTGACCTTATTAATAAAATATTTAAATTACCCAGAAATTATGTCTTGCAAACCTTTTTAAAAGTCACATTAAGTGACATTATTTCATCATATTAACTGGTAACATGAAGGCCCTGGTATACTGATAGACTTGGATCCTGACCAAATTCTTTCAATAATTTTACTTGGTTTAATTCTCCCCATCTGCAAAATAAAAGAGTTGGGCTAGTGGATCCCAAGGTGAATTTTTAGTTCTACCCATCTATGATTCTACAAGAAATCCAGTCCAATGAAAACCTAAGAGTTAAACTCAACCACATCCTTTGTCTGCCATACTGAAGCAGCTAAGTGGCACAGTGGATACAGTGCTGGATTCTGGAATCAGTAAGACCTGAGTTCAAATCCAGTCTCAGACACTTACTAGCTTTGTGACCCTGGGCAAGTCACTTAACTTCCGTTTGTTTTAGTTTCCTTAGCTGTACAATGGGGATAATAACAACAACTACTTTTCAGAGTTGTTGTTAAGGATCAAATACAATAGTATTTGTAGCGCTCTTAGCAGAAAGTACCTGGTACATAGTAGGGGTTATATTAATGCTTATTTTCTCTCCCTTCCCTTGTCATCCCAATTAGTCTCACCAACTCATTTGGTTATAACTTGAGAGCTGAAAGGGATGTGAGAGGCCACCAAGTCCATTCCCCTCACTTTATAGATGAGGAGAGTGAGGCCCACATAAAAGACTTGCCCAGGTCTCAGGGCTTTCTATTAGTATCTGAGGCTGAATGTGAACTCAGGTTTTACTGAATTCTAAGCCCATAACTCTATCCACTGTATCACCTAACTCCCTGTGGCTCCAGCATTTCCTATGCATGGCCTCCTGGGCCCCTAACACAACAGGTAAGTGGGCCTCAGGTGGTGGCCTCTGTCCTGGTATTGATCACGTGATTGCCAAATAGAGAGCAGCTGGCAAGCCCATGAAGCATTCCTGATCTGAGCCCAAAAAAGCTTCTAGGAAGGTCTGAAGAAGACCTTCCGTGACCTAGAGTCACTGTAAGATGTGTATGTTTGGTTTGGGCCAGTATTACAATTCTAGGACACTTTGGGGCTCACTCCATTACCCACCATGGTCCTCACCAGGGAATTTTGAGAGGCTTCTGAGAGCTTCCAACTATAATGTTTCTACTTTCCCTCAGGGAAATCCTCAAAACCACTTTACCCCCTGCGTGTTTCCTATAACATCTGTCTGCCAAGAAGTGAGTCACCCTTTCTACCCACCACCCCATGTTGAGACTGAAGTGAGTCCCCAAAAGCCACTTGCGGTCAGACCTCTGAGGCAGTCCTTACATCTTAAGGACCTGGATAGGGCTTTCTTCTCAAGATGGTAATGCCACAGAGCTAGCTAGAAACTCCTAGAGGGGTTATCCAGTGGCCCTCCACAGACCACTCTGAACTCAGTATCATGGGAAACAGTGGCACTTATAGGGGTTTCCTAATGGTTGCTTTAACATCCACCATGGCAACACATACCACTAGCTTTCTTGTTGCTCTCTCCCCCAAACAAGCCTGACCTTTTCCTAGTTTCTGTACAATTGGGTAGGGAGTAGGAAGCTTATGTTCTATACAAATTGTTGACACCTTCTTCTAGGGACAGAGGAATTTCTTCAGCTGGAGAATGAGAAAGTTGGAGAAGATAATCTCTAAGGTTTCTGCCAGCTCTGGGTACCATGATCTCTGAGTTTGGGAGCCATAATCAATGACCCAGATATCAGAAGGGACACAGTAGCTCTGACAATGCTTTGAAATTCGTTACTGTCATTCACATAGTGCTTTTGGGTATTTTCTGTATATTATTTCATTTGATATAAGTATTACCATAATTAATTTGCCCCATAGCAAATGGGAGGAAAGTGACGCTCACATGGTCTTCTGAACTCTAAGACTTATGCTTTCTCTACAATCTGTTGGAGATGTTGCCCTTTCTAAAATTAGTTCCCACAAACTCACCCCCTCCTAAGAGAGTTGGTGTCAGAGGCATTTATTAAATACTTGTTTTGAATACAGCACAGCAAATGTTTTCCACTATTAGAATGTAAGCTTTTTGAGGGTAGGTATTAAAATTTCACTTTGTTTTTGGATCTCCACTGCTTAGCATAAAGTCTGGCATAAAGCAGGTACTTAATAAATGCTCTTTGGCTGCCTGAACAGTTTGTAAAACTTGTCGAGGGTTGGTTACCCCTTGACTAGGAGAGATCACCCTTTTCACAGATGCCAAATATATAACACTATGCCAGATTAATGGGTCTTCTTTTCCGTGCCCTACCATCACAGCAAGTAACCCCCAGGCTCACCGAACGCCTTTCCACATTCCCTTTTTTCCTGACATTCTTGCCTGGAATGACTTCTAGGGAGCGGTAGCTTGGAGGCTTCTCTTCTGTCCAGCTTGGGGGTTGAGAAGGACGGTGGGATTTCCAGCTTTGACGATATTGCCGTTCCTTCTCTTCTTCTGAACTCCAAGAGCTGTGGCAAGATGGTGGGGAATAGCTTCGGTGTCGGTGGCTACGGTGCCTGTAGGCGCTCTCCCTTTGGCCTGGTCGATGGCGCCTCCCTGGAGAGCGACTCCGTTGTGTTGAGTGGTTGGGGCGCCAGTGGGCCTCTCGGGAATAGGACCCATCATCACTCAGGCTATCAGAGTATGGCCTAAACCTGTGTGAGACCTCCTCTCTGGAGTTCCAATGGCTTCCACTCTTATAGTTCTCACGACCCCTATGCTCTGAGGCTTTGGGCTTTGGCTGTGGTTCCAAGGACCCTCGACGGAAGTCAGAGTAATGATTCAACCTTCTCTCCTGTTTCCCCTCTTCCAGAGCCCAAGGTCTCCTGGAAAACTGCTGGTGAGATGATTCACTGGTCCTCTGGGAGGAGGGAAGTTCTCTGACCAAGGGGGGAAGGTGGATAATCCTGCGTTCCACTATTTCTGAACCCAGGGAGGACAACATGCTGCAGTGACGACCAACTCTTGCTTTGTGGTCTGGTGGGAGGGACTGGGCAGGGTTGAGTTTCTGCAGTTCCTTCTCTAAGTACTCTAGCACTCCATTGGCAGCAGGGGCATGAGTTGGTGTTGGGGGCACGGGCATCTGAGGGAAGCTGGCTGGTGGGGAAAAATCTAAACATAAAGAGAAATGACAATATCACTGTATGATAAGCCCCAAGATAAATTTATTTCCCTGGTTCTGAGGGGTACCAGAAAGTCCCCTGGAACACCTTCTTTATTTCCTTTTCAGACTAACTGTTTGATTTGTGCTTCTTCTCTATGGGCTGTAGAAATCCTCGTTGTCCTTTTCCCGAAGGCCCCAAATTAGCCCATGTTCTTACCCTCAGCCCTCCTACATTTCTTTGGTAGGGTTTACCTCGCTGCAGCAGCGGGTTCATTTGGTAAGATGAAACCTGGGAGCTCCTGTCAGCTCCCCAGTAGAGGGGTTTTTCCATCATCTGGGGGATTAGTGCCCGAGCCTGCTTCATATACCGGTGCCGGGCCAGGGCTGCAGGGGGAGAAGGAGAAACGATTACCTTCACTCTGTGTAATTTCTCAACCCCTTATGAGATCAGAAAGCAATGTGGTGTGTGGGGAAATAGCACTGCATTTGGAGTAAGAAACACTGGGTTTAAGACCCACTTCTTCTACTGGTTAGCTAGATGAGCCATAACCCCTAAACTTCAGTTTTCTCATCTGCAAAATGGAAATTATGTCACCTATCCCACTAGGTTAGTTTTGAGGGAAATGTTCTATAACTCTGAAACTACCTAAATGTGAATCAGTATTAGCCACCCTTTCCAGAAAGCAGTCTCTCCTTCAAATCTGCTGTGCCATATTTTCAGTGGATAGGAGGTTTGGAAGGAAATACCAGCCAGAACCTGGACTTCCATCAACCCTGAAATGTAGATTCATCAAAGACTTTTCCACAGAGAACAAAAATCATTTGCTTTTAAAATTTTACCACTCTGTGAGGAGGGGAGAAGGGAGAAAATCTGGAACTCAAAGTTTTAAAAATAAATGTTAAAAAAATTGTTTATGGGGCAGCTAGGTGGCACAGTGAGTAGAGCATCGGCCCTGGAGTCAGAAGGACCTGAGTTCGGATCCGGCCTCAGACACTTAACGCACACACAAACAAAAACCTAGCCATGTGACCTTGGGCAAATTACTTAACCCCGATTGCCCTCCAAAAAGCAAAAAAAAAAATTGTTTATACATGCAACTGGGAAATAAGATATACAGGCAATGGGGTATAGAAATCCATCCTCCCCTACCAGAAAGTAAGGGGGGGGGGTGGGATGGGAAGAAATATAAGAGAGAGCAGATTTGGGGAAGTGGTATTCAGTATGCTTGCCATCTTGGGGTGGGGAACAGGGAAAAGATGGGGAGAAAATTTGTAACTCAAAATCTCGTGTAAATGAATGTTGAAAACTAAAAATAAATAAATACATTTTTAAAAATTAAAAAAAAAATGTTACCACTCTGCTTTCCCCTGAGGTGACACAGCATGTATTTTATCAAGCATCCAAATAAATTTTGGCAATTGACCAAGATGGCATCCAGTCACTAGCCAGAAATAGAAGGCACAAACACAGCAAATTGTTAAGGATACAGGCCAGGAAGTCTGGGAGGGCAGAAGGAAGTATATAGTTCTACAATAATGTGTCCTCTGCTTCCTCCTAGGTATGAGCAATGAGTATGGGAGGTAGTCAAGGGAGTACTTGGTGCTAACCAGGGATTCAGGCAACAGCTTTCTGCTCTTCTTGCCAATCGTGGCATTGGAAGGGGTTGGAAGGGGAACTTGGAAGTCGTCCTTAACAAGTGGGCTTGTAGCCTCCAAGTGTAGGGAGATAGTCTACTCCACTTTTGGACAACTCTAATTAGGCCTCCTACAAAGCCCAAAGCTATCTCTGCAGCTTTAATTCAGCGTTTAGCTCTCTCACTGTGGTGAAGCAAAGTAGAATCCCTCTTTCACATGACAGCCGTTCAAAGACTTGGAGAATTTTTTGTCTTTTTCCCTCACAATCCCTACCTCATCTTTCCTTCTCTAGGCTAAAAATCCCCAGTTTCTTCACCCAGACTTCTCTCTACAGGGGCTTTCTTCAATGACGGGAACCTAGCAGGAGGAGGAAGGAAGGGAAATACCAGTCCCCATTAAGGGTAAAAGCAGGAAGGTAGTAGACGAGCCTCCCCATCTATCTACCCTAAAAAATTCCACTCTGACCTTTAAGAGCTTACATTCTCAAGTGACAAGAGACTCACACTGCACACAGCTCATCCATCAAAATAGATACTTGCGCATGGAGGAATTCTTTGCTAAACTTTCAGTTTTCTCTGGCCAAGAATCTCTATCTTGAGGGAGGAATATCTTACAAAGTAGCACACCTGTCCCTTGCCCATGCAAAAGGTACTCATGTGTTTCAAAGAGGAATGTAACTGAAAAGGACATCCCTAGAGTGTTCAAGGTTGACTTTCTAGCCTAGAGCTCCTTACCTTGCACTTAAAAACCTTTGCACCCGTAGACTTTCTTGCCTACACTAGAAGAGCAATATGCTAGGTGTGATGGTGTATAATGTTGGGTCTGGAGTTATGAAGATCTCAGACACTTACTATCTGTGTGACCCTGGGTAAGTAATTTCAACCTGTTTGCCTCAGTTTCCTCATCTGTAAAATGACCTAGAGAAGGAAATAGCAAATCGCTGCAATAGGTTTGCCAAGAAAACCTCAAATGGGGTCACAAAGAGTTAGAAACAACTGAACAAGAAGAAGAAGAGGGTGTGGGGAACTAGGGACAGAAGGGACAATGTGAGTGGGATCAAGCATTATGGGATATAAAATGCTGCTTTTATGGGAAAACAACTGAGGGGCTATAAATCTAGAATGCAGAGAATAGCACAACAGCGACCTCAGAAGCATCCTGTGCTCAAAAGCCTGGGAGTGAGCCACAAGCAAGCTCGGAGTGCCCAGGGAATATGTTGGCAGAGGCTCCTCCTGTTGGATCATCATCCCTTTCAGAAATACCAAGGATGCTCACTCCTCCATCCTCCCTCAGTAACAGCTCTCTGTCTTTTCAGCATTTCCTCTGCACTAGCACTAAAAGGCACCCCCAGGAAGCCTCCCACCTCCTGCTGCCCTCATCACTGTGATCCAGCTACTCACTCTGCTGCTGCCCCCGACTCTCATTTCTACCCACCTCCACCTACGTCTTCCCAGGCTCCCATTATTGCCGAAGGTCTCTTTGCCAGTTTTGCTTATTATTTCATGTTCTATTATGAGCAACCTCCCACATAGAATAGACCTTTTTCACAAGTGGTTTCTACCCCCCACCCCCAACCTTGCTTTAACTAGAATCTAGCTTTCCTCTGAGATGCTCCTTCCCTCATATTGCTTTTAATGAAGGACACATTTCCTCTACTCACTCAAAAGGAAGGAAAGGTCAGCATCAATTTGCAGTAACTACAGCTCATATTTACATAACTTTGCAGCTTATAAAGCCCCTTCCTCATAACAGTCTCATGAAGTAGGTACTGTAATTACTATTTTCATTTTTATCGATCAGAAAATTGAGGCTCAGAAAAATTTATGATCTTGGGTAACTCACTTAACTAGTAAGGGTTGAGGACAGGGTTTGAACCAAGTTCTGATTTTTTTCTTTTTGAAGCAATCAGGGTTAATGACTTGCCCAGGGTCACACAATTAATAAGTGTCTGAGGCTGAATTTGAAGTCAGGTCCCTCTGACTCCAGGGCTGGTCCTCTATCCACTATTCTACCTAGCTGCTGCCCCTTAGCTCTTCTAATTTTAAGTCAAGTCCTTTTTATTCCTATCATATCATTGAGTCACTCATCAAACATTTATTTATTTATTGCCCCCTTTTTTTCTTTCTTTTTTTTTTTTGGAGGGGGAAGGCAGGGTAATTGGAGTTAAGTGACTTGCCCAAGGTCACATGGTTAGTAAGGGTTAAGTGTCTGAAGCCTCATCAAACATTTATTAAGAATCTACTGTACTGGGGAAAAATCTAAAGATAAATAAAATGTCACTTCCCTCATTCCTAGCAGAGATGTAGGGGAGGGAAGGGGGACTTCACAGGTTTAAATATTGTTTATGTCAAAATTTTTTTGATTTATTGATCAGTTCTGCGCCTTTTTTTTCTCTTCTCCTTTGAATTTTTTTCTTTAAAAATCCTTGTCATGTGGAAGGAGAGGATAGGATACATGGGGGAAATCTAGGCAATGTAAAAACAAAAGGTCTCAAAAAAATTAAAATTTATTTCTAGAAATATTTTAAAAAGAAGGAAAAATAATTAAGACAAGGATCCTGCCCTCAGAGACCTTACAAGAATACTATTTGGTCACTGATTCTACTTTATCAGGCATAAAGGTTTCCCTTGGTATAACCCCCCTGGGAATAGACTCTCCTTTTACCCCACCCTTGTTTCTTTCTTTTTCTGGCTCTAAGGACTAACTTGCAGGTTGCTTTTTGCTATTACCACCCATTATTTCCATTGCAAGGTTTCTCCCCTCTCCATCCCCATTGCACAATTTCTCTCCTACCTTGTAGCCCACAAAACAATGACATAATTCCTTTTCTGACTTGCTAGGGTTTTTACAGCTAGTACAATGAAAAAAAAACAAAGAATAACACTCATAGGCATAGGGAGAAGTTACAAAGCTTCAAGAAGACCCCAGTGTCTTATAATAAAAGTTATCCTTATTGTTCATTGCATTTCTCTCAACTCTGTAACAATATTCACATTATTCCTGGCCATAATTTCTACACCACTTTCATTTTCAGGGTAGGTAGGTGCTAATGGAAGATAAAGATCACAAAAGAGAAAATGACAGGCTTGACTATGTGAAAAACTTATGAGATTCCCCTACATTTTAGAGGAGCTAATGCTAAATTTAGGCTTTTGTTTTCACAGAGGAAGGCTATCCTGGGTATCCCAACCCAGACTTCCAAATCATCCTTCTGTTATCACCCCTCACCATGTGTTCTTTTGATTTCTGTCATCATTAGATCTGCTTCCCTCCAAGACACATTCCCAACCTTCCTCAATCCTGTCTCCTGCCACCATCTTCGTTGACTTGAAAACCTGTTGTGTTGACTAAGCTGGCAGCTGGACTTCAGTTCCATTATCTCTCCTCTCTCTTTAGTCCTTTCCACTATCTTCTTCTCCCCTGCCTATAAACATATTAATTTTTTCCTTATCTTAAAAAAAGATCTTGCCTTGCTCCTGTTACTCCAAGGGACCCAATGATCTCACTCCTTCAGAGCAAAATTGCTCAAAAGAGTCATCTATACTTATTGCCTTTACTTCCTCACTACCTCCTACTCATGCCCTTATTCCTGGAAATTTGGCTTCTGCCTACATCACTAATGACCTCTTCTTAGTTCTCACCCCTCTTCTTCTCTATAATATTTCATGCACCACACAATCCCTTCCTCCTCTTCCTTTGACATAAGATTATCTTAGTTTTCTTTTTTTTTTTTAATTAATGGCACTACCATTCTTCCAGTCATTTAGGTTTGCAAGTTCAAAGTCATCCTCAATTTTGCCAAATCTTGCCACTTCTACCTCCACAAAGTCTCTCATATTCATTCCTTTCCCCTTTTTCACTTCACTACCAGCCTAGTTCAGGTCCTTCTCACCTCTCATCTGGACTCTTGCAATAGCTTCTATGAAAAAATGATTTTTCTTAGCAATCATTATCTTGGAAACTCAGAGTTTTCCCATCCCCCTTTCTTTCAAAGTTCAGTCCTTCTTCAGAAGGTCTTTAAGATCTAATCTAATTGTGTCTATTCCTGCTCATTATGTAGCGCAGATGAGTCTGGGAAAATGGTTCCTTCCTTAGGATGAGACAGGTGATATGGAAACTGACTGTCTCTTTGATCAGAATTAAGTGACCTAAGTTACGTATTCATCACCTCACTTTAATATAGCCCACCTCCCAGCATGTCAATTAATCAGAGTTGATTGGCATCCCTTGGGAACACCTGTTCTTCAAAGGGCATATAACCCATACCCCCAAGGGTTCTAAACTCAGTGCTCTTTCCACTTTGCCAGACCACAGTCCTCCTTGCATGTCCTCATGTGGTGAATGTCATTCTACCTCTATTTTAACTCTATTTCTATACATTCCAGAGAATCCTGCCTACCTCTGCTTACTCAGGGGTACAAATCACAGTGGTTAAAGGTATAATAAAAGGGAAGGAAGCCTAAAGCATAGCATCCATTCTGGAGGAGAGAATACTGCCTTATTTGCTTAATAATAGATAATACTCAAAAATACTCAAGAGTTAGACTGATGTGTGGACAGAGTAGGCAACCACTGAGTCAAGTGAACTGAGAAATCTCACCAAAAAATGTCTTTTGCAGTCCTGACACTGTGACTGGCCTTCCCACCATGGATTTTAGCTAACGCATTGAAAGCCCCCTTAAGAGTGAAACTTTCCCCTTAAAGGTGAAACACATGAAGTCATCTTTAGCTATTAATAGCAGAACACTATTTATGGGAGTAATCCTCTACCCATATGTTGAAAAAATGAGAACAATGGCTAGAAATAGCTGGTTAGGGGTGTGTCTTCTTGGGCAGCCCCAGTGCCCTTTTGAAAAGGACAGTGGAAAACCACTGAAAATAAATTCAAATGGCCTTACGAGAACAAGCTCTCAGAACTATTCCCTGCAGAGGCAACCAGGTTCAGAAAATCCAATGACCCCAAACCACCAACATTCTGGCCAAATTTCTTATCCCCCTCCTGTTGCAACCTTGGACTCCACCCTCATTTTTACAGGTGAGGAAACTGAGGCCCAGGGATGTTTAGTGACTTGCCTAGGTGGTAAGGGTCAGAGGTGACCTAGGGACCCTGTCCTCCTGACTCAAAGGCCTGCACACTATGCATTAGATCACACTGCCTCAAACAATAACATATATGTGTATATATGTATATGTGTGTATGTGTGTGTGTGTAAGGTTTTGCTGGCTGTAGCCCCTGCTTGGAATGCACTCCTCCTCTTTGAACCCTAGCTTCCTTCAAACCTCCTATACCTCATATATAAGGCCTTTTCCTGAACTTTCCTGGCTATTAGTGACCCCTTCCTGACTCTGTATTTACTTTGGTATAGTATTACCTTACTTACGCTAGACATTGTTTCCCCTGAGAGTATAACATCCTTGAGGACAGGATTGTTTCATTTTTGGTTTTTGTATCCATCCCTCCCTGCACACCCTCCCCAAGACTAGTTAGTGCTAGCCAGGGTAGTGCCTGGCATATTGTAGATGCTAAATAAATGTTCATTGATGAATTGAATTACTCTTTTACTGGGTTTTCCCCTCCCCACCCAATGACCTTTCTTCCTCCTCTCTAAATGAAATCATTTCCCAAGATTCTGTCTTCTTTCTACAGCTTCTCTCTTGGTGGACCTATATTTGCTATCAATCTTAAAAAAGAGTTTCCATTTATGACTTGCAAGTCTCTATCTTTATCTAAGATATCTTTCCTGATCAAATTTCCAGCATCCCATTGGGATATCTACCAGATGTTTCTTTTCTGTCTAGTTCCTCTTCCTTACCTTTCCCTATTAAAATAAAAATACTAACAACAACAAAAATAACAACAATAGCCTGACCATATTCTCAAGCTTAAAAACTTGGAAGTCGTCTTTGATGCCTTCAATTTTCTTGCCAAAGCATTCAATTATATTTTAAATCCTAATGACTTTCCCTTCCTAGTGTTCTGAAATCCATCCCTCTTTTAAGAGACACCTAGGTGGTCCAGTGGATAGAGCATGGGCCTAGAGTCAGAAGGACCTGAGTTCAAATCAGGCCTCAGACATTTACTGTGTCACCTTACACAAGCCACTTAACTTGTCTCTCTCAATTTCACCACCTGTAGACTGAGAATGATAATACTTTTACCACCTCTCTTGCAGGATTGGAGAGAAATGTCTTGAAGTGTCATAGAAATGTTCCTCATCTAATATCTCTTTGATTTGGCTACCATGTTATTCAAAATCTTTGACTGGCTCTCCATCGCCTACTATATGGAGTTCATTCTCCTCATCATGGCTTTCAAGACTCTTGCACGTATCCCAAGATTCCTTTCTTGCTTTATCTACTTCTATCTTTTACATGAATCTTAGAGTAGCCAAAATGGAACAGTAGTATTCCATTAACAAACATTTTGTTCTATCATAATTGTGTGTGTGAGACTTTCTCATTAGTATGCCTTCTCCCCACCCTATTCATCACTTGTTGAAATTCAATGCAGCATTCAAAGTTTAGCTTAAATCAGCACTCTGACTCCACCATGCTCTCCCAGGAAAATTTCTAATTTCTCTGAATTTCTATGGTCTTACATTTGTAAGCTATCCTGTGGTGCTTACCACACATTGCCCAAACAATTTGCATATATATCTATTTGCATATGTCAACTCCCTTTCTAGACTGTGCACTTCTTGAGGCCAGCAGGAAATGTCATATTCACCTTTTCTGTATATATATGAAATGTAATTATTTTTTTCAATTTTTCAATTTAATTTTTAATTTATGGAATCAATATAATAAAAATGACAATTTTACCTAAACTGATCTAAATATTCAATGCCATGTTCACTTTTGGCACATTATACTCTAGAATGCTGAGTATAGGATCTTATACAAAGGAGAATGAACATGTGTTAAGCTCCTATTATGTGCCAGGCACCATACTAAACACTTTATAAACATTATCTCATCTGATCCTTACAATAACTCTATGAGGTAGATGCTCAGTGAGGGTTTGCTGAAGGAATAAGTGAAAAGGACTGAGCCACAACATGGCCTTCAGAGAGCTAAAATAAAAGAGCTGATAGACAGTTGATCTCAGAGCTGGGTTTGTGTCCCACATCTGACACATTCTAGATGCAGGACACAGGGTCCTTCAGTGCTCAGGGTTCAGGCAGTTCTCTAAATCTGTTGTTGTTGTTGTTTGTCCTTTATTCTCAAAGAGGACCATGACATCAGGAAGGTGATGCCATGACTTGCAAGTGGATTGAATTTAAGTGAGGAAAGGCTGTGAGAGGCCACCAGCCTCACTTTCTCCTTCGGAGTTGTCTGGGTCCAGTGACCAGATCCACATCAGGATGACTGTCTATGGCCCCCTCTCTAAGTCTATAACATTGCAGAGAAGGAAGTCACCTATATTAGTATAGGGAATTTCCTAGTCTGGGAATTCCCTATAGCATGGAAATCACAGATCCAAATCCTGTCTCCATTGCCTTTAGAAATATTCTATGTCCCAATAGTCTATACTGATTCAAGAACTATGGGTCTGTTGCCACGGGTTATGTAAAGGCTAATTGCTCCTATGCCATGGGCCAGGCATGTTAGCCTAGTTCCCACTAAACTGACTACAGCCAATTATAGTATGAGCCCCCCCATTTCCAATAATTTCTGAAAGTCCTAGACCCTTCTCGGGGAGCACATCCCATTCCCCTCTTATACCCCATCATCTGTACTCACCTCAAGAGACCCAGCTCACTGTAAATAGTTCTCTAGGCAGAGGAACAGGACTGAGGCGCATACTAGAAGCAGCATGGCTTAATGCTAGGTGATGTCCCTGAAATCAAGAACCCCTGAGTTCGAATCCCTCTCGTGACACCAGCTATGTGACCCTTGGCAAGTCACTTCCTTTCCCTGTGCTGCAGGGTCCTCATTTATAAAATTAATAGTTGGGACCGAAGACCTCTAAGTGTCCCTATGATCCTGCAATCAGACACCTCTCTTACAGTGTTGAGGTTTAAACATTATTTTCACTTCAATTAATCTCTGGGCCTTACTTTCCTCATTTGTAAAATGGGGGGTGGGGGTTGGACTTGATGTTCATTCTGATCCCTTTCCAAATGTGAAATGGGATAGGGAACCTGCAGCCTCCAGGCCACATGTGACCCTCTCAGGCCTCAAGTACGATTCTGACTAAATCCAAGCTTTACAGAACAAATCGAAAAGAGCTGCACTTGAGGACCAAGAGGGCCACACATGGCCTTGAGGCCACAAGTTCCCCACCCCTGGATTCTGTGAACTCTTCTCAGCCTGTGAGGAATGAATAGGGGGAGAGGGAAGAATCTGGAGGATTTAAAAAAGAAAAAAAAAGCTAACTTCTTTACCAACTAGCTACTGGGCAGGGGTGCCTATGAAAGTTATCCCCCAGAAGCCCCCTCACCTTCCTCAGGGCAGCAGCACCGGGTTGGACAGCAAGGACAGCGGACATAGCAGCAGCAATACTGGGGGCAACATTGACACCAGCAAACACTGACCAGTACGATGAGCAGGATGGCGCCAAGGATGATGAAAATCACCGTCAGCCAGTCTGTAAGGGAGCAAGTCAATACCAGTTAGGTAGGCACAGAGGTACCCACTCCAGGCCTTCACTCTCTGTGTTGGGAAAACCACTAGATTTCACTAGCATGATGACTCCATGGGCAAGCCAAGAGCAGGAAAAACAATTTCATACCATGACAACAGGGTTGACAAAATTCAAGAGGACCAAGGAAGCCGTTGTGACACCCACCTCCTTTTTTTTTTTTTTTGAAGGGCAATTGGGGTTAAGTGACTTCCCCAAGGTCACACAGCTAGTTTTTGTGTTAAGTGTCTGAGGCTGATACCCACCTCCTAACAGAGAGTGCTAAGACCTGGGCCACAGGATGAGATTTAGATTTTTAGGACATGACTTACGCAGAAGTTTGTTTTGATTGACTATATATATATATATATATATATATTTGTTACAAGGGTTTTCTTTTTCTTTTTTTAATGGAGCTGAAAGAGTTTTTTTGTTAATTAAAATTTTAATTTAATTTTAAAAAGTAATGCTTGTTGAGACAATTTTAATTTACTTTAATTTTTTAAAAAAGGTTATTTTGAGACAGAAGAAACAGGCACAAAAGAAGGCAAGGGAGCCCCAAATATGACCCTCCCCAATAACTGACACTTCCCCAACTTTCTACTATGTTTTTGTTTGTTTGTTTCCAGACATAGCTGTGTGAGTTTGGACAAGTTGCTTAATCTATCTCAGCTCCAGGTTCCCCATCATAAAATAAAGTGGTATTCTCAATGACCTCCAAAAGCTTTTCCAGTTCTAAATCTATAACCCTATGTTCCTATGACCCATTCTCTATGCCTAGAATGTTATTCCTCTTCATTTCCTCCTTCCTCCCCTGACTTCCTTCAAATCCCAGCTAAAATTCCATCTTCTAGCCTTTTCTAATCCCCTTTGAGGCTAATGTCTTCCTTCTATCTACACAGTGGTTTTCATATTGTTTCCCTCATTAGATTATGGACTCCCTGAGAGCAGGGAACATCTTTTTTTTCCCTTTCTTTGTATTCCCAGCACTTAGCAAAAGGCCTAGTATTAAGTAGGCACTTGATAAATGCTAGAGTAACTGACTGACCCAATTTCTTCCCATGTCCTTTTCACTCATCTTTCTCTTATCTCCTATAAAGCTCCATCTGAATATGCCATTCCCACAGTCTTATTGCTCAGAGGTGCCAGTAACATTAGGTCATCCCTGAGAAACCAGAGATGGACCTTCAGTTCTCCTTAAGTTGGTGGAGAATAATAGGAAAGCCCAGGATTGAGTCAAGGAGACAGAGAGGATAGAAACATCTAAAGTATGATTACATGTAAGTTCTTTGGACCTCAGATGACTCACCTAGAAAATTTCTCATTGAGCTGTACCATTTCTCTGCTTAAAAAAGATTACTAACATGTTGCAGCATCATTTTGTACTATTTTCATGACAGTTAAACAGTACTATAAGTAGACTATGTACTAAAAAGTCTTTAGTAGACAACCTAGGAACTTAACCACCATTTATAACATTTTTCTAAGGAAAAAAGTGTTCTGAGTTCCAAATAACTGTCTTATAAATGAACTTTGGGACTATAAAACCACATACTAATAACTATTACTATATAAAGTTCCTTTATTTTTTGGCTTTTTGAAGGTAGGGCAATTGGGATTAAGTGACTTGCCCAAGGTCACATGGCTAGTAAGTGTTAAGTGTCTGAGGCTGGATTTGAACTCAGCTCCTCCTGACTCCAGGCCAGTGCTCTATTCACTGTGCCACCTAGCTGCCTCAAAGTTTCTTTTTTTAATCCTTTTTGTCTTTATATCTCAAATGCCTAGCATGATACAGTTATTTAATAAAGGACTATTGATTAACTAATTTACTGAATCATTCCAATTTATATAGTTACTTATAACCCAAGTTATGTAGCTAAATAATATACTTAGATAAATTTTATAAAATTTGGTAAGTGTTTTCCTTACACTTACCTAGCAAGGAAAGTAGCAACTGTCGTGTCCATTTACCAGATGAGGAAATGAGAAGTTAAGTGATGACACAGCGAGTCAGTATCTGAGATGGCATTTGAATCCAATCGTCTTGACCTCAAGCCCCAGAGCTCTAACCGCTGCCTTCCACGTGCAGGTAGCAGTTGGCAACCTCCGGTAATTCTTTATTTTCCATTTTGCATTTCTCTACCCTGACCACACTGGCTTGGTGGTATGGTAGAAAGGACAAAGGATTTGCATTCAAAATGCCTGTGTTACTTCAAGCAAATCACTTGAACTGAGTCCATTTACTCATCTTTTAAATGGAGGTAATCGTGCCTGCATTACCTAAGAAGTAGCTATTGTGATTATTATTCATCTTTTTTTTTTTTTTTGGCTTTTTGGAGGGCAATTGGGGTTAAGTGACTTGCCCAAGGTCACACAGCTAGTTTTTGTGTTAAGTGTCTAAGGCCGGATTGGAACTCAGATCCTCCTGACTCCAGGGCTGGTGCTCTATTCACTGAGCCACCTAGCCACCCCTTATTCATCTTTCTTCAATGGAGTTCCGATAGAAATTGTCCTGGGACAAGTCATTATCAAACTTAAAAAAATATTCTGTGGACCACTGCATAGGTAGATAAAGGGGCTATTTTTTTGTAACGAATGAAAGTATATGAGCATAAATTCATCTTGTGTAGGCTCATTGAAAACACCTTCAGGATTATTATTATTATTGTAAAACTTCCTTTTTTTTAATAGTATACTCAGTTTGGACTCTTCAGGGAATGTAGGGAAGTCTGGACAGCTAGATTTCTGCCACTAACTTCCTATACAGCTTTGGAGACGTCACCTCAACCCTTATGGGTCTTTGTTTCTTTAACTGTGAAAAATGAGTAGGGACTGTTTTAGACCACCTCTAAGGTCCCTTCCCAAAATTCCATGAGAAACGTGATACAGTAGACAGAGCTCTGGCTCTGGAGACAGACGAGCAGCTTTCAAATACTGCCTACCCATGTTACCTGAAACTAGTCTCTTAATATCTCTGAGCCCCAGATTTCTCCTCTGTAAAATCAAAGGATTAGCATGACGCCAAAGGACTGATGAAGAAGCATGCTGCCAGCCTTCTGACCAACAGGAGATAGACTCAAGAAGCACAATGAGACAGAGATTTTTTTGGACATGGCCAAGGCAGGAATTTGTTTTGTTTCGCTATACTTTTGTTGCAAGGGTTTTGTCTCCTCTTCCTCTTCTTCCTCCCCTCCCCTCTTCTCCCCTTCCTCTGCCTCTTCCTCTTTTTCCTCTTCCCTCCCATCCCCTCTCCTCTCCCTCTTTCTTTTGCAATGGGGGTATGTGAGAGGGATACATATTTGTTAACTGAAAAAAATTAATATAAACTAAAAGTTACATTTAAAAAATGGTGTTGGACTAAAGGATCTCTGAGGTTTCTTCCAGTTCTAGCTCTGATCTATGCACTAAATATAGGTTTTCCCCTCTAAGCTGGAGTGAGGTACATGCCAACATTAAATAAGGATACTGTTATAGCTGATCATTCAGTGAGCCTAACCTTAGAGCAAAAGTTCTCCCCTTTGTTTCTGTCATGGCCCGCTTTGACAGTCTGGTGAAGCTTATGGGTCTCTCTCTGAATAATGATTTTAAATGAATAAAATAAAATACATGTGATTTCCCAGGAAACCAATGATACTGAAATTAAGCTGTAATTTCTTTTTTCATCCACATTTACAGACTCCTTGAAATCTATCCATGGACCTGTCTTTGAGGTTTGATTTTTTTTTAAAGGTATCAGGGTAGCAGATAGCTATAGAGGAAAGAGAACATGGTACTTACGGAGAACAATTAGCTTCACTTCCTTATCTGGGTCTCCCGAGGTGTCCCCTGGAGCCTCTATGGCACAGTAATAGACTCCATGGTCCCACCACATCACCTCATTAATCACAAGATCTGCTCCTATGAAGCAAGAGGAAGAGAGGAAACAGGGTAGTCAAGAGAAAGTACTGAATCTTCTCCATTGTCTTTCCAAGTCCTATAAGAATCTCTTATGCCCTAGGTACACTTTTGCCTTAAAACCATTTTCTCTCGGGGCAGCTAGGTGTCCCAATGAGTAGAGCGCCGGCCCTGGAGTCAGAAGGACCTGAGTTCAGATCTGGCCTCAGACACTTAACACACACAAACAAAAACCTAGCCATGTGACCTTGGGCAAGTTACTTAACCCCAATTGCCCTCCAAAAAAAAAATATATATATATATATTTTTTTTTTTCTCAAGCACTTACTCTCCTTTCTCTCTGAATATGGTAGGAAAAAAAATTTCATCCTAGGATCACAGATGTAGATCTGAAAAGGACCATAAGGGTCATTATTTAGTCCAACTCCTCATTTTCTTGATGACGAACTGACACCCAGAAAGGGCTAAGTGACTTACCCAAAATCACAAAAGTGGGAAGGAGCAGGGGTGGGATTTGGCACCAAGTCCTCTGACATCAGAATCTGACAACACTTTCTTGGACAACAGTGTCTTAAACAAAGAGCAACTTAGTGGTGCAGTGACTAGAACACAAGGCCTGGAGTCAGGAAGATCTGAGTTCAAATCCAGCCTCAGGAGCTTACTAGCTGTGTGATCCCAAGCAAGGCACTTCATTTGCCTCAGTTTGCTCCTCTGTAAAATGAGCTGGAGAAAGAAATGGCAAATAACTCCAGTATCTTTGCCCAGAAGAACCCAAAGAAGGTTCCCAATGAGTCAGAAAGGGCTGAACAAATGAAAAAAAGCCTTAAAACAAAATGCATGCACTGAGAGGATAATCTCGGACCCTGAAAGCACAGTTTAGTGACCTTCATCAGTAGGAAGCAGTAGGCTCAGTTCTTGAGTGGATTACCATCTTTCCTGACTAGTTTATAAATTTGGAGGACAAAGACAATCTCTGTCCCCCCAACAACGCATATCGGTTGACCAGAAGTGAAAGTATATGAAAGTGAATGTTAGCTATGTAAAAGAGACAATTTGGGGTAGAAAAAAACCACACTCAATTAGGAGTTAAAGGGTTAAAATTAAAACCTCCAAGTTGGCTACTTATTACCTAAGCAACCTTGACCTTGTGGGCTAATCTCTTAATGTCTCTGCTTCCCAACTTCTATGCTTGTAAAAACAGCTCTTAGTAACAATAGCTTACAAGTTTTATTAGTAATTAATTAAATAATTAGTAATAAATTAATAATAAATAAGAGCTTTCTTCCTTAGAAGGAAAAAAAATAATCATTTATCAAGTATCTACTATATTCTAGGAAATATGCTAAGCACTTTTAAATAGTGTTATTATTTAATCTTCGCAACAACCTTGGGAGGTCTGTGCAATCACCCTCATTTTACAGATGAGGAAACTAAGGCTGGCAGGTTAAGTGCTTTGCCCAGGGTCATATAACCAGGAAGTGTCTGATGCTGAATTTGAACTCAGGTCTTATTGACTGCTGGCCCAGCACTCTATCCACTGTACCACCTAGCTGCCTCTAGGCCCTTCACCTGATTATGGGGAGGAACATAAAAGTTATTTTACAGGCTGCACCAGAGTACCTAGAAAGTCACATGTGGCCACTAGGCTGCAAGTTCCCCACCCCTGGCTAAAACAGGGATGAAGGTACTTTGCATTCGGTGAAATATTTTACTCCCCAGTATATGTGTATTTAAAGCATACCCCTGATTTCTTGTGAAAGGCTCAGAAAATTACCTTAGGGTCACAGTCATAGAAGTGGGATTTAGGGGAGGCAATATTAACATCAGCCAAGATTAAAGAACAATGGAAACACAGTAGAGCAGAGGGAAAGGGCTCCAGGAAGGGGCTGGAGAGGCAAAATAAAAGAAATTTTTAAAGTGGCATGGGGGAAGGGTGAAATATTCTACCGAGAAGAAAGAGGAAGAGGGACAATTTGATGAAGGTCTGCAACTAATAACTGTTCAGAGAGAAATGAGTTAATAATTAGGTTCACGAACAGAGGCTTTTCCTAACCTGAAAGGATCTAAGTAAAGGAGACTTAAATAATAGCAATAATGACAGTGAGGACAGTCTTTCCCCCCCATTCTGGTCCGTCCCCCAGTAAACTGTATTTTTTAAGGAATGTGCAGCTTCCCCCACCCATGGGGCTCTAAGTGTTTCAGAAACCTTGCCTAGCTGTTGATTATCCCAGATCATTCCCTGCCAGTTCAACCCCTGCTCCATTCTCTGGAGGCCCAAGGGGTCTAGAAGAGACAACTGGGAAACTTTGGTTAAGCTTTGAACTGATAGGGAGTGAGTGCTCTCTTAGGTGGGAGACATGTCATTAGGTGCCAGAAGGAAAGAGAACATTAGGCATTGGAGTGAAGAATATACTAACCTGGTATTGATAACTTACACCAGACATTTAGAAATGAGAAAGACAAAGCAAACATCCATGAGCAGTGGGAGGGCAGAGACTGATGGGATTAATTTTGTTAATTAATTAATTTATCGATGTCTTTATATTTATATGATATATTAATGTAATTAATTAATGCAAGGGAGAAAATTTTATGTAGAGGTCCCAAGGCTGTCACTGTATTAAAGCTGCAGGAGAGAATTCTGATTTCCTGCTGAGACTAGTAAACTCTGTGTGTGCTAGGACAGGGACCAAGACACAGATGGGTTTGTTACTGTCTAAGGTCTAGTAATTCCTGAGGAATAACAGTAAGGAGTAGGACCAATATCAGCTGATGGGAGCAATCCAGAACCAAAGAAGGAACCATGACAGCCTTGGACAAGCCAAGAGAGGGAAGGCTGCTAGAAGCCCTAGAAGTCCTTAAGTGCAGCCTTTTGGCTGAATCCAAATTTTACAGAACAAATCCAAAATTTGGATTCAATCAGAAGGCCACATGTGGCCCTAAGGCTGCAGGTGCCCCACCCCTCGGCTAGCTAATGCATGATTATATGTGACTGACTGTGGTTATCTAGAGTACAGAGCAGGGCTGCCCACTGGCATTAGATGCTTTTATTTTCTCTGAACGCTATATTTTTTCAGTCTGTAAATAAAGCTTTTCTCTTCTGAATTTCGTGACATGTACTTAGCAAGGAGAACTGGAAACAACACACTGTAAAGTACCAGCTCCCTGGATAGCCACACGTGTGAATTCCTCAGATCCTCTAGGTGAGGACCAGTTAGAGAGATGGGAAATCCCACAAAATGTACCAGAGCACTTTGCCATGAAGCCTCTGGCATAAAGGTTAAGATATAAGGGCAGAGGTAGATAGGAAGTGGACTTTTGATTTCATTAGTTAAAGAGAAGCTCCACATGTAGAAACTCTCTCCATACTGCAAGTGAGTGTCTTTTCTGCAACTTAGAGAGCTGCAGTGAGATGTTCAGTGACTTACCCAGGGTCCCACAGCCAGTATGTATCAGGAAAGGGACTTAAACCCAGGCTTCCTGGTTCTTGGCTCTCTACTCACTTCTCAACAACTACAATAACATCAACAATAATACATACATTGTTTTATAGTTTTTATGATTTTCCTTATAAGAATCCAATGAGGCTGATATTATTATCCCTATTTTATAAATGAAAAAACTGAGGCCCAGATAGGTGATGCTATTTGCCCAAGGTCACATAGGTAGTAAGTATCAAAGATCCAATTCAAATCTAGGTCTCCTGATTCCTATTTCAGGGTCTTTCTGTTATGCCACACCGATTTGTTAAATAGCTCCAATACAGGAAAACAACCAGACTGGGGCTCAGGGACCCTGAAGAGAGTAGTTTCCAATCTGAAATCAGTGGTTTACCAGGATTCTAAAAGGTAAGGCCTGAATCACCCCAATGGACTGAGGTTAAGAGATAGCCCACCCTGGTTAGGTGGCACAGTGAGTAGAGCACAGGCCCTGGAGTCAGGAGGACCTTGAGTTCAAATCTGGCCTCAGACACTTAATACTTACTAGCTGTGTGACCTTGGGCAAGTCACTTAACCCTCATTGCCCTGCCTTCCCCCATCCAGAAAAGAAGAGAGAGAGACAGAGAGAGAGAGAGACAGAGACAGAGAGAGAGAGAGAGACAGACAGACAGACAGACAGAGAGAGAGGCTCCAAAATGTTAAGAATCAGATTGACAAGTTAAACTGACTCAAGTTGGATTTAATCACTTTCTATTTATAAAGTACATTCTTTAGAGGTAAAGTAGTTAAGGAGTACCTACAATGCACCAGGAATATTAAACCAGTGTGGTAAGATGGGAAAAAAGGCTTGAGTTTGGAGGTAGAGAGCCAGGTTTCAAATGCCACGAGGGAGGGAAGTTTGGGGCAAAAGCAGCATGATGCATGAAAAGAACACTGAATTTGGAATCAAAGGACCTGGACTTAAATCCTACTGCTAACATTTACCATTTGTGGGATCCTGGGTGGGTCACTTAACACCTTAGGCCTCAGTTTCCCTTTCTGTAAAATGAGGAAGAGAAGGTTGGGCAAAATATTCTTTAAGGTCCTTTCCTTAAAATTCTTAACTGCTAGCTCTAGACATTTTGTGGGTCACTCACGGTTCTGGATAGTAATCTTGCGTTGCCGGTACTCCACACCCAAAACTGGCTCATTCTGTCCACGTCTCTGAGCCACGATTCGGACAGTCCTTTGGCTGTCATTGCAATCATTGGATGGATCCTGACCCAGAGCTAAAGCCGCTTGATATGCTGAGGACACAAAATAAAACAAAGGAATCAATGACTTAGCACTGAGATCTCAGTCTTGTCTCATCTCCTGAACCAATAATTTTGAACTCAAAATGCATTCTTACTTTTTTTTACTTGGTAATTTAATATTTTATTCCCTCCCCCACAATTTACATGTAAAAACAATTTTAACATTCTTTTTTCAAATATTGAATTCCAAGTTCTCTACCTCCCTTCCTCCCCTCCCCACTGAGAAGGCAATGTGTAGTGTGTAGTTATACATGTGCAGTGTACATGCTTACTTCAAGCCTGTATCACAGACTCATCTGGACAAATATCTGATGTTGGAATCTTTATTTCTCTTCACAAATACTTCTTAAATCCATCACAAATTCATCTGAATGACTAGATAAAGGATTATATGACTTGGGGTGGGCTTTCAGCATCTGGACCTAGATAGGGACAAGGGTTTGAGATTCCTGCCTTTAAACACTTTATTAATTAGGGAGAAAGAAGAGTCTATGTAACTCCTGAACTCAGGCTTCTCCTTTTCTCTCTACCACAATTTCTTATCTACTAAGAGTGAAGCTCATTTCTCCCTCAGTGTGTTGATGAAAGAAGCTAAGATGGACAACTTCCCTTTGTCTCAGAAAAAACAGAATCATGGAATTTCAGTCAGAAGAATTTCACTTCAGAGGCCACAGGGTCCAATCCATACCTGAATAAAAACCTTCACTAAGACATATAGATAAGCTGCTATCACCACAGTCTGAGCCACTAGTTTGGAGACTTAAAGGGGGTCCAAAAAAGAAACAGGCCAAGAGTGTGTAAGGAAATAGGGACATTTTAACCAACACAAGGGAAAATCCTTGCTATAAAGTGAGATATGTTGAGTTAAATGATGAAGACATACACAGCAAGGGGGTTAAGTTTGGGGTAGAAGCAGCATGATGGATAGAAAGAACATTAGAGTTGGACTCAAAAGACCTGAATCCAAATCCTACTGCTATCATTTACCATTTGTGTGACCCTGGGAAGTGCACTTAACCTCCTTAGACCTCAGTTTCCCTCTCTGTAAAATGAGGAAGGGAAGTTTGGATGAGACATTCTTTAAGGTCCCTTCCAGTTCAAAATTTATAATACTCATATGAGATCACCAAAGTGAAATAGTATAAAGGAAAGTGAGAAGAGGGCCCAGGACAGAGCTGTAAGGGACAACACAGTTAGAGGCTGTGATGTGGAAGAGGCTCCACCAAAAGAACCAGAAAAGGAGCAGTCAAGTAAGTGGAGGAAAATTTGGAAAGAGAGTGGTGTCTGGAAAACCTAGAGAGAAAGAATCAAGGAGGGAAAAGTGATCAACAGTGTCAAAGGCTGTACAAAGGTTAAGGAGAATCTGCACAGATTCTTCTCCTCCCCCCTTCTCAGGGAGCAATCCCTGGTAACAATGATAAAAAAGAAATAAAAACATCAGCAAAGATAACCCATGGACCAAGTTTTAGCATATGCAATGTGCTCCCTCCACTTTGCATCTGCTGTTCTGCCTGATTTCTACTCCACAGAACAAGACACCTGCCACCCTGGGTAATTTCCTAGTGTCTTGTTTCCCTCCACCCCCTCTTTCTCATACCTTTTTGTGTGTTGCTTTCCCTTCTATTTGTAAGCTCCTAGAGGGAAAGGATTGTCTTTCTTTTTGTTATCTATACCCCAGGCATTTAGCACAGAATCTGGCACATAGTAGGCACTTCTAAATGCTTAATGCATTGGATTAGATTGGAATGTTCCAAATCCTTAGTTACCTACTTTTGCACAGAAGGTAAGGAAGTCAATTTTTTCCTCTCTCCTTTGTGGCCAAACTTAATCATTGTAATTAAAAGGCATTCAGTTTGGTTTTGCTTTCTTTTTTTCTTTCCATTAACATTGTTTTAATCATTATGTATATTTTTACCTGGTTCTGCTTATTTCATTTTGCATCAGAGCATGCAGTCTTCCTGGTGCTTTTAAACATTCTTTATATTTGTCATTTCTTATAGTATCCTAATATTCTATTAAATTAATGTATTGTATACTTTATTAGGTGATCCCCAGTTGAAGGGCATCTATGTAATATAACAGTTATTAAGAGCTAAGAAATGGAAATGAGGTAGGTGTTTCCATCAATAGGAAAATGTTTAAACAAACTGTGATGAATGAATTTAATCGAGTATTATGGTGCCATAAGCAGCAATGACTACAAAGAATACAGAAAAGCACAGGAAGGCTTGAATGAGTTGATACAAAGTGGAGTAGGCAGACAAGGAAACCAATAAAGAACCACAATAAAAGAAAAGTGAAGCCAAACACTGTGTAATTGTAATAATTAGGTCTAACCCCAAAAAAGAGATGACAAAAATGCACATTTCTCAGTTCAGAAAAAAGTATTGTTCAAGGTGGGAAATTTGACTTTTGAGTCGAGTACTTGAGTTTAAATCCCACCTCTGACATTTACTTATACCTTCTAGGCTGTCAGTTTCCTGAACTGAATGACCTTTGAAGTCCTTTCCAGTATGTAAACTATGACTTTTGTTTGCAGAGGTCAGAGACAATGGGTATGGAGCAGCATATTTATTGTTAGACTCAGCTGATGCATTGGTTAGTTTTTCTGAACTACTTTCTTTCTCCCCTTATTCCTCTTTCATCCTTTATTACATGGGATGGCTTTCTGGGGAGGAGAAAGGAAAGAATATATTTGGAAATAACAGTGATGAAAAGCGTAAGATAGTAATCTAAATTTTTTTTGCCTTTTTTTTTTTTGGAGGGGCAATTGGGGTTAAGTGATTTGCCCAAGGTCACACAGCTAGTAAATGTTAACTGTCTGAGGCTGGATTTGAACTCAAGTCCTCCTCACTGCAGGGCTGGTGTTCTATTCACTGTGCTACCTAGCCGCCCCTAGCAATACAAATTTTAAAAATAAAATATGACAACTAGAACTGAACACAATATTCTAAATGGGCTCTCACCCGAGTGCAACAGCCTTATTACTTTTTTTGTTCTAGACTCTGTCTCTCTTAATATGGCTTAAGATTCTTTTTTTTTTAATAGCTGCTCTTTTTGTAATGGTAAAGAACTGGAAATTGAGCAGATGCCCATCAACTGAGGAATGGATAAACAAGTTGTGATATGTGGTTGTGTGGAATACTATTATATTATATAAGAAGTGACAAGGAGGATGTCTTTGAAAACACCTGGGAAGTTTTATATGCACTGATGCAAAATGAAGTGAGGGGGTGGCTAGGTGGCATAGTGAGTAGAGCATAGGCCCTGGAGTCAGAAGGACCTGAGTTCGGATCCGGCCTCAGACACTTAACCACACACAAACAAAAACCGAGCCATGTGACCTTGGGCAAGTTACTTAACCCCAATTGCCCTCCAAAAAAAAAAAAAAAAGCAAAAAAAAAAATGAAGTGAGCAGAACCAGGAGAACATTGCACACAATAACAACAATATTGTTGTCAACTGTAAAAGACTTAGTTATTATGATCAAGACAATGATCAGTGACAATTCCAAAGGATCCATGATGAAAAATAATACCATCTCCAGAGAGAACTGATGAACTCTGAGTGCAGATTGAAGCATAGTTTTTAAATGTTTAAAGATATTTTTCTTTTTTGGGGTTTGTTTTTACAACATGGCTAAGATAGAAATGTGTTTTATATGACTTCACATGTATAAATGATATCAAACTGCTTGTCTTCTCAAGGGGTTGAAGAATTGCAAAAGGAAGAGAGAATTTGGAACTCAAAATTTTTTAAAATGGAAGTTAAAATTTTTTTTTACTATATAATTGGGAAATATTTAATTAAATAAATATATATTTTAAAAAGATTAAATATTCTATTGTTTTTAAATGCCAACACACTACTAACTCCTTGAGCATGCAACCCACTAAAATTACCATTAAAAAAAGACCCAAACTGCTATCTAGTTGTACTTTTCATTTTGTGTATGTGAAGTTGATTTTTTGACCCTAAGGGTAAGATATTATATTAATCACTATTACATTTCAGTTTGTTAGATTTGCTCAAATATTCTCACTTGCTGAAATTTGAAACCTGATTTTCATTTAACGTGTTTTTATCCCTCTCAGATTTGATGAGCATGCCAATTAGACCTTTATCCAAATTATTAATGAAGTTTTTTTAAGTAGCTCAGGACCAATAAGAGATTCCCTAGCAGGAATAGGGAACCTGCAGCCTCAAGGTCACTAGTAGCCCTCTAGGTCCTCAAGGGCAGCCCTCTGACTGAATCCAAACTCCACTGAACAATTTCCTTTAATAAAAGGATTTGTTCTGTAAAACTTGGACTCAGTCAAAAGGTGACACTCAAAGACCTAGAAGGCCACATGTAGCCTCAAGTCTATATTAGGTTCCCCACACCGCAGGGTACTCCACTAGAGACATTGATTTATATTGACCTGACCTATAAGTGACTTTTTATCAGATCTGGTCTTTCTATCACCTCTAAATTAGTCAAGTCTGCTATCATCTTCCTCATCTCTACTTTGTCCACCAGGATAACAAAAGATTCAGTCAAATGTTTTGTGGAAATTTATATACACAAAAATTCCTATGATCTAGCAGCCTAATTACTGTCAAAAATGGAAATGAAGTCAGGTTGCCATAATCTGTGCTTAATGAAGGAAGGCTGGTTCTCTGTGATCACCACTTCCTTGTATAGAGTTCTGAAGTTTTTCCATTTTTTTTTCCTCATTACTTTATGATGGCCATTGTGTGAATGGCTCTTTTGGTTGTGTTTACTTTGCTTTGAGGCCCTTCACATAAACCTTTACAAGTTCCTCTCAATTACTCGTATTCATTGTTTCTCATGATTTTCCATTACATTCATATATTACAATAGCCATTCCCCAACAGATGGCTACCCAAACTATTTCCAGTTCCTTGCTACTAGGAAAAGGGCTATTATAAGTATTTTTGCGTGTATGGGACTTTTCTCTTTGACTAAATTGTCAGAAAAGTGGAAGTGAAGATGGTTGTTTTGGATAGAAGCTGGATTAGGTACCCTCCAAGGTCCCTCTCTTCCAACTCTGCAGCCTAACTACATGAAAGCAAGTACTTTTGAGTCCCCATTTTATTTTGTTTTGTTTTGTTTTATTTTATTTTATTTTTTTAAAGCAATTGGGGTTAAGTAACTTGCTCAAGGTTACACGGCTAGTCATTATTTATGTGTGGGTGCTTATTTTCTGAGGCTGGATTCGATTCCGGGTCATCCCAACTCTGAGGCCAGCGCTCTTACTCACTACACCACCTAGCCGCCCCGAGTCCCCATTTTTAAGCCTGTATACTTCATGGTTGAGGTGACAGAAAATGTATAGAGTTTGGATATATCATGAAATCTGCCCTCATGAAGCTTACAGTCTAGTAAAACTTAACAATTCTTCATGGGGAAGGGAAAGGAAGAAAGTGAATATATCTGGGCACAGACCCCAAAGAAACATTCTCCTATAGACTGAAGCTAGGAAAAAGCTCTCAGTTAATTTCCATACCTCTCCACTCACAAGCATAGGAGGAAGGCTTTTGGGGGGTGGAGAGGGAAGGATCATGGGAAGCCACTCACATGCAGAGTAGTAATCTAGGATTGGGTCCTTGCAGAAGGACTTGAAGCGCCAGGTGACCACTACGTCTTGCAGCTGGGCAGATGTGGTATAGTCGCACTTGAGGACGACAGAGGCAAACAGTGTGACATAGCGTTCAGTATCCTGCACTGTCACCAGCAAGGAGAGGCACCCTGAAGCCAAGAACACATGAGAAAGAAGTGAAGTGAGACAAAAAACCCCCAATGGAGTATGAGATGATTTCCTAAAGAACAACAGCAAATAGTAAAGGCTGATTGACTGACTGTATGGAATTCACTACCCATTAGCAAGGCTTCGTGGGAAAAGCATTGAATTTGATCAGAGGATCTGGGTTTGAATCTTGGCTTGGTACCTTAACACCTGTATAACTCTAGACAAATAACTTAATAATGTCCTGGGACTTTAGTTTCCTTACCAGTAAAATGAAGATTTTGGATTAGATTACCTTCAAGATACATTCTTGTTCTAAATCAAAGAACCAGTGATCCCAAGCATTTATCAAACTATTTGGGAAGCACTATTCCTAGATATCATGGTAGAGATACAAAAAGAATAAAAGAGGTTTCTGACCTGACTAGCTTAAAAATCTAGTTTAAGCTAGGTGGCACAGTAGATGGATTGCTGAGCTTGGAGTCAGGAAAATCCAAGTTCAAATCCAGCCTCAGTCACTAATTAGCTGTGTGACCTTGGGAAAGTCATTTATCCTCTGCCTGCCTCAGTTTTGTCTTCTGTAAAATGGGGATAATAAAAGCATCTACCTCCCAGGGTTCTTGTAAGATTAAAAATGAAGATATATTTATAATGGGCAGCTAGGTGGTGCAATGGATAAAGGGGCTGAAGTCCATAGGGTTTTCTTGGCAAGGATATTTCCATTTCCTTCTCCACTGGAGTAAGACAGACAAATGTTAAGTGACTTGCTCAGTCACACAGCTGTCTGAGGCCAAATTTGAACTCAGGTCTTCCTAACTCCAGGCCCAGAGCTCTATCAACTGAGCTACCTAGCTGCCCCTGGAACATAGTAGGCACTGAAGAAATGCTTATTCCCTTCCCTTCCTCCCTCCCTGTTATTATTATCATTATTGATGGTAGTGGTGGTAGCAGAAGAGACAGTACATCCATGTGTGAAAAGGCCTTTGTAGCTTTGCACAGGCTATCCCCCATGACTTGGAAGAATGCTCTCTCCCTCCTTATCTTTCCTTCTTGGAACCCCCTCAATGCTCAGATCAAGTGTCAGATCTTTGAAGAGACCTTTCCAGATTCTCCCAAATTGTCAATATCCCCCTCCCTCCAAACCCTGCTAATTTTTTGGTATATTAAATATTTCTTCCTCCATGAAAAGTACTCTAGCCACCTACAATAGAATTCAATTTCTCTTTTGAATTTGTATCCCCAGGATGTAGCACCATTCCTAATACTTAGAGTCACTGATTTATTAACAGAAAAAGAATTACAGAATGAGCTATGACGGCAACTTGGAGCCAAAAGACTTGAGCTGGGCTTTCCTGTCATGTACTGGCTGTGTGACCATGATAAATTCATCTCTCTGGGCCTCAATTTTCCCATTTGTGAAATGGGAAAAGATAGTTCTTGTAATTCCTCTCTGATAGGGTCATTATGAGGAACAAATAAGACAATGTATACAAAGGAAGCTAGGAGGCATAGTGAAGAGAGTGCTAGACTTGGAGTCAGGAAGACTTCTGAGTTCAAATCTGACCTCTGACACTTAACTAGCAGTGTGACCCTGGGCAAGTCACCTGTTTGTCTTAATTTCCTCATCTGTAAAATGAATTGGAGAAGAAAATGACAAACCACTCCAATATCTTTGCCAAGAAAATCCCAAATACAGTCACAGAGTCGGACACAAATAAACAACAATAAATAAAAGGTACTCTGTAGCCATAAGTTTAAGTAAAAAATCATGTAGTACAAATTATACTCATTAGTACTAAGGAAACAGAATAAAAGAGTAATCAGAACAGAGCAACAATCAGAAATAATATCCTGGAGTCAAGCTTTTAATCTTTTATTTTTTTTGAAGAGATGAGCGGGAGGGAGGGGTGCGGCTAGGTGGGAGTGAATAGAGCACTGGCCCTGGAGTCAGGAGGACCTGAGTTCAAATTTGACCTCAGACACTTAACACTTACTAGCCGAGTGACCTTGGGCAGGTCACTTAACCCCAATTGCCCTGCCTTCCCCCCACCAAAAAGCAAAAAAACCCCAAACAAACAAAAAAATAAAGAGATGGAAGGCTTAGAAGTGGCCTTGGTCAAAAGACCTGTACTTTTTGCCTGTGATTCCCACATCATGCAATATCCTTCCCAGGGATATTAGGGAGATCCCTGGGTAGAGGTTAGGTGGGCTTTCCAGTGACAGTGGGTGGAGATTCTTAAGGTGTTGAAACAACTTTGTAAAATGCTCAGTCAAGAAGGGGGGGGGGGAAGGGTCATAAGGGGATGCAAACAAACTGGGCCACTTTGGTGTAGATACTCTCTACAAGGAGAAGGTCACTCACTTTGGAGTCAGAGGACTGGAGTTCAAACTCTGTCTCTGTCACTTACTACTTTTCTAAACTTGGGCAAGCTCTTTAATTGTTCTCAGCTTTAGTTGCCTCCTCTTTAAAATTTGGGTGGCCTAAATGACCTCATTTAGGGTTGTTCCAACCCTAAATCTATGTTCAATTTAATATACACTTAAAACAAAAAAAAAAAAACAACTACGAAAAACAGAAGTTGATTGTTTCATATGCACTCTTCTTGTTCTTTTTATACCAAAATTTCATGTTTGTTGAGTACTATTTGGTACACAATAAAGAGGAAATTTAAATTAAATAAAAAAGAAATGAATGGTAAAGGAAAGCAAGACAGAAGTATATAAAGGAATAAAACACTGGCAGAAGGAGCAGAGACTGGGCTGGGGTGTATGTGTTACACAATATATTTAACAGATTATTCATTACATGTATTATATTGTATTAAATATTATTTATATTTATTGTACTTTATATATTTCACATAATTTTTATATTTATACATCTATATATACACATACATATACTGTACTTAGGGTTATATGAATGGTAAGGAAATGTTACCATTGTTTAGTGGGGAGAAAGAGTGGGGGTGAAGGGAGGGAGGAGGGAAAGAGAAAGAGGGGGGAAGAGAGAAGAGGAAAGGAGAGAAGGGGAGAGGGGCGGGAGAGAGAGACGGACAGACAGAGAGAGACAGAGAGAGAGAGAGAGAGAGAGAGAGAGAGAGAGAGAGAGAGAGAGAGAGAGCCCTTCCAGCTGGGATGGCATCTGAGCTGGGCAATGAATGTGGATAAGATGTTGATAGACAGACAAAAGCTAAGGAGGAGGAAGGCATTCTAGGCATAAGGAACAGCATGAGCAAAAGTGAGGGAGTTGCAAAGTGTAAGGATGATAAATAAACCCATTTAGCTTCAGAAGAGAGTTTGTGTAGACGGAGATAAAAGTACAAAGACAGGTCATAAGATCATAGATTTTAGTTGGAAGGGATTCTAAACCCCTCATTTTACAAATGAGGAAACTGAGGCAAAGAGAAGTTAAACGACATCCAAAATCTAATGAATATGCCTGAACCCAGGTCTAGGGCCTCCTCCCATCTCTCAGGCAGGAGTGTCTTGAATCCCAAATTAATGGGCTTTGGAATTAATGGGGGAATCATTAACATTTTGACCAGGTTTTTGCATGATTAGAGCTAAGCATTACTGGTCACGATGTGAAGGACGCATTGGAATTAGTAGTGTTCTATTAATATGTTGGTTTCGTTGAATTGCTTATTTTTACTTCTTTGCTAGAATGGGTGACTGTGGGTCAAAGTGGGAAGGTGATTTTAAATGTAGGAGGAACTGGTGGCAGGGGATCAGTTAGGAGGCTATAACAATAGTACAGCAAAGAGGTAATAAAATCTTCATTTCTGAGAGAAATAAAACCAAGAGATCAGATCATTTAAAAGAAACTTCCTATTTTTATGCTCGACTTCTGACAAAAAAATAGTCCTGTGGTTTCCCTTTCTATTGACCTACAAACAGGCTCTAGCCTTGTCAGCCGAGCTAAGTAACTCTGAGTGGCCACGTTGGGGGGGTATTGGGAAGTCAGGAAGGGAAGTTACTCAGCCTAAGGACCAGGTCCAACCTTGGGCAAAATTCTAAGTCTGAAAAGTTAGTCTAGTACCCTTAGCCTCCTACTTAATCTTCTCAGAGGCCCAAAGCTTTTCCCTTTTTCCATCTATCAAAACTATTTAAAGGAAAAGGGTCTGATAAATTAATTTATTCTAAAGTATTACTAACCCAAAATGGGGCCACCCTGTCCCTAATCTCTAGGGTATTTGAATCTTAATAAGAAACAAAGCATTGGGGCAACTAGGTAGAAGGGTAGCTAGAGCTCCAGGCCAGGAGTCAAGGAAGACTCATCTTTTTGAGCTCAAATCCAGCCTTAGACACTTACTAGGTATATGACCCTGAATAAGTCACTTAACCCTGTTTGCCTTAGTTTCCTCATCTGTAAAATGAGCTGGAGAAGGGAATGGCTAACCATTCCAGCATCTTTGGAGGGAGAGGGAGAGAGAGAGAGAGAGAGAGAGAGAGAGAGAGAGAAAGAAAGAAAGCTTTAAACATAGGATCTAGTATGTAATTGATTTTGTGTTGTTTGATTTCTAGAGAAAACTGCAAAATAGGTGAAATGAGTCTTTGGTGCCTTCCCACCCCACTTTCTGCAACTTTTCTTATCATCCAGCTAAAGCTCCCTTTCCCCTCCTCCTCGATTCCAAGAAAGACTGCTTGCATGACTTGACCATGGTGCTGTAATAACATCTTGGGGGAAGTCTTGAAACCTACATTTCAGTGATGTCAGCTGTTTTTTAAAAAGGGAGCTCCTGTCTAGTTCATGTGAGCTGTTCTTGGTGCACAATATTTGTGAAGTACCTACTACATGCAATGTGCATGTGACCTAAGGATAGAAGGGAGTCAAGAAGATACAAGTTCAAACCCTGGTGGTGTCACTGTGTGACCTCGGACAAGTCAATTCCCCTCTCTGGGCCTCGGTTTTCTCATCTGTCAAATGAAGGGATAGACTAGGTGATTTTTGGAAGCTCTTTCCAGCTTTAAATCTCTGGTCTTATGAAGTGTATTAAATCATAAAAATGTGCCCCCTTTCCTTCTTTCCCTAAGTAAAAATTTACTTTTCTTTTACCTAGTAACAAAGAAGAAGGAAACCTATCTACTCTGCTTGGAGTAACCCACACAAAAACGCAGATGATTGATACTCGAAACCCCCAAAGGATATTTGCCTTTTAAAAAAAAGGGCTTTCACATTCTTTTTTTTAACAGTCTTTAAAATTATATTTTATTTTCAATTAACAAGCACTTTCCCCCTCACTTCTCCTCCCCCCAAATTAAAAAGAAAAACACAAACAAAACTCTTTAAATAAATATGCATGGTCAAGCAAAGCATGTTTCCTCATTGGCCATATGCAAAAATGTATGCCTCATTTAGTACCCTAAGTCAACCACCTCTCTTCATGATCACACTCTGGAATTGTGACTGGTTTCAGAATTGATCAGTTCTTAAGCAGAAGAGAAGAGTTTTTAGTAACCCTCCCCCATGTCACCACACACACACACACACACACACACACACACACACACACACACACACACGTGAACACCAGAAGAACAGGAGTCAGAAATTTTAACAACCTTTTTCTGAAAGTCAGCTGACCCCTGTCTTAAGAATGATAGTATAAGAACAGTAGTTCCCATTTCTAAAGCACTTTACAACCCACAAAGCATTTTGGACACAATAATCCAGTGAGATATGATTGTTCTTATTTTAAAGATGAAGAAACTGGCCCAGAGATGAAATAACTTTTCCAAACTCACACAAATAGTGGCAGAGGTCAAATCTGACCCCACTTGAAGCCAAGCCTCTTTCTATTATCCCTTTGGTATATATAATGTCTGCCTTAGCCAACAGAATGGGGGATATTTTTTGTGGGACAGAAATTGCCCTTGAAATCACCCCCTACTCTGCCTAATGGTTAGGCTGACCCTGCTTAGTTTTCTGGCTGTGTCCTGTGGGGCTGATCCTGACCTCATCACAAAACCTCCTAGGGTACAGCACAGAACTTATATAGGATCAGCTAGGGAGTTAGCAACAAGACCTTGAACTCTTTCCCTCTCCTCTGTTCCCCTCCTACAGTTTCCCTGGATTTCTCTTCCCTGGTGATTTCCAGAAACACAGATACCAACATGTAGGGGTTCTAGTGTGAGAGCCTATAGGTACAAGGGGACAGATCCTGGGAACAAATGACATCGTTTTGAACCAAGGAAAGCAGAGACTCCAGAAGCACACCTAGAGAAAGGGTGGGAATACCACCAGCAGGTCATTGGACACCTGCCTGCTCCTGTTTCCCCTTTTCCCAATCTGACGAAGGACATTTTTGCCAACACCCTCTGCACTAGAAATTCTGCCTAGTGGCCTGGCCTCATCAAGAGTTTTCTCAGCTGTGAAAATATCACCCAATTTTGAATTGTACTGGACCTGTGAGTAAAGGAAATTTTCCTACAGAAATTCCAGTGCAGATCAACTCAGAGATTGGCCTAGTGCACTGAGAGGTCCAGTGATTTGCCCACAGTCACACAGCTAGTTCGTGTCAGAGCCAGGACTTTCCCTGCTCCAAGATCAGCCCTCTAGACACTCCCCTATTCTACAAGGCTTCTCATCCTAATGCATGTGAAGATTTAGGTGTAAGACTAAAACCATGCCTGCCTCACTCCCCCCCCCCCCCCCACCGCCATGTTTAGGAGCACACATACACAGAACCGACAGGCAGGGCCCAAGCAGGATAAATTACTCACACAAGTCTTGTCATTTGGTATGACAGACAGGTGCATCTACAGCTTTTCTCTTTTCTGCTCATTCTTTCACACAGAATATGCATGGCATGGAGGGTAAGATGGGACAGAAAGGACTAGCTCTTTCAGGGTGGAATTTGAGATTAAGAACTCCACTGGGGTCAAGTCATTAATTAATCCAGTATCTTGGGGGAGGAGATAAAAAGGAGATAAGACATAGTTGGGGGAGAAGTGGAAACAGTCATTTGTTTTCCCATAACCTGGCAAGAAAGGCAAGGCCTTATGGATGAGGTTCAATATTTGGGTGGAATCATTACATTAGGTCAATTAAACTCATCTTTCATTCATTAACTCAACAAATAATTATTGAGCACCTGTTACACTCAGGCAAGTCCTTAAGCAGAGTAGATGCTTAATGTGTGTTGACTTAATTTTCTTTTCTTTTCTTTTTTTCTTTTTGTTGGGGGGAAGGCAAGGCAAATGCAGTTAAGTGACTTGCCCAAGGTCACACAGCTAGTTTTGTGTTAAGTGTCTGAGGCCATATTTGAACTCAGGTCCTCCTGACTCCAGGGCTGGTGCTCTATTCATTTTGCCACCTAGCCAACCCCTGTTGACTTGATTTTCAAGCCCAGAAAAATGATTTTTTTGTTTGTTTTTAAGTCAGTACATTTTTGAGAATCTCTAAGTAACAAGACCTCCAGGACTGTCACTGTATCCTTATCTAGGACTGAATGGAAGGCTAGAATGCAAACAAACCAAAACCTCCAGGTCTTTCCAGCAGCAATGATGTGATTATTGTGTCTGGAGGAAAGGGCAGGGGTTAATGCCCTGTGGTAGGATAGAAGGGAGGATGGCTGGATGGAATGAGATGACCTGTCAGTTCTGGACCAACCAGACATAAAGGGCCTGGGGAAGTTTCACTCCCTCCACTCACTGATCAGCACAGCCCCAGGAAAAGAGTTCCAAGGCTCAAGGTGGTTTAACAATACAGCAATGATAGTTTACAACAGAAGTGATCTTAATATTTAATGATATCCATATTTATTAATTTGCTATATTATCATTAGGTAGAAATGAGTAAACATTTCAGTAAAAGATGATAATTAAAGTCACAGAGCCCATTGCTTCATCTTATAGGTGAGAAAACCCAGAAGAGTAACTTGTTTTGTCCAAGGTCATGGGTCAGTAAGTAGCAGAACTAGGACCAGGACCCAGGCTCCTTGACTTCTAGTCTAGGGCCTTTCTTTTTGTGAGGCGATTAGAATTTAGTGACTTGCCTGGGGTTACAGACCTAGTGAGTGTCTGAAGCTGGATTTGAACTCAAGCTGTCCTGACTCCAGGGCTGGTGCCTCACTTCACCACCTGAGTGCCCCATCTTGTGCTCTTCTTGGGGTTTTGTCCTTTATTCTAGAAGAGGACCGTGGCATCAGGGAAACGATGGCATGACTTGCAGTTGACATTGATTTGAGTGAGGGAGGTCTGTGCAAGGTCACTAGCCTCACTTTCTCCTCCAGAGTCATCTGGGTCCAGTGGCCAGATATGGATCAAGACTCCTGGAGATGGCCCAGGAGGCCTAGGAGACCTTGCTAAGGTCTGAGTTCTCACTTTGAGTAAGGCAAGGTCCATTCAGTGAATAGGTCTCTTTAAGAACTGAGTCAGAGGCAGCTAGGTGGTACAGTGAATAGAGCACCAGCCCTGGAATCTGGAGAACCCAAGTTCAAATCCAGCCTCAGGCACTTAACACAAAAAACTAGCTGTGTGACCTTGGGCAAGTCACTTAACCCCAATTGCCCTCCAAAAAGAAAAAAAAAAGAACTGAGTCAAGGGATTCTTTAATGAAAAAAAAGAAATCAAACTGGGAGGGTAAGACCCTCAGGGCTGCTGGCCAAAAGTATTTTTCTAACACATTATAGTCAGTGTTATTTTTATGGAGCCTAACCAAAGTTGGAGGGGGAGGGGGAGTGTCATACAGGGACAAAAGGAAGGGGGTAACTGAGTAGAACAGGAAGCTGCTCTGATGCCTCTCCAGAACCCCCTGGCTCCATATCTCCTGAGGACCCAAGTGATTCAGGCTGTCCACTTCTCTGTCTAGGGGTTTCCATGATGCAGATACTCTTAGATTAGGGAAACATAGTTCATTCTACCACTCTTTCCCTCCCAAAATCTCACCTTATTGGTAAGGTGGTAGTTTGATCAAAGGAAAGGCCTTACCCCCAAAACAAAATTTAATTTTATTCATTTAATCAAATTGTTTTCTTTAAATTTAGCAATAAGGTATGATGGATTCTTTTTTTTTTTTTTAAGGCAACTGGGATTAAGTGACTTGCCCAGGGTCACACAGCTGGTAAGCGTCAGAGGACTGGAGTTCTCCTGACTCCAGGACAGTGCTCTATCCACTGTGCCACCTAGCTGCCTTGATATATTATTGATCCTTGATGAAGAACATGTCAATGGGTTACTGAGAAGGCCCTGACTGCCTAAGAAGAAGTAGTTCATTATTAGAGGCTGAAATTCAATTGAAGGTTGATTTAATTCTATTTGCCCTAGGCACATTCTGAGTGCTTACCCTAGGAACAAAAATTATTAGTTACAGCTCTGCATGTGATGATCCATAGAAGGAGAAAAGGTTACTTAGTTTAAAGAGAAAACTTGGTAAGTAGGCATCAGAATAAAGATTATCCTCAATAAGGGCTGTAATGTGGAAGAAAGATTCTATTTATTTTGCATGGCCCCAGAAAGCAAAAAACAGGAAAGTAACTGACTTTTCCTCAATGGAGGGTTTCTAGCAAATCCTGATGATCACTTGTAGGATAAGATAGAGAGGATTCTTGCTCAGACACAGAATGAAGGTGATGACCACTCACGCCTCTTTCAAGCCCGAACTTCTGGGATTCTTCGGGAAGAATACTAAGGAAGCCTGCTTTTGGAAAATCTTGCACGTCTCCATTCTCTTTCTGTCTTTCTATCTTGTGGTTCCTTCTTCCTTCCCTGCCCTTAACCTTCTTCCCTTTACCTTCCTTCCCATCCTCAACCCTCATGTCATCCTCTGGTTATACAAATCTCTGCACTGTGGTATTTCTTTTATCTTTGCTCTAAAATTACCTCTCTACCCTCCCTCCTTCTAATACATATCTTCCCCCGAGGGCAACCAAAACACTCATTCTCTTAATACACATTCTCTCATTTGTCGAGGTTATATTCTAAAAGTTTCAGAAAAAGGAAAATATATTAGGACATTACAACTAAAGAGAGAAAAAGAACAGAGGGTAGAATACAGCCATCTCCCCCCCTCCCCTTTGCTCTCTTTCTGCCTTCATCCCATAATAGGAAAGAGGAAAAAAAAGGCTGAACCATCTTCCTCCAGGAAGATGAGGAATGTAGTTGTCTAAATTTGTCCTGATACATTAACTCAGGCTTGTCAAACCAGTGTGGCAGCAAGCACCCCAACATCCGCAGAATGACTGCCAACACAGATTCTTAGATCTGCTTTTCAAAAGGAAAGCAACTCAAAATGGGTTAACAAGCTTACTTTAATCAAACAAACATATATTACTTAGTTCAGGGGGAAAAGGTCAGCACCCCAAACTTCAGAGTATACAGACAGATCAAACAGACAGGTTTCCAAACTGTCCAACCATTATCAATATCAAAATCACAATTACCAGAGAGGGAAGCATCAACATCTGGGTTTTCAAAGCTGGGGGCTCTCAATGGCTGCCCAGAGTCTCATCTGGTTAAATCACACAACACTTCTCAAAGTGAGCCCCAAAGTAAAACCTCAAATCAAGGATTATATAGTCTTCTCCTGGCTCAGAGAATGTAACCACCCTCTTGACCCACTGCCCAATCACACAGCATCAAGGTGTGGTCATTCCTGAAAACCAAGCCTCCTACCACAGGCTCCATGTGACCACATTCAGCCTATTAGGAGGCAGAGCATATTTTCAAATCAAGGAAGGTTTTCAGAGTCTCTTAAAGCCAAAGTCTCTTAAGCCAATCAAAGGGCCTAGGGGCAGGGAAGATCTTTAAATCTGCATTTCCATTACAACCAGTTGCTGCCAAAAAGTGAAGTAAGTCTAATTTATCTTTGTTGCCTTATCACCTCTTTGGGAATAATAATAATAAATAATAACAATGCTAAAAATAGCTAACATTTGTTGATATTTATCCTTCATTCTCAAAGAGGACCATGACATCAGGAAGGTGATGCCATGACATGCAAGTGAACTGGATTTAAGTGAGGCACAGCTGTGCAAAGTCACCAGCCTCACTGTCTCCTCCAGAGTCCTTTGGGTCCAGTGGCCAGATATAGATCAGGTTCACAAAGCACTTTACAAATCTCTCAATTTATCCTTACAAAAACCTTGGAAAGAAGGTACTATTACTATTTCCCTTTCAGGAGAAAATTGAAGCAGACAGAAGATAAAGGTTATTGTCACACAGCTAGTAAGTCTCTGGGTCTGGATTTGAACTCAGGCCTTTCTGACTTTAGGCCTAGTGCTCTATCTACTACTCCATCTAGCTGAATGAAGAATTATGAAGCCAGAGATCCTTCCTGGCTACAAAGCTCTGAGTGACTACTTTATACAGACATGCCTTCCACTTACGACTTTGCCCACTGAGGTTTTAATATATTGTAGATTGGCATAAGAGATTAAACAGGATTTTTTTGAAAGTTTTATGGAAGTCAAATACAACACCTGAAGGTCAAAGAAAAAAGTTTAGAAACTCACAAATGTATGAAATATATATATATAGTATTGCATAATATCAACCTAAATTTTGCTATAAGGTACTGTAAACACCCCATAAAAGAAAAAGAAAAAAAATTCAGACTTCTCTGGTACAAGGGGGGGGGCCCCAAAATTTTTGTACAGATTTTCCAGATCTGGTGGGGGGGGGGGCGGGAGAGATCATGCTCCTAACCCCTCTGAGGTGTAAGGGATAATTGTATATGTACCTGGAAAGGATCCTGCTTGGGTCTGACACGTCCAGCCTTGGCCGTGCCTGTGCCCAGAAGTATTTACATGAAGAGATTTGCAATAAAAATTGTAACTGTCCTCCACTGAACTGTGCCCTCTTTGATCACTGGGGTTACCCTCCTGCCCAGGGGCCAGAACGGGGAGAATACCTTCCTCAACATCAATGTCTGCACTGCCTAAGCCCTGCCCAAGCAAGGGCCCTAACCTTTTCTTACAACAGAGCTATGCCCGCCAAGTTTGGAAAGAAGGCAAAGGTCAAGACTGCCCAGGAGGAAGACATCAAGCTGTCATGAGCTAACAGCTGAATTCTCTGAAAAGGCAGAGACTGGGGCTGCTAGGTGCACAGTGAATGCAGCACTGGCCTTGGAGTCAGAAGGACCTGAATTCAAATCCAGCCTCAGACACTTAACACAAAACTAGCCATGTGACCTCGGGCAAGTCACTTAACCTCAACTGCCCTACCTTCCTGCCTCCAAAAAGCAAAATTTTTTTTAAATTTAAAAAATTAAAAAAAAAAAAATTAAAGTCCAAGACTGCAGCTGGTGAGCTGATTGTTCTTTGTAACCACACCCCAGGAGTGGCCTTCCATCAGAATAGATTCTAATTCTCCAGGCAGCCCCTCCTACTGTGCAGGAAGAAGCTAAGATCCTGGGGGTGGGGAACTTGTGACCTTTAGGTCACATGTGGCCCCCTAGGTCCTCAAGTGCAGTCCTTTGACTAAATCCAAATTTTACAGAACAAATCTCCTTCATAAAAGGCTACACCCAAGGACCTAGAAGGCCACATGTGGCCTCCAGGCCACAGGTTCTCCAAACCTAGAGCTCTGGGTTGACCTCTTTTATTCATTATGTGGTGTCCTGGCTTTGTGGTGAATTTAATGACTATTCCCCTCCCCCCCACACCTTAGCCACTTCCTCCAATAAACAACCATTTATCAAAGAAAAAAAAGATTGAATGAAAAAGTATTTTTAAAAGAGCTTACTAAACCACAAAGGAGCAGCTAGGTGGTACAGTGGGTAGAGTGTTGAGCTAGGAGTCAGGAAGACCTGATTTCAAATCCAGCTTCAGAAACTTCCTAGCTATATGACCTTGGGTAAGTCACTTAACCTGTTTGCCACCAGAGAAGGAAATGGCAAACTCCATGGACAGAGGACCATGGAGTCACAAAGAGTCTGAATGACTTGACTGACCAACAACCAGAAGAAGCCAAAAACCTGGTGCTAAGTGCAGGGGATGCCAATACAAAAGCAAAGACAGTCTGAGCCCTGAAGGAGCTTATACTCTAGTAGGGGAGACAACAAATGTAGGGGAATGGAGAGGCAGTTTGGACTAAAAAGTAACAAGGTGGTGAGTAGGCCATGGAGGGTAGACTGACACATCCCCCCCCCCCCGAAAAATGGCAGAAAGATGGTGATTTCAGCACAGGAGGGGAAGGTACCCATGGGGTGGGGAAGGGGGGGAAGTGAGACTATCGTTGGGACAGTGACCAGGAATAGAATGAAGCCCCCACAGCTGGGGGCTTCCAAAAATAGTGGGTCAGATAATGCTGTCAGTGATTAGGACACACATTTCCTGCCTCCTCACCCCAACATTATCTACCTACAGGCCCACTTGCCTTGCACACTAATAACAAAATTCCCTGGGCAACAACCAGGTTCTGGCCCATTAATAATTTATATTGAACTTCGAATGAGAATTACCCAAGAGGACATTTTATTTTTAAAAGGGGCTAAGGAGGTCTTAAATTCAAATGAATAGCTAACTGGTAGAAAGTGCTTGGTAGGAGACAGTCATGCACAAATCCAGCTTTTTCTCTCCTTCCATCACCTGCCAGGTAAAAAATAAAAGAAGCCAGCTGTATAAGCACAAAACAAATAGCCCTGACCTCCCACCCTTGGCAAACAGAATTCAGACAGAGGCAGTGGCTTTGGCCTAGTGGAAAGAGCTAGGCTAAAGAGACTGGCTCTGATGCTTACTAGCTGGGTGACCTGGGGGCAATTCACCTAACCTTTCTCTAGGCCTCAGTTTCTTCATGTAAGAAGGGGATCTTTGCCATTCCTACCTAGCAGAATTATTGCAAGGAAAACATTTTCTAAACTTACATATGTGTGTATACATGCATGTATATGTGTGCATATATAAATTTTATATAAATACAAAAGTGAGTTATAACTATTACTGAGCTAAGAGGAACTTTAGAGATATGGAGTCCAACCCAGTAATTTTATAGATGAGGAAACGCTGGCAAAGTGTCACACAATGCATCAGTGGCAGAGGAGGGTGTCCCGAGTTCCAATTCAGTGCTCTTGACACCTTGGTGTTAGATTAAAAATAAAGAAAAATGGGGTGAATTATGAGTAAGGAAACTATATAGTAGATTCAGATTGCTGGAAAGAGTGAGAAGAGGTCAGGTTATAGTGACCTGGCTTCTACTGACTCCTGGGGAGAAGCCTGGAGGTCTAACCAGTTGCATAAATAAGGGGAATGGGAGAGAATATTTTATGTTCTTTAGGGAGCAAGGGGACACTTTAAAATAGCAGAACTGATTTGATGGTGATTTTAGCACTGGAGGAGGGAGAGGTACCCATGGGGTTCGGTGGGAGGGAGGGAAGTGGGGAGCATTGTTGGAAAAATGGCTGGGAGTAGGCATGGGAATGAATGGAGCACTAGCTTTAGCAGGAAACGATGTTCTTGATTATCTCCATTTTATCCTATATATTATAACTTGTTGGTACATGGGGTGTGTGTGTGTGTGTGTGTGTGTGTGTGTGTGTGTGTGTGTGTGTGTGTTGCATACTATCTCCCCCATTAGACTATAAATTCCTTGAGAGCAATGACTGTTTGTATGTCTGACACTTAATAAATGTTTACTGATTGACTCTGGTGTATTTGTCCTTAAAAGCACTTGAGAGGACTCCCATAACTCCCGAAGTTGTCCCATATGGGGTCTTGTCAATTGCTACAGGGGTGGGAATAGTAAGGTGGGAAGGTGGGGGGGGAGCTCGAAAATGAATGTTTAGTTATTGAATGAATTGAAATTTGAAAAAGGTTAAATTGAATTAATTTGGAATCTATTTGCTAATTTAATGTCATTTGTTAACAATTAGTTAGCAAAGTGATGTTATTTGTCAGTCATTAATTTGTTCGTTGAAAGTAGACTCCAAAAAAAAGAAAAAGAAAATTAGACTAATTGAAAAAAAAAATAAAGGTTATATTGGGCTCTAAGCGTTTCATTTTATTCCAAACCAATAGGTCCTGGCCCAAAACAAGAACTTTTTACAGGACCATAACATATTAAAGATAGGAGAAACCTTACAGATTTGCTAGCTCAAAACTCACTTTACAAATGAGGAAACTGAAGCCCACTTAGGTGCACTGATTACTCATAGTGCTCCAGGTAGTAAATGACAGAGACAATGATTCTAAGCTCAGCTCACTGACTTTTTCTACTACAATAGGCAGCCTTGCCTCCAGATAATGTGACTGACTAATTGTTTCCCAATTAAGTGGAGACCACTGGCTCTTTCACCTCCCTTAGCAACCAGGCATGTGGGCCTGGCAATGTGTAGAATTTGTAGGTATTCTTCCTACAGAAGCCCTCACAACTTCCCAGCCACAATTCACAGGAAAGAGTGGGAGAGGAGGGACAAACAATGGCAGGGAGAGAGGATCATGGAATAAAATAAATGAGACGGCATTTCAAAGGTGGAAGGTACCTAACTTTTTCATTTTCTGTAAGAGGAAGCTAAGGCCCAGAGATTTCATGATTTGCTAATGCCAGTGTCTGGGACAGTGAGGTGGCTTGGTGGATAGAATGCCCAGTCTACAGTCACATCTTCCTGAGTTCAAATCTGTCCTCAGACACTTACTAGCTGTATGACCCTGGGCAAGTCACTTAACCTTGTTTGCCTCAGTTTCCTCGTCTGTCAAATGAACTGGAGAAGGAAATGACAAATCACTCCAATATCTCTGCCAAGAAAACCCCAAAGAGGGTCAGGAAGAGTCGGACATGACAGAGACAATTGAACAACAACAAAAACAATGCCAATATCCCCCAGCTAGTTAGTGAGAGAACCAGGCCTACTGAGTCTTGGATAGGTACTGGGCTCTCTCAATTAAACCACACCTTCTTCAGCTTTCCTTGCCTTTGGAAAGCTGTTGGGGGAGGTCTGAATGAGGCAGCTAGTTGGCACAGTGAAGACCGAAATTCAAATCTTGCTCTAGACATTCTATTACCATGTGACCTCAAGCAAGTTTCAGCTTCCTCACCTATAAAATGAAGGAATTCCTCATCTTTAAAACTGATGGCTTCTTAAGTCTCTTCTAGTTTTTAATCTAGGATTTTAGCAAGCAGTTCTGTAGGACTTGAAGTTCTGCAAAGTGCTTCACAAGTGTTATCTTATTTAAACTTCACAACAACTCTAGAAGTGGGTGGTATTATTCCCATGTTACAGACGAGGAAACTGAGGCAGACAGAGGTTAAGTGAGTTGCCCAGGTGAGTGTCTGAGTCCAAATTTAAACCCAGCAAGCTCTGACATCTTGGCCAAAACACTTACTCTCCTTTCTAATTTCCTCATCTTTGAAATAAGGAGTTTGGGGATATTTTCCAAGGACTCTTCTGGATCTAACATTCTATGGTCACTGCCATATTTACCTCTGTGCCTCTTCCTCTCCCTGATACCTTATATTCCAAGGAGAAGAAACTTTACTAGGGAATCACTCACTGAGTTGAAATACATTTTTGACTACCTACAGTTTGATGTCATGTACCCAACATATTTTAAGAACTGCACAACATTTAAATCAAAATCCATTCCCCTATCCAAAAATGTAGACAATGCTACCAGACCTGTGATTTCATCAGTGTAGGGAGCTGCTGATGGAGACTTCCCTTTACCAATGCAGATGGGCATGTGACTTTCCCAGGGTATTTCTTCTTTTTTTTTTTTTAAAGCAATTGGGGTTAAGTAACTTGCTCAAGGTTACACGGCTAGGTTTTTTTTTTTGTTTGTGTGGGTTAAGTGTCTGAGGCCGTATCCGAACTCAGGTCCTTCTGACTCCAGGGCCGGCGATCTAGTCACTGCGCCACCTAGCCGCCCCGCCCAGGGTATTTCTTACAGCTAGTAAGTGTCAGAGGCAGGTTCTGAACCTAGATATTTAAAGCTCCACCACATAACTTCTCATGTGGAAAAAATATTGGCACAAGAACCATAGCAATTATATGTATAAACACAAATATACACGTGCTTGTTTTTCTTTTTAATATAGACAGTCCCTGCTTTCCATTAGCCTAACCCCTGCTTTTACAAATAAGGAAACTGAGGCCTAGAAGTGTTAATGATAGGGAGATGACATAGTATAAAAAGCACTAGATTTGGAGTCAGGAAACTTGGATTTGAATCCTAGTGTTGTGACTTCTGACAAGTGATTTCTCTTCTCTGGGATTTGGTGTTTTCATCAGTAAAATAAACAGGTTGTCCCAAAGAGACCAAGGGAAGAGGAAAAGGACCTATGTGCCCCAAAATATTTATAGAAATGTCTTTACTATAGCAAAAAGTTGGAAGCTAAAGGAGAGTATGCCAATTGGGAATGACTGAACAAACTGATGTATGTGAGTGTGATGAAATGTTCTTGTTCCTTAAGAAACAATGATAGGAATAGTTTCAGAAAAACTTGGGAGGGGCTAGGTGGTACAGTGAATAGAGCACTGGCCCTGGCGTCAGGAGGACCTGAGTTCAAATCCAGCCTCAGGCACTTAACACTTACTAGCTGTGTGATCTTGAGCAAATCACTTCACCCCAATTGCCCTGCTTTTCCCCTCCAAAAATCAAAAAGAAAGAAAGAAAGAAGGAAGAGAAAGAGAGAGAAAGAGAGAAAGGAAGGAAGGAAGGAAGGAAGGAAGGAAGGAAGGAAGGAAGGAAGGAAGGAAGGAAGGAAGGAAGGAAGACACAGACCTGGGATAATTTGGATACATTAATACAGAGTGAAATGAGTAGAACCAGAAGAACTTAAACATTAATAACAAGATTGTAAAGCTAACTCTGAAAGCCTTAAGAATGAAAAGCAAAAGGTATATATAGGGATTCAGTTTTGGGTACAATCCTTTCTTTCTCTTCTGCTGTATATTTGGAAGTGTTCATTTTAGTTAATGTTTACTAAGTTTAGAATTTTTAAAACAGGGGAAAAAATTTCCAAAATACTTAAGAACTCTGATCAAGGCTTCGACCAACCACAATTCCGGAGTACCAATGATGAAGTAAGCTACCCTGCTCCTGACAGAAAGAGGATGGACTCAAATTACAGAATGAGACATGTTTTCATACACAGTGAGTGTGAGGATTTGTTTTGCTCGACTGTGCAGATTATAGTTACAAAGGCTCTGTTTTTCTTCCTTTCCTCAATAGTAGAGGGGTGAAGCATTAGGAAAGGACAGCTAGGAATAGGAAGAGGGAGATAGACAAGGGTAGAGGACAGGACAGGGAAAGAGTTGAGAGAGAAAGAAAAGAGGAGAGGGAGAAGAGGGAAAGGAAAAGGGGAAAGGGAAAGGGAAAGAGGAAAGGGAAAAGAGAAAGGGAAAGGAAAGAGAAAAGTGAAAAGGAAAGGGAAAGAAGGAAAGAGAAAAAGGAAAGGAAAAAAGGGAAAGGAAAGGGAAAGTGAAAAGGGAAAAGAGGGAAAGGGAAAGAGAAAGTAGAGAAAGGGAAAAGAAAGAAAACAAAACAACGAACACATTGGACTAGATGATTTACAGGATCTATTCTACAGTCCTATGCCCAAAATTTCCCAAAGTAGCAAGACCAGGGTTAGAACCTACTCCCTTACTTATAGGGTTCTAAAGCTAAACGATACTTTAGAAATTATCCAGTCCAGTTGATCCTATCTATAACTTATTTGTACATAGCTCTTTGCATGATCTCCCCTACTAGACTGGGAGCTCCTGGAGGGCAGGGCTGATCTCTTGCCTTTCTTTGTACCTCCAGTGCTTAGCTCAGTGTCTGGCACATAGTATGCTTAATACACATTTGTTGACTGACCTCAAACTTTACATTTAACAGATGAACAAAATGAATCCCAGAAAGCACAAAGCTAAGTGCCTTGTCCCACAGTTACCTCAAACGCAACATGTCCAAAACAGAGTTCATTACCTTTCTCCCCAAACCTACTCATCCTTCTTAACTTCATCATTTCCTTTAAGAACCCCGCAATCTTTCTAACTTCCCAGGTTCATAATGTGAGGGTTATCCTTAATTCTTCCCTCTCCCTTTCCCCATATTTCCAATCAGTTGCCAAATCTTGGTGTTTCTACCTTTACAACATCTCTTGGAATAGCCTCCTTCTTGGCCTTCTTGCTTCAGTTCTTTCCCCACTCCATCCATTCACTCTCTACTAAATTACCGAGGTGGGCTTCCTTAAGCACCATGCACTTGCCTACACAAAGACTCCATTAGCTTCCTGTTGCCTCTTAGAATAAATATAAACTATTGTGTTTTGTTTTTAAAGTCCTTGGGTCTTACCATACATTACTCTCCTTACCGCTTTCTATGGTCCAGCCAAAATGGCTATCTTACTATTCTTCACACATGACACTCATCTTCCCTCTTTGTGTCTTTGTGTCTGCCCCCAATACTTGGGACATCCTCTCTCCTCCCCTCAACTCTGTAAAATCCCTTAACTTCTTTAAGACAGTCCATAGGGTAGCTAGGTGGCTCAGTGGATATAACACTGGCCCTGGAGTCAGGAGGACCTGAGTTCAAATCTGACCTCAGACACTCATTAGGCCTTGTTACCCTGGGCAAGTCATTTAACCCATATTACTGCTCCTCCAAAAGACAAAGTCTGAGGTCCATAATCAATATGAAGCCTTTCCTGGTTCCCCCTAGTCCTTCTTCCCTCCTCAAACTACCATTTATTTCTTTTATCTTTGTTTTGCATATACATGCACATGGGCAGCTAGGTTGCATAGTGGATAGAGTCCCAGTCCTGGAGTCAGGAAGACTCATTTTCCTGAGTTCAAATTTGGCCTCAGACACTTACTAGCTGTGTGACCCTAGGCAAGTCACTTAACTCTCTTTGCCTCAGTTCCTCATCTTTAAAATGAACTAGAGAAAGAAAGGGCAAACCACTCCAATATCTCTGCCAAGAAAACCCCAAATGGGGTTGGATATGACTGAGAAATGACTGAACAACAATTATATAATTTGCCACAGTAGGATGTAAACTCCTCAAGGGCAAGGACTGTTCTATTCCTGTCTTTGTATTCCCAAAGCCTAGCACAGAGTCTGTCACATAGTAGGCACTTAATAAATGCTTGCTGATTGATTTGCTCAAGGTCACTGTAACCATTAAGTGGAAAGGTCAGAACTTGAACCTAGTTCCAAATCCAGTGCTTTCTAGTGCCATTACACAAAACTACCTCAAGGCAAAGGACCACAGAATGAGGATGAAGGGTGTCTGTTCCAGAAAAATGCCCTCTCCTTGCTTTCAACACGTCTAAGGCAGAAGAAAAGATTATACAAACTCAACCATACATAGTTTATCTCTAATCTAGATAATTCAGCAGGTATACTTGCCAGTAGCAGTAATAAAATAATTATTTTAGATAACAGTGTCAACAATTCCACAAGTGTATTTTGAACTAAAAAGGAAGAAAGGCAGGACCTAATCTCCTGAGGTTTGAATTACACACCAGAGAAACTGAACAGCCATAATCCTTTACTTTCTTGGGTTCCCACAAGCTAGTGTAGGAACACATAGTGACATGGAACAGAAGTGCTTCTAAGCTTACTGAATTGTCCAGAGGTGTGCCTAGATACTTCCTGGATGTTGTCTTTTGGGCAAGGCCCAGGTCCAGCCCCAGCCCCACACCTACCCCCATCACTTTTCCTTTTCCTCATTATCTACTCATACATTGCAAGCTGATTTACAGGTGAGTGGAAAGAACTAGCAAATCCATTCATAACCCAGGCATGAACGTGTCTTTTGTAGCAGCAGGAATGTGGGGAAACAGAACTTGGGAGTCAGAGGACCTGGTTTCAGGTCCCAGTTTGTTGTAATTAAAATTATATCCTGGGGCGGCTAGGTGGCGCAGTAAGAGCACCAGCCTCGAGTTGGGATGACCCGAGATCGAAACCAGCCTCAGAAAATGAGCACCCACACATAAATAATGACTAGCCGTGTAACCTTGAGCAAGTTACTTAACCCCAATTGCTTTAAAAATAAAATAAAATAAATAAAATTATATCCTTAGTTTCTTCATCTGTAAAATGGGACCTTTAATAATGCCTGAACAGAAGCATAGGTCTGAACATGTCACCACTCTATTTGGTGAATTTCAGTGGTCTCTGACTAACTCCAGAATCAAATATAAAACCTTTTGGCATTTAAAGCTGTTCACAAACTAGCCCTTTCTAACCTTTCTAGTCTTATTAAACTTTCTTCCTGTCCACAAACTCTATGTACCAGGCTCATTGGCCTATTGGCCCTTCCTTTTACTTGATCCTCCACCTAACTGCCAGACCCGGAATGCAATATTCTTTCATCCCTATCTCTTTCTTATACTTACTTTCCAGGCTTTCTTGCTCAAATCCTACTTTGTTTGACTTTCCTAGTTCCCCTGCCCTGCCCCCAGCAGCTAGAGCTTTTCCCTTCAATGGTTACCTTCCTAGATCTAAGTATTTACATTTAGAGTCCTTCAAGAGAGTAAAAACTCCCTGAGGGCAGGCATTATTAGTTTCACCCACCACAGTATCCTCCCACAATGCTTTGGGCTCTAAGTGCTTAATAAATACTTGCCGGTTGACAGACTGTTAGGGTCAAGTGAAAGGATGTGTGTGTGTGTGTGTGTGTACATATATATGTGTATGTATTTACATATGTGTGTACATGTGCATGTGTGTGCACATACACATATATTACCATATAGCTGTTACTTACAATGATGGTGGTGAAATTAATGACTTCCAACCAGAATGAACCTCCAACAGAATATAGGGCAGGTGTTTTGTCTTGTCATTGTTTGTTTTTGTCTAGACCAATAGTTTTATAGGATCACGGTTCTAGAGCTAGAAGGGCCCTCTGAGGCCATCTAGCACAGCCCCCTCTGAGGAGAGATGAGAATATGGAAGCCCAGTGAGGGTACAGGACTTAGCCAGGGCAACTCAGAGAGTAAGTGGAGGAGGCTGAAAGCCCAAGGCACTCTAAAGGAACAGTTTAGATCAGCAACGGTTCTGCAACTTAGAACAGTCTTAGAGAGTTCCCTGGAACCACTGAGAGGGTAAGTGATTTGCCCAGGGTCACACTGCCAGTTTGTCATAAGCAGGACTGGAATCCAGATCTTCCTGATGCCATGGTCTGCTCTCAGTTCACCATGCAACACTGTTAATTCCCTCTAAATCTGAATTCTGTTTCATATTTAAAGGAAACTTTAAGACAGATTTTCTCCTTCCAGAAGAAGTAGGGAAATAGTTGGAAAAATTCATGCTTTATTGAGTGTGGGCTTAATTGGGTATTTTGAGGGAAGCAGGGACAGCTTGAAGGCCACACCTTATCCAGCTTAGAGAAGAAGCTGGCTTTGACCCAAAGGCTTTGCTTAATTGGCTACCCTTAGAACTCTGTTCCTCCTGCAATTCTTTTGAGGAAGTATTAAGGAAATGTTTTCCCATCAGCTGCCCAGGAAGTGGGTGAAGGGAGAGTTTTCATCCAAGGCTGGATGAAGACATTGAGAGAGAAAAAACATGGCATCCAGGCTAAGAGACCTGGACAAAAATTAACTTACTCTCTTTACCACAAACATGCTGAATATACAAACAGGAGAACTTCATAACTGCATGTATGCAAAGACCTATCACAGAAAAATGCTATCCACCTTGAGAGAGAAAACTGATGAACTCCGGAGTGCAGATTAAATTATAGTTTTTTGTCATTATTTTTCTTGCTCCTTTTTTTTTGCTTTTTTTTTGGGAGGTCAATTGGAGTTAAGTGCCTTGCCCAAGGTCACACGGCTAGTTTTTGTGTTAAGTGTCTGAGGCCAGATCCGAACCCAGGTCCTCCTGACTCTATTCACTGTGCCACCTCTTGCTTTTTTTTTTTTTTTTGCAACCTGGAAAATATGGAAATACGTTCTGTATTATTTCGCGTGGATAACTGACATATTGCTTGCCTTCTCCATGTGTGGGGAAGAGAGAGAATTCAGAACTCAAAATAAAAAAAAAAAGTTAAAATAATTGTGTACTACAACCAAACTGGAATTGGGGAAAGGAAAGAGAAATGGAAAAGGGGGAGGGGAAGAGAGAGGGAGAAGAGAGGAGAGGAGAGGGGAGGGGAGGAGAGAGGAGGGGAGGAGAGGAAAAGGGAGGGGAGGGGAGGAGAGGAGAGGGAAAGGGATCGAGGAATAAAGGGAAAGAGGGAGAGAGGAAAAGAGTGGGAGAGGAGGGGAACATTAGAACTACTGGATAAGTAGTCAGAAAAGCTGACTTTGAGTCCTGGCTCATTCTGTTAATTACCAATCTAGAACCTCAGTTTCCCAATCATTAATATGGAAATAATTAAAGCTATCAGCTCTTGACTCTGATACTTGTCAAAAGTTTCAGATGTGTTTCCAAACCAAACCTGTGAAGAGGAGGCTCACTTCAGTAAAGTTTAGATACATTTTCCTTCTTTTCATTTCATTACAAAACATCTTTTTTTCCAGTTCCTTTCAACAAGAAGGCAGAAATTAAATATTTGACTTCAGTGAAGCGGGTACAATACATGTTTGAAGTTTACCCAGCATAGCATAGCAAGCTGTAAGCTGAAAACAGCAGTTTTGTTTATCCTTTTCAAAGTAGCTAGTTTGAAAGTTAAATAATTATAAATTCTAAGTGAAAAGAAAACATTTAAAAAATAAAATAAATTATTTTTAAAATTACAACTAACTTCCACCTCATTTTCTTCTTTTTTGTTGGGATCCTGGCCAGATTTATTTTTTAATGGAAAGAGCTAGGGACAATATTTATGTTCTTTATATCACAGGTGGATGTGTCAAATGTAATGATGTATGTGAAAGAACTCTGCATCTTTAAATCATTATATAAATTCAAGGTATCATTATTATTTTATTTATGAAGTATTTATGAGTGTCAGTTAAGTATTAGCACTACTCCTGGTGTTGGGGGATGAGAACCAATGAAAGTTTAGCAAAATCTTGACTCTCTAGAAAACTTGAAGAAACAAATCATTCTGGATAGGTGTATTCTTCAAATTAAAAAAAAAAGCCTCTTATGTTTTGTTATTTTGTATTTTTAAAAAATCGATAAGTATGAACATTTCCACATACCAGGAAGAATAGAAAAAGACTTTATTTTAAAATGGTATAATAAATTCAACACATTAGTCTCAAAGCTGTCCTGCTTAACTTTGTTTCCCACTAAACTTCCCTTTGTTCTCTTTTTAAGAGAAATGTTTCAATGCCCCCTCTTTTTTTTTTTTGGTGGGTGGGGGGAAGAGAGTGGAAATGTTATTATTCCCCTCCTCCCTTTTCTCCTACTCTTCAACTTTTAAAAGTTTTACCATCTAGAATACAAATCTTTCTAAAAAACATATGCAGATATGCCTACAGTCTAAAATAAACTACATTAAACATAACTTTGACTTGGGATAACACAGGGTTATTAGAAACATCAATTACTACCCAGGCTACACTGGTAGTAATACCCTCAGAGGATGGATCTGAGGTGTTATGCTTTTTTGAAGTGCATTTGAGGGTTTTTAAAAAGTAGTATTTCCATCTCCTCCCTTGTTGCCAGCCACTTCTTATTACTAACTGCACTTAAAAACCAGATGATTGTGTTCACAATATATCTAAGTAGGGTCCGAATAAGTCCTGAGACTCTCCTGCAAGAAGAGAATCTGAACTCTGTTGTGAGGTCTTTGGGACAGATTTTGGCTGCTCAAGGATCTTGTTCTGGGCTTGAACACCAGGCTAAGGAGTTTGTATTTTGTTGTTGGTAACAATAAGTCACTGAAAGTTTCTGAAAAGAGGAGGGATATCATTTTTGAGGGGACCAACTGGGCTATCTCTGGTGGGTGGAAAGCCAGGTCTTCAAGGGCAAGAACTTTTGTATAAAGATCTGAGATCTGGAGTTGGCAGGGGTTTCAAAGGGCATCAAGTCCAGAGAAAGTTAATGAATCTGAAGGAGCAGCAGAGGAGGGAGGTGAAGCCAGGTCCTCTCACTCTCTGACCATGGCCATTTCTACTGTGTGGGACTTTTATTTTTTAGCTCTTTGCAGTCTTAGTATCTAGCATATTACCTTGTCCATAGTAAGATATTTAATAAATGTTTGTTTAATTGAATTGAATGGATTGGAGTGGGAGGGGAGAGAGAAAGAGAGAGAGAAGAAGGAGGGGAGGAGGAGAGGGCAGAGAGGGGGAGATGCTAAAAGAGGAAATTGGAAGAAAGATGTAACTCGAGTAACTTACAGAGAGCTGTAAGAAAAAGAACTGGTGAGATGGGCAGCTAAGTGGTCTGGTGGATTGAGTGGCAGGCCTGGAGTCAAGAAGATTCATCTTCCTGAGTTCAAATCTAGCCTCAGATACTTACTAGCTGTGTGACCCTGGGCAAGTCACTTCACCCTGTTTGCCTCAGTGTCCTCCGGTGTAAAATGAACTGGAGAAGGAAATGGCAAACCATTCCAGGATCTTTGCCAAGAAAACTCCAAGCAGAGATTCAAACACAGGGCTCAAATGACTGAACAACAACAAAATAACCAATTGAATATGGGGAATGAAGTTAAAGGTGACTTTTCCTGACTCTACCTGATTTCCAAAGCAATTCTCAAGGGAAGAAGTGTGAATTATTAACAACGATATCACTAATATTTAGAGGAATGCAAATTAAAAGAATTCCAAAGTTCTATCTCACACCCCTCAGATTGTCAAAGATGACAAAAATGGATAATTACAATGGTTGGATGAGTTGTAGGAAAAGGGCCCACTAATGTGATTATTGGCAGAGTTGTGAATTTGGAATCCTCAATGGAAATACTAGCCATTCTGGAAAGTAATAAGGAACTATGTCCCCAAAGTCAAGAAACTGCCAAGCAGCAATAGCACTATTAAGCCTCTATGTATCTATGTGAGATCAAAGAGTCAGTAAGGACTGAGTTCAAATCCAGTCTTGAGATACTTATTTGCAATGTGACCTTGGGTAAGTCACTTAAGCTGTGTCTCCCTCATTTGGCCCATCTGTAAAATGTGGATAATCATATCACCTATTTCCCAGGGTTGTTTGAATTAAAAAAGACAATAGTTATAAAGTACTCAGCACAGCACAGCCCTCCTTTACTTAAACCTAATTCACTTGCAAGTCATGGCATCACCCTCGTGATGTCATGGCCCTCTTCAAGAACAAAGGACAAACAAAACAACACATAACAGGGACTTTATAAATGCTTATTTTCTTCTCCCACACCCCAAAACTGGAAACTAAGGAAATGATCCTCAATTGGAGAATGGATGAGCAAATTACAGTATAATAATATTACGAATAAATTACAGCATAATGATATAATAATAAATATACAGTATAATAAAAAATAATAAGTTGTACCCTGAGAAATGATAAAGGGATGGTTTCTGAGAAATCTGTTCAGACTTTTATAACCCAATGCAGAGTGAAGTGGGCAGAATTAAGAGAAAACTGTATACAACAAGATTGTAAAGAAAACACTCAAAATTTTAAGAAAGATCTCTGATCAATGCAACCATCAACCAAGATTGTAGCATGCTACTCACCTCCTGACAGACAGCTGATGGACTCAAGAAACAGAATGAGATAGACATTTTTTGGACGTGATTAATTGGGTAATTTGTTTTGATTGGCTATGTCTGTTTTAAGGATTTTATATTTCTTTTTTTCTTTTTTAATTTGAGGAGAGTTGGGAAGAAAAATAATAACTAGCATTTAAGAATTTAAGGCCCTTGGGGTGGCTAGATGACACAGTGAACAGAGCACTGGCCTTGGAGTCGGGAGGACCTGAGTTCAAATCTGGCCTCAGACACTTAACATTTACTAGCCCTGTGACCTTGGGCAAGTCACTTTACCCCAGTTGCCTTCCAAAAAGCAAAAAAAAAAAAAAACTTAAGGCCCTTTAAAAATTGCAAGGCCCTTTACATGTGTTATCTCGTTTGATCCCCACAACAACCCTGGGATGCTCTTTGTGGAAGCATATTAAAAACCTCTTTTTTTCTTTAAGTACAACCAGAAATATCAAGAAATACTACTACTTTGGCCTAAAAACTCTGCCTAGACTACTCCATTTAGGAAGGTAAGCAGAACAAAAACTAAGGCCTTTCTTGAGGAGACAAATTAAGGGTGATATAACCAAATTTTACTCTTGTCTAGAGAAAATCATGACCTCCCTGCCTGCCTGAAGTGATCGGTGCTGGGACCCATGAAAGGGAAATATCCATCACTGAAATTAAAGCACCCTTGGTATGGATCTCCCACTTGTTCCTTTAAGGGAGCCACCCAAGAGAGAATGAGTTGGTTATTCAACTATTCTGGAATGTTAACCCAAATTGTATTTTTACATACTGTGATTTTCTATGTTGAAGATTTCTATAAATGTTACCTTATATTGTCTTGGGGTAGAAAGGCATGGGGGAAACTGTCAATTTGGAAAGCTCTCTCTTTCCAAACTAGAAATATCTTGAATATAGATTAATGTTAAATTAAATAAAAATTTGTTCTATCAGACTTAAGCCTTTAAAAAGGCTTTAGTATTGTTAGTATTAGTATTTAGCATTAGTATTTTTTCTTTGATATATTATGATCCCTATTTTAGAGATATGTAAATTGACCCTGTGAGAAGAAGTGATTGGCCCAGCCAGCATCACTTAACTAGTGTCTGAGGATAGATTTGAACTCAGGCCTTCTTAGATCTAAATCTAGTAGTCTATCTACTGTGCCACGTATTGGTGGGGAAGGGGAGAGAGGAAGAAGAGGGAAGCAAGAAGGGGAAGAGAAGGATATAGGAAAAGAGGGAAGGAAGGAGAGAGGGAAGGAAAGAATGAGATAAGAGGATGGAGGGAGGGAAAAGAAAGGGAGGAAGGAAAAAAGTTACTGAAGCAATTTTTTAGCATACAGAGAACTGAAGGAAGGCCAAAACAAAACAAAGAGAAGCCCTAGGTGCTTTGAAAGTTTTGTTAATTTTATTTTATATTAAAAATGAAAAGCAAAAGGTAGAGTAACAAGAGATTTCCAGTTTTATGTGTAATCTACTTTTTCTGCTCTACTTTTGATGAGGAAATAAATACTCATTTTCTTTGGTGTTTGCTAAATTCAGAATTTTCTAAAAGTGAAAAGTCAAAAGTTTAAAAAAAAAAGAAATGGGCTGGACTAGACAGCCACTGAGGAAGCTTCCAGCTCAGAAACTCTGTGAATTTGTTTCCCTTATGAGAAATTAACTGGGGCAGGGGGAAGAGGAGAGTGGGACCGGATGGTTGTCTAGGTAAGACCTAACGCCTGCTCCTAGTCATTCGGCTGACCCCAGCACAGGGGGTACCAGGTGTCCAAAAATGGGGAGGGGAAGAAATCTGACAAGAAAGTATAGCAGCCATACCCTGAACAGGCCTGAATGACAGAATATCATCCTGTAATTCCAGGGAACTTCCATGCTTTCATTTAGGTCCAGTTTAATTGTTTATGGCTGTAGTTCCTTTTCATTCTGCATTTTTTTTTGTTCAGACCTATGACTTCATTGATACAGGTAACCCCCACTAAGAAAATTCTCTCTACTAGTATGCAGACCAGCCACCTTTTCATGATTTAAAGTCTTAGAGTAGTGGCCTAGGAGACTGAGGAGTTATTGAAGGATTTGCCTCCAGAGTAAACACAGTCAATATGTTTCAGAGGCAGGATTTGAACCAGATCAAAGGAGGCAGCTTAGCATGTAGTGAAAAGAGTTCTGGCATTAGATTTAGAGAATTTGCCTCTAATGCTTATTGTCCAGAATCATATAACCTTGGGCCAGATGTTTAATTTCCTTAGGTCTCATTTTCTCCATTTAAAAATGAGGAGGATTTTTTGGGGGGGAGGAGGGCAGGGGGTGGTTGGGTTGTTTTTTGTTTTTTATAAACCAAGAGACTTAGAGTAGATGGTCTTTAAAGAGCCTTTAAGAGAGTCCAGATTCTGAACATAAACTCTGCTATCTATCATAGCACACTGCCTCTTTCCCTTGTGCCTAGAACTTGTCAAACTCACAGTGCTAAGGGATTTGGATAATTGATGGATGAAGAGGTTGTCCTGGAGTTAGACCTGAGTTTGAATCCCACCTCAGACATAGCTATGTGATTCTAGACAAATCAGCTACATTCTTTCATTTTTCATTTTATCATCTTGTAGAAATTAGATTCAGTGGTCTCTAAGGTCTCTTCCAACTCTCAATCGTTTGTTTGTTTGTTTTGTTTTGTTGCTTTTTGTAGGGGGGAAGGCAGGGCGATTAAAGTTAAGTGACTTGCCCAAGGTCACACAGCTAGTGAGTGTTAAGTGTCTGAGGCCAGATGTGAACTCAGGTCCTGACTCCAGGGCTGATGCTCTATTCACTGAGCCACCTACCCACCCCACAGCTCTCAATCTTTATGAACCTATGATTAATCTGGGTAACATTGGAAACCCCTAGAACTCCCAAGAACCTGATTCCCTGATGTCCTCTCATATCTCATTATGGCGACTAGCTTCCATCTTAGTAAGGTCTGGTGATTTTGTCTGAAAAGTTTCTATGGTCTATCAAGATTGTTAAATGGGGACTTAATCCTTTTGACATTCTCAGTGTTTGTATATGATGTTAAGAGTGCCATGTAGTGGAAAGAATCATCTATTTGGATTTCAAGAACCTGAATTCAAGGACCAGTTGAGCCGCATCCTAACTGTGTGTGGCAAGCACTTCATTTTTCTGAGATTCAGTTTCCAGATAAGGAAAAGGGAATGAATATGTTTGTCCTGCCTCTCTCATGAAGCTATTGTGAGCAACTCACTTTATAAAACTGAACACACTAAAAAACCATGGACTGTCATACTTACTCCTCTTTCTCTCTCTGTCCCTCCCTCTCTCCCTCTGTCTCCTTCCGTCCCTTCCCCTCCCTCTTTCCCCATTCCCCTCCCTCTCTCTGTCCTTCCCCCTTCCCCCTCCCCCACACTGGATTCTTACGGTTATAATCTCTGAGCTGATCATTCATTGATAACTAGGAGGAGGGGAATGATAGAATAATGGGTCAAAGAGCCACTGCTCCTAAAAAGAAGTAAAAACATAAAAAGGGAAGAAATAGCACTGAATAACCTTGGGCAGGAGTCCACAGGAATAGGCATAAAAAAATTTAAAGTAGTCTACTGTTTTAAGGGCAGCCCACCTTCTAATTTGAGACCAGTTTTCTAAAATGATAAGATTATTGAAACTGCAGATAACAGTAATCATTTGGTCAATTCTCATGTTTTATACATGTGGAAATTGAGACCCAGAGAAGGAAGGAATTTCCCTATGGTCACAAAGGCAGTGCACAGCTGAGGAGAGATTAAAAATCTGGTCTTCTGTCTCTATCAATGAAATCAGGATCATAGTCTTAGAACTGGAAAGGATTGTAAAAGCCATAAAGTCGGATTCCTCGTTTTACGGATGCAGAAACTGAGGCAAGAGAAGGTACATGTCTTGGCCAGGGTCACACAATAAGAGTCTAAGGAGACATCTGAATTTGGTTCTTCCTGATTTCAAGTCCAGGATATTTTTACTGAAAGAGCATATGCATTTATTTAGTTACGTTGTTGTTGTTGAGTCACATCTGACTCCCCATGACCCCATTTGTGGTTTTCTTTGCAAAGATACTGGAGTGGTCTGTCATTTCCTTCTCCAATAGATTAACGCAAAGAGGTTAAGGGACTTGCCCAGGGTCACACAGCTAGTAAATGCTTAACCTCAAACGCTCACTAGCTGTGTGATCCTGTTTGCCTCAGTTCTTCGTCTTTAAAATGAGCCAGAGAAGGAAATAGCAAACCACTCCAGTATTTTTGCCATGAAAAAAACCAAAAGTGGGGTCACAAAGAGTCAGACACTACTTAACACCTTCCTGACTCCAGGCCCAATGCTCTTATCTACTGAGCCATTGTTGCTTCTCTGCTTAGTACCACTTAATAAATGCTTGCTAAAGTTGAGTTAGGCCCTGTACTAGGCACTGGAGACATAAAGACGAAAAACAATCAATCCCTGACCACAAGAACTTGTAGAAAACATATTGAACATCTTAGTTTGGGTTCCAGGTCCTGCTACATTATATCGAGTATGCTTTTTGTATAGGATCATTTCTTTTATAGTTTACCCACTTTATTTTTCTTTTACAAATAAATTTCTTTTTCTTTAAGTGTAAAATTCAAAGTAAAAAATTAAGTTAAAATAAATTTTTAAATAAAATTTAAATGAAACAATTTAATTTCCAGGTTGTAATACTTTTTATTTATTTTTTATGTGTGTATTATATGTACATATATGTATATACACACACATACATATATATCTCATATATTTACTTATATGCACCTCTATCTTATATTCCTATAAGATAGAGGTGCATATAAGTCCTCCTCCCTTCCTCTCTATAGCTTAGATTGTCTTATATCCTTTTAAGACTTTTAAGTGCCACATTCTTTTTAAAAAATATACATATATAATTAATTTATTTATTTTTGGTTTTCAATGTTTACTTCCATAAGATTTTGAGTTTTGAATCCCCCTATTCTCTCCTCCCCCTCCCCATGATGGGAGCAATCTGATATAGGCTCTACTTTATACATTCATATTAAACCTATTTTCACATTAGTCATGTTGTAAAGAAGAATTAGAACCAATGGGAGGAACCACAAGAAAGAAGAAACAAAACAACTAGAGAAAAGGAGAACAAACAGTCTGCTTCCATCTGCATTCAGACTCCATTCAGACTCCAGTTCTTTCTCTGGACATGGATAGCATTTTCCATCATGAGTCTTTTGGGGTCATCTCAGACTACAGGATCATTTTTTACGCCTATAGTAAACTAGTCAAAGTCTCTAAGGATATATATGGCAAAGAAGGCACTCAACTGAATCGGAAGGGGAAGTTCTTTGCTGGGAGCTTCCCTACATAAATGAAATCACAGGCTGGTGGCTGTCCTAGAAGTTATTCCTTATATAGTCATTTGGGAAGAAGAGGCCTGAAGATAAAACAGCTCTCCTCATGGGAGAGAGGTGGTGATCTACAGGTGCACAGTGAAACATGTGCAGTCAGGTACAGTGTGTTTCTTCTGCTTAACTCTACTTATTACAAAAGAGGGACTGGGGGAGGAATGTTGGCAGAGAACAGCCTTTGCTTTTTAAAGCGACAGTAGAGTTTCAAATAGAAAGGTATGTGTAGGATGAAAGAAAAGGGGGTGTGGAAGAGAGGGAGGCATAGAAGAAAGGGCAGTTTCTAGTCTCAGCTGAGCCTCCACCCTAGAGTGACTGGAGAGGATCTCTTTCCTTACCGCCCCTACCCCCCAAAACAAAACAAAACAACTTGAGGGAAGGACAGACAGGCACCTACTCTCTCTTAACTGCACCTGTCTCTTCTGGGCCTGAGCTAACAGAGAAGGAAAAAGAACAGGTTCTTTCAGAACAGAAACTTGATCACATTCTTAACCTCGAGGGACGGGGGGGCAGCCATATCCCTAGCTATTCACATTCCCTCCCATCCTCTTTTCTCTCCCCTCTCATCTCCACCCAGGTGGCCCAGCCCTGCTTAAAGAACAATGGCTCCCCCACCCCCAGCCTGGAAAGCCCAGCCCGCTAACCCGCAAGGCTCACCTGCTGGGAGCCAGGTAAAAAGGAGGAGAAGTGGAGGAGGCTCCGGGCCCATCATGGCCCCTTTGGCTCACGATCTCCAAGGCACAGTTATTTCTTCATGTGATGCAGCCCCAGGAAAGCCTGGTCTTCTTTAGGGCCTTCCAAATGCTCCCTTCCAGGAGGCAGGGCAAACTTCTGCCGTCCTCCCCAGACCAGGAGGCTTCTGGGGTGTCATCTCTACCTGTAGCACTCTCTCCTGCACTCACCCTCCCAAACAAAGCTACTACTGCTTCCTGCTCCGCCCCTTGCTCTCAGGTGAACGGGAAGGCTCTCAGGCTCACCAAACAGTAATTTACCTCCCAACTCACCCCGACGGAGCTGATCCTGGAGACCTTCCCCTGACACCTGTACTTTACTCCCCAAATTCCAGAGCGGAAAAACTTTCCAGAAAGAAATTCTATTTCAGAAAGAAATGGCTCTTAATCTAACATCCCCTCCCCCATTTTTTCTCCACCACCACCTCCCCCTTCCTCTGTCCCTTTTTCCTAGGACTAATCTCTCAGGCACCTAATTCTCTATGGCGTTTTTCTTTCTTGTTTTCCTATTTTTTCCTCTTAACCCAAGGCCTCGTGTGTGTTGTCCACAGCACCTTATGATTGAGAATAAACATCTCTTTCACTTTAATGATCATTAGCAAGAAATATAAGAGTAGCAGCATAAGCTTCAGGATTCCCGAGTTTGAATTTGGACAAGATGAACGCTCTTTTTTTTTTAAGAGTAATATAATTTATTTTTGAAGTCAAACTTCTGACATCAAGCACCCATATTACAACAAAACCAAGAAATAAAAAAAAAAACCAAAAGCCAAAATCAATAAATAGCTACCATATCATAAATATGTTAGCTTTTAGGAATACAAAAAATAAGTGTATTTTATTTTAATGTTATTGGTTTTGCTCCTTTTCTTCTAGATTGTCCTTCACTTCTCTATAATTGCACTTCTAATCTATTATTCTCTCTTTTATTTGGTGAGACACGTCAGTGCAGATTTCAGTTTTCCTATTTTATTTATTTACTTATTTTATAATTAATTTGTTTATTTTTAGTTTCCAACATTCACTTCCATAAGATTTTGAGTTTTAAATGCTCTCCCCCTTCTCCTCCTCCCATCTCCCCAAGATGGCTTGCACACTGATATAGGCTCTACTTATACATTCATATTAAACATTAGTCATTATGTAAAGAAGAATTAGTACTAATGGGAGGGACCATGAGAAAGAAGAAACAAAACAAAACAACAAAAGAAAAAAAGAGCAAATAGTCTGCTTCCGTCTGCATTCAGACTCCAAAGTTCTTCCTCTGGATGTGGGTGGCATTTTCCATCCTGAGTCTTTTGGAGTTGTCTTAGAACCTTGCATTGCTGAGAAGAGCTAAGTGTATCAAAGTCAGTCATCATACAATGTGGCTGTTACTGTGCATAGTATTCTCCTGGTTCTACTCATTTCACCCAACTTCAGTTCATATGTCTTTCCAAGTTTTTCTAAAGTCTGTCTGCTTATCATTTCTTATAGCACAATAGTATTCCATTACATTCACAAACCACAACTTGTTCAGCCATTCTCCAATTGATAATCATGTCCTCGATTTCAAATTCTTGGCCACCACAAAAAGTACTATAAATATCTTTGTACATGTGGGTCCTTTTTCCATTTTTATTATCTCTTTGGAATACAGACCTAGAAGTGGCATTGCTAGGTTAACAGGTATGTACAGTTTTATAGCCCTTTAGGCATAGTTCCAAATTGCTCTCCCAAATGGTTGGATCAGTTCACAACTCCGTCAATAATGCATTAGTGTTCCAATTTTCCCACAGCATCAACGTTTGTCATTTTCCTGTTTTGTCATGTTAGCCAATCTGATAGGTGTGATATGGCGCCTCAGAGTTTTGATTTGCATTTCTCTAATTCATAGTAATTTAAAGCATTTTTCATATAACTATAGATAGCTTTAATTTCTTCCTCTGAAAACTGCCCATTCACAGACCCATTTATCGGTTAGAAAATGACTTGTATTCTTATAAATTCCACTCAGTTCTCTATATATTTTGGAAATGGGGACTTCATCAGAGACACTGGCTATAAAAAATTGTTCCCCAGCTTTCTACTCTCCTGCTAATCTTGGTTGTATTGGCTTTGTTTGTACAAAACCTTTTCGATTTAATGTAATCAAAATCATCCATTTTATATTTCATAATGTTCTCTATCTCTTGTTTGATCATAAATTCTTCCCTTCTCCATAGATCTAACAGGTAAACTTTCCTACTATCCTAAACTTTCCTACTATCCTAATAAAGACTATCAGTCTTTATAGCTAAATCATATACCTATGCATTGAATAGGTAATTTAATTTAGGTAGAAGAGTCATTTTTATTATATTAGCTCTGCCTTCCTATGAATAACTGATATTTTTACAATTATTTTGATCTGACTTTATTTGTGTGAAAAATGCTTTATAATTATGTTTATATAGTTCCTGGGTTTGTTTTGGCAGGAAGACTTTCAAATATTTCCTAATGTCTACAGTAACATTACATAGATTTTCTCTTTCTATCTCTTGCTGTTAGTCTTTGTTAGTAGTATATGCTAATTTATGTAGTATATATAAATACCAATGATTTATGTGGGTTTATTTTATATTCTGCAACTTTGCCAAATTTTATTATTTCAAGTAATTTTTACTTGATTCTTAGGATTCTCTAAGTATACCATCATATCATCTGCAAAGAGTGATAGTTTTGTTTCTTCTTTGCCTATTCTGATACCTTCAATTTCTTTTTCTTATCTTATTGCTAAAACTAACATTTCTAGTATGATATTGAATAGCAGTGGTGATAATGGATATCTTATTGGATATGTCTAGCTTATAACCATTACATATAATGCTCATTGATGGTTTTAAATAGATGCTACTTATTTTAAGGAAGACCCTATTTATTCCTATGCTCTTTAGTGTTTTTAATAGGAATGGGTGTTGTATTTTGTCAAATGCTTTTTCTGTATCTACAATTTTTTCATTTTACCTATTAGTTTTGCTGTGCAGTTTTGCTGTGCAGCCACAGATTTTGCTTCCATAATTCTTATTTCTCTATTGAATTACTCAGCAACAGATTTCTATGGTTCCATGTTCTCCTCACATTCTACAGTGCTCTCTGTCTTAAAGAATTGTTGGATCATTTTCTTTTGTTTTACAGTATTAATTCATGGATGCCTGAACTTGTTTACTAGATCTTGAGGTCATATTTCCTTCTTTATATTTTAACATTCATTTAAATTTTTTTCAGTCATAAATTTTTCCTTCCATTCAGCCTCTCCCCCCCCATTGAGAAGGCAAGCAATATCATACCCATTATACATGTGAAGTTATGCAAGACATTTTCCCTATTAGCTACGTTTTTAAAGAAAATGAAAAAAAAATATGCTTCAGTCTGCACTTATTCATCAACTCTCTCTGGAAGTGGAGAGCATTCTTTCTTATCATTAGTTCTTTGGAATTGTCATAGATTATCATATTGATCAGAGTAAGTTCCATAATTGGTTATCATTACAGTATTGCTATTACTGTATACAATGGTCTCCCTTGTTCTGCTCAGTTCACTTTATATCAGTTCATATAAGTCTTCCCATGTTTTTATGAAACTATCTCTTTCAGCAATTCTTACAGAACAATAGTATTAGGATAAGCACTCTTAATGTTAAATGTTAATGTTAAAGCCCTTTCCATGATTCATTGGATTATAGTTCTAGAGATAGAAAAGACCTCAATGGGGACCTATTCTGAAATTAGACTGAATCACATGTAACTGGAGAGTTACATATATGTTTATGTTATATAAATAATAAATGTTATATGTTTATGTTATGTTGTATAGCTTTTTATGTTATAAAAATGAATATTCTGAAAATCACCTGAAATCTTATAGAAATAAGGAATGAGGAAATAGATCCAAGGAAGTTGTGACTTGATTCAAGTTTCTACAATAAGTGTCTAAGGTAGGATCTGAACTCAGATTCCTTGACTCCAGATCCAGTGCCCTTGCCAGGTTGCATTGGACTGCTTCCAGATTGATAAATTACATAGCTAAGTTTATGTAAATGAGAGCTATTAATTGTTTAAGGGAATTGTTATAAGTCAATGCTATATTATTAATTACGATGTTGTTGTTCATTTGTTTCAGTTGTGTCTGACTCTTTGTGACCCAATTTGGGGTTTTCTTGGCAAAGATACTAGAGTGGTTTGCTATTTCCTTCTCCAGCTCACTTTATAGATGAAGAAACTGAGGCAAACAGGGTTAAGTGACTTTCCCAGGGTCACAGAGTTAGGAGATAGATGAGATTAGATTTCAACTCAGGAAGATGAGTCTTCCTCACTGCAGATCCAGTGCCATATGCACCATGGAGCCACTTAGCTGCCCACTAATTACTATAGTTATGAGTAATTAACAAAGGGATCAAATCCTAAGAAATGAAGTCTAAATTCAAAGACTGTTGGATTTCCAGTCAGAGGACTTAGTTATGAATTCTAGCTCTTCTACTACCTAGATACCTGTGTAGTAGATAATCTACCTAGATAATCTTCAGAAATTCACGTAATCCCTTTCTGCCTCAGTTCTTCATCTATAAAATGAGGAGAGTTGAATTAAACGGCTTCCAAGATCCCTTGCAGGTCTGAATCTATGATTCTACCATCTTTAGCTGACATTCATGGTCCCACCTTGCATTTTACTCCTTGTTTGACCTTGGACTTAATCTTTATGAGACTCAATTTCCTTGTCTATAAAATAAAGGCAACAATACCTTCCATAGCAATACCACCAACCTCACAGTGGTGTCATTAGGATCAAGGCAGGGAGGCAATAGATTGGTTCACATCCTGCTTTTGCTATCTCTTAACTGTGTGACCTTGGGAGGAGTCACAGCTTCTCTGGGCTTGTTTCCTTAGTTAAAGAAGTTAGGATCTCTTCCACCTTTAAATCTATGTAAAGCACTTTGCAAGCCTTAAAATGTTCTATAATTTCAGGGATGAAGATATAAGTTGTTTGAAAGTGAAAACTTCCATGTAAGTAACATATGTTGCCAGGTTTACCAGTGAGCCTTTTCATTTGAAGAATATGTTCTGTTGATTGCCTCTCTTTCAGATAAGAGAAAATAATTGCAGAAAGTCCTCAATCCAGATTACTTCTGAAATCCCAGGGCTCTAATGAATGATGCATGCTTTCACATCTGGCCTGATCTATACAGTTCTGATTCAGAGTCCAATAGTGCACCCCAATGTGAGATGTGTAAAAGGGATTTGTCCCCACCACAGAGCTGTGTGCAAGGTTGCACATCTGCCTATGTGGGGTATATGTGCATGGACATATACATATGTATGGTGAGAACCCTTGGTTATCTGCAGGTTGATCTAGTACTTGGTGAAGGCAGTCTCAACCTCCCCCTTAAGTCCCTGGCTGGCTTTCCCCTTTCTAGAACACTTTTGAGACATTCCCCCCCCCCACACACAAACTTCTTGTAAACCACTGACCTTCCCTGTTTAGTCTTATATTTAGGGACTTGTTCTAAAATTAGTCTGTCAGATGTAATTAGGAAGGAGAATCTGTTACAAAAGTAAAAATTCTAAAAACCAGCTGAAGCCTTGTGGAAGTAATAATAATAATAACTGATGTTTATATAGCACTTAACATTTTGCAAAGTGCTATATCTTATTTGAGCCTCACAACAACCCTGTGCTATGAATACTGTGGGTAACACCCCCATTTTATAGATGAGGAAACTGAGACTCAGGAAGTTCAGGGAATTGCTCAGGGACACACATCTAGAACTGTGAGGGGCAAAACATGAACCTAAATCTCCCTGAGGCCATTATATCATTCTACCTCTCAAGTTTTGTTGATTGTCAGCTTCTGTCCATTACTTAGGTCAGCTAGGAGGTACAAAAGATAGAGCCCTGGGCCTGGAGTCAGGAAGACCCGAGTTCAAATCCAGCCTCAGACTCTTGCTAGCTGTGTGACCCTGGGCAAGTCACTTTACCCTGTTTGCCCCAGTTTCTTCATCTGTAAGATGAGCTGGAGAAGGAAATGCAAATCAGTACAGTATCTTTGCCAAGAAAACCCAAAGGGGGTCATGAAGGGTTGGATACAACTGAAACTGCTGAACAACAACAATGCATTACTTATTCTACTGACTACAATATCTGTTCCTTCATCTCATTAAAGTGAAAAACTGATAGTTGTCTATATTTAAATCTGTCCATACCCATAGCTGCAGATGTGCCTCAATTTTGCTAAATTTAAAGTGCATGTAGACTATTGAGTCAGGCACAATGTGTATGTGACCCTTTAGTGTTGACAGGAATTGGGCTATATAATCATACATTACTCAACACAATAGAATATTACTGGAAAAAAGAAGTCAATAATGATAATAGCTGTTAGTTATACGGTCCTTTAAGGTTTGCAAAGTACTTTGTATACATTATCTCCTTTGAATCTCACAACAAGCTGATGAGGTAAGAAATATGGCTGTTATTATGTTCATTTTACAGATGTAGAAATCTATTGGCTGTGACACACTGCCCACAACCTCAAGGTTTGGGTTACTGATAGTTTATCAATGAATGAATGGTATCTTCATGTCCCCTGCTAGGTAGGCCCCTCATTCAGGCTTCCTAGACAAGCTCCTCCCCAAGTTCAATTCCCAAAAGCCAAGGATGACTTTCTTTTCAATTCTGAGATCACATTCCTTTCTCAGCTTTCAACTATACTGTTTGTTGGGTGGGATGTTTCTTATTGGGTAAAGGGCTTTGTGGCCAGATATCCTGCCTGATAGTTGGGGAGAGGGGAAACTTCCTTCCCTCTTAGAAATGATTCCCTGTTCATGGTTTGGCTCTTCTTCTATAGCTGGCTCTTTTCTCTACTACCAGAAATCACATTCTTTAGCTTACTGTGTGGATTTGCCATTTCCTTCTCCAGCTCATTTTACAGATGAGGAAACTGAGGCAAACAGGGTGAAGTTACTTGCCCAGGGTCACACAGCTAGTAAGTGTATGAGGCTGGATTTGAACTCAGGTCTTCCTGACTCTAGACCCAGGGCTCTATCTTTTGTGCTGCCTAGCTTCTCTGACTTTACTAACTGCTAGAAAATATCTGACTTTTTAAGGGGCCACCAGGGACATGGCTGATTTTTAGCAAATCAAGGACTAGCAGCCCTTTAATCCCATCAATTTAATTTTGATCTGAGAACTAAATACTTCATAGGGAAGTTACAGAGTACAAACCCTTTTTATGCATTGTTTAAGACCTTCATACTTCTTTGTCTCTGTTATAGACCCCTTAGTTAGCTTCTGTGATTTCTTTCTTTGGGTGGGAGGGAAATCAATTAGTCAGGGGTGACCAGATCAATTCCACCCCTCTCCCCCAACTATTTGTGTAGCCTTGAGCAAATCATTTAGTTTGTTGGAGTCTCAGTTTATCTGTAAAATGAAGAAACTGGACTGGACAGACTCTTACAGCTAACTACATTTTGTACATCTGCACATAGCTCTAGGTGCTTAGTCAATATTTGTCAAATCAAGATGCATTTCTGAGATCTGTTGAGACCAAACTTGCCTTAAGGAAGCCAAAGTACAGCAGATCAAAGGAGTACTTTTGTATCTGGAGAGAGAGAGGGGCATAAGTTAACTGAGGTTGATATATACTGGTGATGAGGGAAAAGTTGATAAGAAGATATCTGAAACAGAAATAGGAACGGGGTCTAGGAGAAATCTGTTGCCCAGTCAGTCTGGGGCAGACATAGAAGTGGAGTGGGTCTAGAAAGAGAAGGCAGATTTCTTGGATGGTCAGTGAGAGATACTGGACTGCAAAGCGGACCAGACCTGCATACTTAGAAGTATTCAGCACCCAGAGGATTTCTGGGGGAGGAGTGGAAGGTGTCTTAGAGATTAACTAGTCCACCTTCTTACTTTACAAATAAGGAAACTAAGACCCAGAGAGGGGAAATAGCTTGGCAAAGTTGCAGAGTCAGAATTTAAATTCACGTCCTGCACCAAATTCAATGACATTTCTACTTACTCTTGGGCAAATGATAGAGGTAGGGGCAGCTAGGTGCAGTGGATGGAGTCCTGGGCCTGAAGTCAGGAATACTCAACTTCCTAATTTCATATCTGGCCTTAGACACTTACCTTGGGTAAGTCACTTAACCCAGTTTGCTTCAGTTCCTCATCTGTAAAATGAGCTGGAGAAGGAAATGGAAAATCACACCACTATCTTTGCCAAGAAAACCCCAAGTGGGGTCATGAAAAATCAGAAACGACTGAACAACAACAAGAAAGAGAAATAAAGTTTGTGTGTTCCTTACATCTGTGGTAATGCAACTTGTGTTGCACTGACTTGAAAGTATGTTAATGTTAATAGGTTATTTGGGACAGGGGGACACAAGATAAATGGAAGATTAGATTTTTGAAGTTATAATGACCAAACATTTCACCCCTTTTTTGTGGAGGGAGGAAGGAAGAAAGTGAAGATGGGAAGAAGGGATGAAGGAGGATGGAAAGGCAGAAGAAAGGGTAGCAGAGGACCCTAAAAGAGCAGCCCAGATGAGGAGGACTAGCCAACAGCAGCAGAGAGTAACTTGGCAAGGGAAGACCAGCAAGGTGACCAAGAAGAAAGGAAAAGATCCCAACAATGTAACCCAGAAGCCCAGCATAGCAACCTGTAGCTTTTTGACAACACTGCATCAACTGGGTGACATTGGCAACTCTGTGGGGACGATGGCCTGCTGCAGTGCCAGAAGAAAAGAAGGATTTCAACAGGGACCCTAGGAGCCCAAGTCACTTTGGTCATATATATTCCCCATGCACACATGGTCCCTTACCATTAATATTTCCTATTCGTGTGTTTCCTATCGTATTGCTAGCATGATAACCTATGGGAGGGTGTACTCTTGGTATATGGGGGCATATCCCTTGCCATTTATTTTTCTTTATGGTTTAATTAAATGTTTTTTGCTTTGAACTGGTATGGTTGTTCAAACATTGGTGAATTGTGATTTTACAATACCAATACAAAGTTTGCCTGAAATGCAAGTGTTTGTCTAGGAGCATGGGCTACATTTTCAGAACAGGGGAAGTAATTAAAAGAAGTAGTCGCCAGTCACCTGAGCAGCTATGTTGAACCCCAGAAGCCTGATCTCTGTCAAAGATTCAGGTCTTGTGGCATGGGAATCTCATGACATAGCATGGTATTTCTGTTTCACTGTAACAGCGCTCTCTGATACAGACCAGAGGAGGTATTTTGGTCAGATTATGTCTCTAAACTCTACATAGGACAATAAGACAATAACCCCAGAGAACCATTTCTCCAAACTTAACCTAGAGGTGGATTTCCTTTTCTGGTATTTCTTCACATTTTACAGGAACTTGAACTAGCTCTTAGGCTAGCTTCATTTCCCAGGTTGGTGAAACTTGCTCATCATATCATTTCTCCTAGTTCCCGGAATGGGAAAGGTATCATGTTCTTTCCATTAGCCTTTTTTGCTTCCCTCCTTCTGTTGAGGATGGACCTTGGAGGGCACCCATTAGGACAAACCTATTTAACTTACTCTTAACCTTAATCTTACTCTTCTGTTCAAAGAGGAACATGGGGTTCCTTAAATGGAAGAATGCCTCTGTGGAAAAACAGGGCATCCCCCAGTCAGAGAAGTTCCCAAACAGAAGGTTCTCTTTCCATCAGGCCTCGTCACTGTCTCTCTTAGGTAACTTTCCCCTGCCACCACTTAGGGTGTCAAGATGAGGGAATTTCTCCAGCAAAGACTTTGACTTTAGGCTCCTATTCCTCCCCATCCTCTCCTATACTTCTCCATTTGTATCCATCCCCTACTGAGTTCAATGCCAGATGCCTAGTGAAATCTATTCAAGAGAGCAGAATCATTTTTAATCTAGTGAAAAGTAATGGCCTTTTTTCAGTCGGCGGCCAGCGCTAGCGTGTTCACACGCTGCTGCGCTGTTTCCCTACCCCAGCTTAATTCCTCCCTCGCCGCCGCATCTTTCTTCTCTTCCCGGTCCCTCCCACCACCACCATGGGCTTCGGAGATCTCAAGACACCCGCGGGTCTGCAGCACCTCAATGACTTCCTGGAGGACAAGAGCTACATCGAGGGGTTTGTGCCGTCCCAGGCTGACGTTGCAGTATTTGAGGCTGTCTCGGGCCCTCCTCCCGCCGACCTGTACCACGCTCTCCGCTGGTATAACCACATTAAGTCCTATGAGAAGCAGAAGGCCAGCTTGCCAGGAATAAAGAAAGCTTTGGGCAAGTATGGGCCTGCTGATGTGGAAGATACCACTGGAAGTGGAGCTACAGATAGCAAAGATGATGATGACATTGATCTCTTTGGGTCTGATGAGGAGGAAAGTGAAGAAGCAAAGAAGCTAAGAGAAGAACGCCTTGCTCAGTATGAATCAAAGAAATCAAAAAAACCTGCAATTGTTGCCAAGTCTTCCACCTTACTGGATGTGAAACCTTGGGATGATGAGACAGATATGGCGAAATTGGAGGAATGTGTCAGAAGCATTCAGGCAGATGGCTTGGTCTGGGGATCTTCTAAACTAGTTCCAGTGGGATATGGCATCAAGAAGCTTCAGATACAATGTGTGGTTGAAGATGATAAAGTTGGTACAGATATGCTAGAGGAACGGATAACTGCCTTTGAAGACTATGTGCAATCCATGGATGTTGCTGCCTTCAATAAGATCTAAAACCTACCATCCTCAAAAATTACATTTAAATAAAAACATTTGCAAGCAAAAAAAAAAGAAAAGTAATGGCCAAGTACAAGTTATGGTATAGAAAAGTTACAGATACACAATCTCACATTAATCAATGAACTTGGAGCAGGTTTAAAGCAAGACTCTAGGCAAGTCACTTTCTCTTCTCTGGGTTGACTCAGAAAATACTTCTGCCCACAGAAAATCTCTGATTATCCTTTCCCTTAATGGTGATGAAGATGATGATAATAGCTAGTATCTGGACAAGTCCCTTAAGCCTACTTGCCTCAGTTTCCTCATCTGTAAAAATGATCTGGAGAAGGAAATGGTAAACTGCTCAGTATCTTTGCCAAGAAAACCCCAAATAGGGTTACAAAGAGTAGGACATGACCAATAGCCTAAATAACAACAAAAGCATTTATAGGTCACTTGAAGGTTTGCAAAGTGCTTCACAAATATTACCTCATTTTATCCTCACAACAATCCTGAAAGGTAGGTGCTGTTATTAGCATCCCTATTATACAAATGAGGAAACTGAGCCATACAGAAGTTAAATGACTTGCTTAGGGTCACATAGCTAGTAAATATCTGAGACAGCATTCAAACTCAGATCTTCCTGACTCCAGGTCTAACACTTTATCCACTTCAACCACCTAGCTGCCTATGACTTCCCTTGATTTGGGGAACTGAACATTTCACAAAAATTTCCTGAGCTATGCCTGACCTTGGTCTAGCTATTCCCTTTTCAGAGCAGCAGCTACACTTGCTTTGCTCATAGATGAAGCATTTGTGGATTTATTTTTCCTTTACAATTTTGCCCTTCTTTACCAGCCTATCAAAAAGCTCTTGACTTCCCCATTAGGGTCCAATTCTGTCCCACAGATAATTTTTAGATCACATCTGTAGCACACTCTTTCAAAGTGTGTTACTAAGTCATATATCCTGCTCTGTGATGTGCTACTATATTATGATAATGACTAAAATAATTGACTAAATGACTAAAATAAAGTAATATTGCCCACACTCAGATAATTAAAAATCTAAGAAAAGCAAATGTCATCTTGACAGATGCTTGCAATCTCCAAATTCCATGGCACGAAAAGCTTAGAGCAGCTAGCTGGCACAGTGGATAGAGTGCCAAGCCTTGGAGTCAGGAAGACCTGAGTTCAAATCTGGGCTCAGACACTTACTAGTTGTGTGATCCTGAGCAGGTCACTTATCCTGGTTTGCCTCATTTTCCTCACATGTAAAATGAACTAGAGAAGGAAATGACAAATCATTCCAGTATCTTCACCAAGAAAACCCCAAAAGGGATCATGAAGAGTCAGACATGACTGAAAATGACTAACAGCAACAACAAAATGAAAAGCATTCAAAATATAGAGACTTAGCAGAAGAAATTAATGCCTTGTAGAAACAGGAGCCAGTACAAGTCATCCTTGTCATGTCTGCCACTGGAGTTGTCCCAAAGATGTTTTGAATAAATCTATAGAAGATGAGATTACATACCAATGCCCTTATCCAATTACAGAAAGCAGGTCCTTTTATGCATCTGTGTAATAGTCTGGAGAACATAAAAATGTAAAAGAATTAGAGCTGGATAGGAACTTGTCCTCCAGTCATTTCTATTTGAGCCCCATCAAAACCATGAGATAAATCAGATGATGGTCATAATACATAAAGGAATAATAGAAGAATAATGAATTGTTCTAGGGCCTTTCTAGAGGCAGCTAGGTGGAACAGCCGATAGAGTGTTGGGGCTGCAGTCAGGAAGACCTAAGTTCAAATCCAGTCTCAAATACTTACAGATGTGTGACACTGGCCACGTCATTTAACCTGTCTGCCCAAAGGGGACAATAATAGCATCTCCCAGGGTGACTGTGAGTATCAAATCAGATAATATTTTAAAGTACCTGGTGCATAATAGGTATTTCCTAAATGCCCATTCCCTTACCTTACCTGAACTATTTAGGATATAAGAGGGAAAGAATAAGAAAAATAAAGAGTTTACATTTAGAAAGCACCTTATGATTTACAAAACACTTTATATACATTCTCTTTGGCTACTTGGTATAGAGTCTGGAGAAAACTGGATTCAAATCCTGTCTCTAAAACTCTTGCCATTTGTGTGGCCAATGGCAAGCCTTATCTAAGCCTCAGTTTCCTCATCAGTAAAATGATGGACATAATCCCAACAGCTCTTATCTCACAGTAGGTTATAAGGATCATGTGAGATTAGTGTATGTAAAGCTTGTGATAACTTCAGATGTTTGAACGTCACCTGTTATTTCATCTGACTATCATAATTACTTTTTAAGATAAATGTGATAATTATATCCTGAAGAGGTAAAATCTTACAAAATCACAAAGCTAGTGAGTGAAAAATCTGGAAGGAGAACCATGTCTCTTGCATCTAATTACAATTCAACACTAAGGTCTGAACATACTAAAAATCCATCCTGACTTTGGACTGAATGTGTATGTGACTTGATAATGCGGTTTTAGATAGCCGTAGGGAGTCATTTTCTTTAGATTTGGCACGTGCCTTCCCCTAAGGTACCCAAAGCTCTTGAATTCCCCTGATCTTCAGTTCCTTGTTATATGCCAGATTTCTAATTATAGCTTTTAGGAGGGTCCTCCCCACCATTCTGGAAAGCCTTAGTTTCCCTGGCCTGAGCCGGATCTTTCAGTAAATCAGTTTAAGTACCAATAGGTTTTTCCCTTCCCTTCAAAAGAAAAAGAGCTCTAATCGTACTAGGGTTTGGGATTGTCCCTCAGATGAAGAATAACCTTTTATTACATCATTGCTCTGATGCTGGCAGATATGACCCCTCTAGGTTCCTCATCCTTGTCCACATAGCAGCCTTTCCATGTAATGGAACTCATCTTCAGGTTGCCTTAAACCAGGGGTATGCTGATAAATGTATAACAGGCTCACTGGGGGGAAATAGCATGTCTGGGACACACTTTTAAATTTAATTTGCATTGCCAACATTTTCTCCATCACTTTATTAAATCTAGATACTAGAACACTAAACCCTGATCTGTGTGTTTGCCAGTTTCTGAGGTGTAAATGCTTACCATGAAAATTAAACAATCTCTTTAGCCTGTAACAGCTCCATTTCATTGCTGCTTGCAACCTCCTCTTAATGCTAACCTCAACCCTGAATCCCAAATCAAATACACTTCTTTAACAATAAAGATACTTGGTATATTTATTTATAGCAGCTCTTTTTGTGGTGACTAAGAATTGGAAATCAAAGGGATGCCCATCAATTGGGGAATGACTAAACAAGCTGTGGTATATGATTGTGATGGAATATTATCGTCCTATGAGAAATTAAAACAGGATGATTCCAGAAAAACATGGAAAGACTTATATGAACTGATGCATAGTGAAGTGAACAGAATCAGGAGAATATTGTATGCAGTACCAGCAATATTATTCAACAAAGAACTGTAAATAACTTAGGTATTCTCATCAATACGATGATCCAAGATCATCTCAAAGGACTAATGATGAAACATACTATTCACCTCAAAAGAAATAACTGATATTGTTTGAATACAGACTGAAACATGCTAATTTTAACTTTTCTTTCATTTTTCCTTTTATTTGAGATTTTTTATACAAAATGACTAATATGGAAATGTTTTACATAATTGCACATATATAACCTATATCTGCTTACTGTCTCAGGGCAAGGGGAGAGGGAGAGAGGGAGGGATAGAATTTGAAACTTAAAACTTTAAATAAATAAAAATGTTTAAAAAATTAAAAAAAAAAGATATTTGGTCACTTTCTCTTTCTTCCTGCTCTGGAACAAGGGTTGTGTTTTCTTCTTGGTAACAAAGACTGCTAGTTGCATTCAAAATAGTCCCCTCCTTTTCCCTCAGGCTGATTGCCTCTGCTTCTACTGCTTCGAGGAAAGGTGTTACTGATCTCAAATTGCCCAGAATGCTGTTGATCGGCTGTGCAATCTTTGTAGATGGAGTTGGAGGAGGAGGCCAAGCTCTACTTAGAACAAGATTAATTCTTAGCGTGGGGCTTCAGTTTCTTTTTGTAAGGGGGAGGGGGAGGGAAGCAATCGGGGTTAAGTGACCTGCCCAGGGTCATGTAGTAAGTATAGGAGGTCACTTTTGAATTCAGGTCCTTGTGACTTCAGGGCCTATGCTGTATCCACTGTGCCACCTAGTGGCCCCTTCCCCCTCCCCCCCACCCAGGCATGACTTTTTGTACTGAATATAGATTTCTCACCTAGCTTGGTGAGGAAACTACTATTTTCTTTACAGTTGTTCTTTCAAGTTCTTCTCTCTCCAGTCTGGCCAATCTGTTTTTTGGGTGAGATCCTTCTTGGGCTCTCCAGGAACCTAATCTGACAAAGTCCCCAACACTACCTACACAAATCCAGCAAATACAGGGTCTGGAAATTACATTCAATAAACATTTATTAAGTACCTATTATGTGCTAGGCACAGTCTTAGCTTCTGGGAGTACGATGATAAAACGGAAACATTCTCTACCCTCCAGGAGTTTACATTATAGGGATGGTGGTTGATAGCCAGCATGATATATACCCTACTCCCCTCCACTGAGATTCAATGACAGGAGCTTCCTTACATTCCATGCACAAGACACTGGATCTCCCAGCTGCTCTCCATGCCTGAAACCTATTTCCCTCACATCTACTTCCTGACTACCCTGGCTTCTTATAAGTCTCAAGCTTAAGTTCCACATTATGTGGGGAGTCTTTCCCATGCCTCTTAAAGCTAGCGTTTTTTTCCTCTGGGATGATCTCCAGTTTGTCTTGTATATATCTACTTTGTACATAGTTGTGTGTTGTCTCCCCCATCCCTGAGAGCAGGGACTGGTGTTTTTTTTTTTTTTACCCTTTCTTTTAGTAACCCTAGGCTCGAGCCTATTTACGTATGATTCTCCTCATTGGTGGAAAGTGATTACTGGAGCCTAGACAGGGGGCATCCAATAATCATTCTCCATCACTAAGATTAATCTAATGCAAGTAGACTAGTTCCATTTGTATCCTTTAGCACAGTGCTGGCCTGGAGTAGATGAGAACCACTTGTAATATCACTGCCATGCAGAGGAATAAATATAAAGTGTATACTAAGTAGTATAATTTCAAGAGGGTAGGGAGCACAGACAACTTGGGATAGGGGTGGTCTTGGGTATGATGCAGCACCTGGATTGTGTTTCAAAGGACAAAAGCCTCAGTTTTGCATTTTGTCTTAAACATGATAAAGAGCTGCTGAAGATTTTCATGACATTAGTCAGACCTGTGTTTTTAAGAATATCAAACACATCTTTGTAGAGAATTGATTGGAAAGGGGAGAGACTGGGTGTGGTGATGCCAGTTAAGAGGTTACTCTGATAGTCCAGATGAGAGGTAAAGGAGGAGCCAGCTAGGGGAGAGGTGGTGAACGGAGCTAAAACCCAGATGGGAGAGATGCCAGGGAGTTAGAATTGAAAATAGTTAGCAACTGATTGGATATGGTGGGTATGTGAGAGAGGGGAAAGTTCTAGGTTGGCTCCAAGGCTGCAGACCTGAGAAGGATGGCATTTTAGGGGAAGTGGCTTTGTAAACCCTGGAACGCTGTATAAATGGGAGTTTTTCTTATATTGTCTTCATGATTCTCATGGCTGAGCCCTGGACCCAAAGCCCGTTTTCTTCTTAGAGCAGATGTGAAATGACTAATTAGGATAATGCCACCTGCCATTGATTATTAAAATGCAGCAGACAAAATCTTTCATAGAGAGGGTTTGAAAAACAAACTAACAGATACTCTTGGGAGATGTAGATATTGGTTTAAACTTATTCAGGTTGAGTTGTTAATGGTGACTGTTAAACTTCAGAGCAAGTTTTGGTTTGTAAAGGTTAGGAGACCTGAGAATATTGAGTGCTTGGCTGGAGTCAGAGAGTGGAGAAGGGAAAAGGAGTTCTGGGGGAAATAAAGACAAAAATTCATCTGCACAATTTGCCAAGGCAATCCCTGCCTGAAGAAAGTAGAATACTAAGGGATTCCTTAGTAAGGACCTTAGCACATCCCCTCCCCACAAAACCCCAGGCTTGACCCATTAGTTTTTTTAAACATAAACTTGCATTTATATCTTTTGTTTTTGCCACCTGCAGAATTTCTCCCAGTATTCATCCCCTCCCTTAGAACCATTTCATGTAACAAATAATATCTCTAAAGAGGGGGAAACCACAAAAAGTGGAAGAGAGGGAAAAAATTAAACAAAACTGATCTTTGTATGGAAAAAACTGAAAATATATTCAGTGCTCCACATTTGATGACCTCCTCCCTCTGCAAAGATGTGGATTATGGGTATGTTCTCACATCTCTTTTTTGGAGCCATGCTTGTTTTTTGTAATTGCAACATTCACTTTGCATTCTCTCTGGCTGTCCCTGATGCCTGGAATGCTCTCCTTCCTCCTCTCCTACTACTGACCTCCCTGGCTTCCTTTAAGTCCCAATTAAAGCTTATTTTCTACAGGAAGCCTTCTCCAGCTTTCCCTTCCCCACTCCCTCTTCATTTCAGTACCTTATCTCTGTCAATCTTCCCCTTATGTATGGTATTACTTGATTTGTATGTAGTTGTGTACATGTAGTCAGCCTCCCCCATTAGATTGTAACGTGGAGGACAGAGCCATCTTTTGCCTCCTTTTGTATCCTCAGCACTTAGCACAGGACTTCACACATGCTAGGCACTTAATAAATGTTTATTGATCGATTGGTTGATTTTTTTTGGAGGTTGTTCTTTCCATTTATGTTGTTGTAGTAATTGTGTAGGGTACCTTGGTGGTACAGTGAATTGAGTGCTGGGCCCAAAGTCAGGAAGACTCATCTTTCCAAGTTCAAAACTAGCCTCAGATACTGTTTGACCCTAGGCAAGTCACTTAACCCTGTTTGCCTCAGTTTCCTCATCAGTAAAATGAGCTGGAGAAGGAAATGGCAAACAGTCCAGTATCTCTGCCAATAAAACCCCAAATGGGGTCATGAAAAGTCAGACACAATTGAAGAAATGACTGAACACACAGCTATTAAGTGGTTGAAGCAGGATTTAAACTGAGATCTTCCTGATTCTAAAGACAGCCCTCTCTCCGTTGTATCATTTAGCTTCCTTTTGGAGGAGGGCAAAGGGAACAGAAGTAATGAGGATAGTGGTTAAGGGTGACTTTTATATCCCCACTTCCTCCAGAACCACAAGGCCCAGTATCAAAGCTATCATCTCTTACACTTTCAACCACTGCCACCAAGATCAGCTTAGAAGATCAGCTTCACTAAAGGTTGGTGTGATGCCACCTTTTTGCAGAATAAAACCCTGATTAAGCAGATACATAGTGACTAACTATAGACCTAAAATTTCTGGAAATGTTGGAGTTTTTCAAGCAAAAAATTAATTGTGTTGCTCTTTGTTATATTTGGGAGGAAGAGTTAGAAAAGAGGGGGTAATGAATGAGGGAAAGAAAATAAGAGAGGCCGGATTCAACTGGACTTGCCTAGGGTCAAACTGTTCTGAGCATACAGAACTGGGCAGTGCATACACCCCAAAAGGCAAAAACAATCCTTGTTCACAAAGAAATTTACAAATGGAGAGATCATACATAAATAAGATACCAAGAGAACAGAAGAAATGTAACTTTAGAGAGAAAGACTTGAATGGCAGATCAGTGGTTCCCAATCTCCAATAGACATTCCCCAGGAGGATGTGAGAAGCTCATCAGAGAGGTAAAGGGAATGTTTGGCAAATAGTTATATTATCCTATTGTAATTCATTGAATACTTTATTTTATTTCATATTGCATGGTGAACTCTAGAACAGAGGCAGTTATGTGGCACAGCAGATATAGTACCTCAGCCTAGAGTCAAGAAGTTTCATCTTCCTGAGTTCAAATCAGGCCTCAGACACTTAACTGTGTGACCCTGGGCAAGTCACTTAACCCTGTGCCTCAGTTCCTCATCTGTAAAATGAGCTGGAGAAGGGAATGGCAAAAACACTCTAGTATCTTTGCTAAGAAAACCCCAAAGAGTTGGATATGACTGAAAAATGACTGAACAACAAATACTGAATATTGGGAGGGTTTACTAAAAATGAAAGGCTACAGAGACTGAAAAAGACTATGAATATACAGTGTAAATAGTTTTATATGAAAATCTACTCCAGGGATGTAAACAGTTTTGTGGGAGTAAAGGCTAGAAAACAATAATCTTAAACGTGTATTTGTTATTTTATAAAGCAGTTCAACATTCAAAATTTTTTATTTACTACTTATCTGCAATTTTCATAAAACAAAATAAATAAATTCTGAGAGTGGGAGGAGAGGAAGTATGTTTATTCATTCATTTACCAAGCATTTATTAAATTGCTCCAGTTTATAAAGCACTTCCTGTGTGCCAAGTAAGGCAGCTGGGTATCTCAGTGGTTAGAGCACTGAGCTTGGAATCAGGAAGACTCATCTTCATGGCTTCAAATCTGGCCTCAGACACTTACTAGCTGTGTGACCCTGGGCAAGTCACTTAACTCTGTTTGCCTTAGTTTCCTCATCTGTAAAATGAGCTGGAGAAGGAAATGGCAAACTACTCTAGGGTCTCTGCCAAGAAAATCCCAAATGGGGTCATGGAGAGTTGGACATGACTGAAAAACAACCAAACAATAGCATGTGTGCCAAGTACTATATTAGGTGCTGGAGAACCAAAGATGAAAAGAAAACAGTCCCTGCATCAAGGAGTTTACGTTCAAACCAGGTGTATACAAATAAACATAAAATATATGGATAATAGGAATCTGGTCCATGTGCAACCCCCATTAGCTTGCTAAGTTGGGTTCTCCCTATGTAGAACGCTAAGGAGTTGCATCTGGGAAAATTATGATGACTTGAGAGGGAAGAAGAAATAATAAAGTATAATAATAAGTAAATAATAAAGTATATGTAGACATTCTACGACTGGATTAATTGTCTACATATGCATTTAAGGGCCCATTGTTTCAGCACTGTGAGGGAGCTCGGTGTGAAGAATGTGAATGAAGTTTATAACCTTGTGGGTTAGAAAGGTCTGGAGGACTATGCTGTCTTCTGTCATTCCTAAATTCAGGTTTGTAGCCAGCATAGCATTAATGATTTGAAGAATAAGGAGTGACCTTTGTGAATGACCTTTGAGACTCTGCCCAATGGTTAGCTGAGTGAAACACAGGCCCATCAGGCAGACATGCCACTTCCAGTCATGCACTTCTGGACATGAATTTTGGAATGACCAGTGCTGTGTAGGAACTGAGCTAAGTTTCTAGATTACTCCCTCAGAGGTTGAAGTGTTATAGGGGAGAGTTTACTCCAGAAGTGTTGGGAAGGGGAGAATGTTTTTATTTTTGTTTGCCAGTTTGTTCTGGCTGTGTCTTTGAAGTCAATATCTTTTTGAAAAAGCTAATCAAGCCTTTCCGATCGGCTGAGGTGCCCGTGAGGAGGGCTCTAAGCAGCCATGGCGCCCAGCCGAAATGGCATGATTCTTAAGCCCCATTTCCACAAAGACTGGCAGAGACGAGTTGCCACATGGTTTAACCAGCCAGCCAGGAAGATCAGAAGGCGAAAGGCTCGGCAAGCAAAAGCCCGCCAAATTGCTCCTCGCCCTGCATCTGGTCCTATTCGACCCATTGTGAGGTGCCCTACTGTTCGATACCACACCAAAGTCCGAGCCGGGAGAGGATTCAGCTTGGAAGAACTTCGGGTGGCTGGTATCCATAAAAAAGTGGCACGGACCATTGGTATCTCTGTGGACCCTCGTCGCCGAAATAAGTCTACAGAGTCTCTCCAGGCAAATGTGCAGCGACTGAAAGAATATCGTTCCAAACTAATCCTCTTCCCGAGGAAACCATCTGCACCCAAGAAGGGCGATAGCTCTGCTGAAGAGCTCAAGTTGGCAACCCAGCTTACAGGACCAGTTATGCCCATCAGAAATGTCTACAAGAAAGAGAAAGCTCGTGTCATTACTGAAGACGAGAAGAATTTCAAGGCATTTGCTAGTCTTCGAATGGCCCGGGCCAATGCCCGTCTCTTTGGAATTCGGGCGAAACGAGCCAAGGAGGCTGCAGAACAAGATGTGGAGAAGAAAAAGTGAACAGTCTCCAAGAACTTTGAATAAAATAATTCACAATATCTAAAAAAAAAAAAAAAGCTAATCAATATTGGATGTTAAATGGATGGTGTTCTAATCATCAACCTCCTAGCAATGGGGGAAACACACCTAGTGGGGCCTGAAGTAAGAGCAGTAAAAAAACTAGAAAGAGTCTAGAACCTTGAGGGGAGATGTATTCTGCATGACCTTGAGGCAATGAGCAAGAATGTACATGTTACATATGCAAAGTCAATTCAGAGTCATTTTAGCAGGAGGGGGCTAGAAAGGCCCTAACAACTTGGGGGGGAATCAGAGTAGACCTTGTGTAATAGGTGGTACTTGAGCTTTGAAGGAAACTAGGAATTCTCAGAGGCAGTGGCGATGAGGGAGTACATTCTAGGCAGCCTGTGTGGCAGAATGTTCTAGAGGAGGAACAGAAAGTAAGCCATTTTGGCTGAAATGCTGAAAGGGAACATAGGAGTATGTGAAAGGGAGTAGTGTAGATAAGCATAGAAAGAGAAATAGGCTTGATTATAAAGAAAGGGCTTGACATTTCAAGCAGGAGTTTGACAAGAGGCAAGAGGAGCCCCTGGAGCTTCTGGAACAAGGGCAATAATACAGTCAGACTGGTACTGGTACTTTAGAGATATAGATTTGGCAGGCGTGTGGAAGGATGTTTTGGAGAAGGAAGAGCTTTGGGTTAAAGGGAGGCTATTGCAATGGTCCAGATAAAACGGGGTAGCAGCATTAACCAGAGTGATTTTTTGGAACCTTTATTTCTCCCTCTAAAAGTAAAAGGCTTTAACTTTGATGGTAAAGAACAAACTTCCATGGCAGTTTGGCTTGGGTTTAGAGTTGTGAATGGTTTTTCTGGCTTCAGTGAATGTCTGGAAGGGGCATAGAAAGCCCATTCAAGCAATACAGGACTTGGGAACTTGAGGATGGGCTCAGAGGCCTTGGGACATTCAGCAATGCTAGCGTGAGGTATAAATACAAAGTAATTTTATTGTATTACTATTGTTCAGCCTCTTGGTTTAGTCTTTCCTATAATGGTTTACCCTGTTTACAACTAATGAGGGGATTCCCACATACCCCCAGAAATGTGGACAGGAAAGACTTGCGGCGAATGGCCCAGGGAGGGGGCAATTTGTGCCTCATCAGTGATTCACCCTGGACTCTATTCCTCACCCCCTAGTTATCCTCAAAAAAATCCCCAAAGACTTGATTATGAAATTAAGAAGACTGAAAAGTCAGGTCCTGGGGTTGGTCGCTTGCATTTTTGTTTGTGTCTACCAAGAATCCTCAAAGTAGGCTAAAAACTATATGATTTTAACCAGGGAGGAAAGAGTTAATGTTTTTCTACAAGGGTGGGGAAATTCCCAGATGAAAAAGAGGAACAGTTCAGATTGAGGAGTTATTACTTTAGAGAGAGACTTCAGTGCAGCATCTTAGTTCTAGTACAGAGAAAGGAGCCTCCAGGCACCAGGTGAAGAAGCCTCCCTGGTTTGCAGAGAGTACAAGGACCAGCCCACCACTTGGTGAGTGAGAGAGTTTGGTTCCTTTTTTCAAAGGTGTGAATTATCTAAACTCAAAATGAGACTGATTTTCTTATAGATAAAGAACTAGGAGGGACCTCCGTGGTCATCTAGTCCTCATTTACAGACAAGGAAACAGACCTAGAGAGATGACGTGGTTACCTTGTGGACATGCAGATACTGCATGGCAGAACTGGGATTGGAACCCAGCGCCTCTGACTGCAAGTCTATGGTTCTTTCTCTTGCAAAGGCCATGTGTGCCGCTGGTTTTAAACTGCTGCCCAAGAACTTTATTAACCTCTTTGGACCTCAGTTTCTAATCTCATTCCAGCTCTAAAGTCCTATGATCAACGAAGATAATGTGTACTGTGCTTTGCAAAACTTAAAATGCTATATAAATAGAAAAATAATTAATAAATACAAATAATGAGTATAATATACTGTGACTAATTGTTACTAATTAGCATAATATACCATACTGTAATAACGAATAATTAGTGTAATATATAAATATTACATGTAATATATATAATGTAATAATAATAATAATATTATTATTATGACCAGATGGTCAAAATGTTGTGCTTAAAGCTAAGCCTGTGCTGGAAGTGAAGTCATGAAACAGTTTGCTATAAGGCAAGCTGGAGGGAGAGATAGTGGAAGGATGCCCTGACCTAGTCCCAACCTTCCTGTGGTTGCTGCTGCCTCTTCCCCAGGGTGTCTTGTAAACTTCTTGAGACTGTGACCACCTCACTTCTGTACATGTATCTCTCCTACCTAGCCGGTATCTGGCAAACAGCAGGTGCTTAATAAATGCTTGTCAATTGATTGATACTTTTCGTTCTGAGACAGAGAGTTCCAAAGGCCACTAAACCACAGAATTGAAAGACACAATACCTTTCCAAAGCAGCTAAACTTAGCTTTGGGAAGTTTGGGTTTTTTATTTGTTTGTTTGTTTTGTGGATTATGTTTCATTCAGCTAGCTTTTAAGGTTAAGAACAATGAACATAAAATGCAGTTTGGTGTCCATGAAAAGAGCACTGAATGTTTTGAGCCAGAGAATCTGAGTTCAAATTCCAGGAGCATAGGGCAAGTGAACAGAATAATGGATTTAAATGGTGAGGACCCGAGTTCAAATACTAACTCTGCACCTTACGCACTGTAGGCAAGCCATTTCTCTCTCTCTCTCTCTCTCTCTCTCTCTCTCTCTCTCTCTCTCTCTCTCTCTCTTTTTTGCTTTTTGGAGGGCAATTGGGGTTAAGTAACTTGCCCAAGGTCACACAGCTAGGTTTTTGTTTCTGTGTGTGTTAAGTGTTTGAGGCTGGAACTGAACTCAGGTCCTTCTGACTCCAGGGCTGGCGCTCTACTCACTGCGCCACCTAGCCGCCCCCATCATTTCTCTTTTTTGGAACTTAGTTTCGTCATTTATAAAATGAGAGGGTTGTACTAGATGATCTCCAAGGTCCCTCCTAGTTCTAAATCTATGACCCTTTGTTAGTTAATATCTATATGTGTGTATGCATATATATTGTGTGTATACACATATATGTTTATATATATACATACGTGTGTGTACATACACACACAATTGACATGTTGTCTCCCCATTAGACTGTGAGTTCCTTGAGAACAGGGAGTGTCTTTTGCCTTTTTGGTGTTCCCAGACCTTGCCTCAGTGCCTAACACACAGTAATCACTTAATAAATATTTACTATCTGTGAAAGAATAATTTAGGATTTAGAACCTTAGAAGTTTCTGACCATTGGCCACCTGGGTTGGCTAGATTTCTTTCTCTCTCTCCCTCTGAAAGGTAAGAAATGTCTCATTCAAATTTTTTTTCAAAGTTCCATCGAAACTATCATTTGACTCATTCGTCGAAGCCTTTTTACTAAAACAAATTGTGGGGAGAGGTCAGGAGGAAACATCAATCTGGGTCTTGATGGGAATTTGCAAAAATATTCAGCTAGACCCCCACCCACCCAGCCTACGCACACACATGTCTGATCAGATATAATTAGAGAAGACACACCTCCTAGATACAATGTGAGGACCAGCCATAGGCCCCCATCCCAAATATCTCTTGTCCTTATGCCTGGAATTTCACCATTTAGACTTTATTAACTTGTGTTAAGCGTTCTTTTCTCTTGATACTTTTTCTAAAAAAATGCAAATACTTCAGAGAAAGGCAAAATTAGGGCCCTAACCCCTTAGTGTGAGTGAGTTTATCAGATCTTCTTTTAGAAGATGTCAGAACTGGACCCCATTTTTTCCCTCCACACACATGCACACTCATGTGTATGTAATCAGGGCTAATGTACAAGTTAGATTCTCTTCTGCCCTTGGGCATCAGCAAATAGATGAGTTAGGAGAGGGGTTCTCAACATTTGTTGTGTCATGGATCCCTTTGAAAATCTGATTCTGAGGACTATGGACCCTTCTTAGAACATTGATTTTAAAGTCATAAAATAAAAATAAATAATATTACAAAGGAAACCAATTATAATGAAATATAGTTATCATTTATTTTAAAAACAAACAAGTTCATAGATCTCAGGTTAAGAGCTCCTGATGTTAGGGGTTTTCTAATGGCAGAATCTCTAGTAATGATAAGACTATAAAGAGAGAAGAGGTTTCTGGTGAAATTTTTGTTTCCATATCATTTATATTAATAAGTAGAAAAGCCAAAGTAGAATTGGAATTGGGAAGTGTTCAGACATCTTCCTGGAAAGTATTAAAGAGCAGAGTGAATGTAAGAAAAAAAAATCCCAGGAGGCGCTACAAAGGTGAATTACACACTAATCCTGTTCAGAAAATCCCCAGAATAAAATGCTACTCAAAAAATAATTAGAGCCTTTTTACCTACTTCAACCAATGGACTAAACAAGTATTTATTATGTGTCCACTCTCTTGGGGCTGTGAAAATAAAGGAAGAACAAGAGTAGAAAATTTGTAGTCTTGAGAGTTAAGAGATCTCAGTTCTTGCTTCAGCTCTGCTATCAATTTGTGAAATGAGAAGGTTGGATGCGGATATCTCTATGCTCTCTTCCAGCTCTAACATACTCTGAGACTGTAGCTTAGTTGGGGAGAGAAGTCCAACAGACATAAAAACAATAGCAAGCGTTCTACAAAATAGAACATAATTAAGTGCTAAATTGTGTGGAAGAGATTTTGTGTATGTGTGTGGAGGGGAGGGGGAAGGGAGGTTTGGAGATAAGAGGAAAAGCGGAATCAATGGGATAAATGGGAGGGGGATAAGTGAATGGAGACCAAAAGAGAACTGAGCAAATATCAGGTTCTGATAGAAACCTCTGATCCCATGGAGTTAATCACTAAGTATTCATTAAGTGTTCCAGGCACTAGGGATACAAAGACCAAAAAACCCCCAAACACTTCCTGTCCTTGAGGGGAAAGAACATATAGAAAATATACAGAGTAAATATAAAGTAACATTACATGCATTAGTAGCAGGGATAAACCATGGAGATAGCTGAAGTCGCTTTATCTTTGATGCATAATTTCTGTTTTGGAGAGGTGTGAAGGGTTGTGGTGATCAGAGAAAACATCTCCTTCTTGTTGGTGCTCACATGACCTGGAAGTCTTGACTACACAACTTTGAGAATGCTCTCCCACCTTATTTCTGCCTCTTAATTTTCCGGATTTCCTTTAAGACTCAGGTTAAGTTTCAGCTTCTGCAGGAGGATTATCCCAGTCCCCCAGCTGCTAGTGCCTTTCCCTTATTTACTTGGAACATGGGTAAAATGATGGTGATGATGGTGGTGTTGATGGTAGTGGTGATGCTGGTGATGTTTCTGCTGCTGATGGTGATGATGATGGTGATAGCTTTTATATAAAACTTTAAGGTTTGCAAATATTATCACATTGGAAATAAAATAGAGTTGAAGAAATAAGGTTGAACTCTATCATGTATGGTATCATTACCTTGTTAATATTTTGGTATCTATTGGACCTTTCTGTCTTTGGCCTCCTTGCAGATATATGCCCAGTAATGGAATGGTTGGGTCAAAGGGGATGAAGATTTTAATCCTAAATAATTTAAAACTACTATGATGTAGGGAATAGAGATTTTGCTTCCAATTCAGGAAGACGTGAACTCAAGGTCTGTCTCTGACATTTACTGACTGAGTAACCATAGGCAAGTCTCTTAAGCTCTCAGTGTGCCCAGGTGAAGTTCTAAGACCATTAAGTTGCAGAGCAATTGGTGATGTGCATCGATAGGGAAAACTTCCTAAAAGTTGTGAAGGGTCCATTCTTTTTATATATACTTTATCTGCCCTTCACAATCTGTACCTTGACTACCTTTCCCGTCTTATACTTTATTCCCCTCCAGGCATGTGACAACAGTCTTCTGCTGTTGCTCACACAGGATTCTCTGATCTCCCTACTCACATTTTCTTGGCTAGGTTAAAGGTGGAAACCTCTCTCCTCACCTCCACTTCCTGACTCCTTTTGATACTTAGCTCAAATCTTTTCCTCTTCAGATCTCTAGCTGCTAAATGCTGTCATCTTTTTACTTTCATTTATAGTGTATAGATCTCTTTCATGCAATATTTTTGTATGTTGTCTCCCCCAATCAGAATGTAAGCTCCTTGAGGGTAGGGTCTCTTTGAATCCCCCTTCACTTAGCACAGTCCCCGACACAAAGCACTTAATAAATATTTGTTGATTTGTTGAATGGGAGTGAAGGCGGAGGGCAGATTAGGAAAGGCTTCATGTTAATATAGAAGGTAGTGCTTGATCTGAGTTGGGCAGGAAACAAGGGATCCCAAAGCTGAGAAAAGACGGAGGGAATTCCAAGCAGAGGGGACAGAACAGTACAAAAGAGGAGTGTCACATATGAGGAACAGAAAGAAGGTCAGTCAGTTTGCCTGGACCACAACGAGTGTGAAGGCAAGTAATATATAATGAGATTGGAAAGGTAGTTTTGGGGACACGCTGTGACAGGCTTCATTTATATGCTAAGTGGAGAAGTTTATATGGGACTCTATGGGCAATGAGTGAACAAAGGAGTTTTTGGAGTAGGGGAGTGACCTGTGTTTCAGGAAAATCATCATGGCAGCTTGTGTGCAAGATAGATTCACAAGGTGAGAAGCTTGAGGTAGGGATAGAAAATTTTGTCAGTAAACCAGGTAAGAGATGATCAGGACCTGAATTAGGGTAGTGACTCTATGAATAGAGAGAAGGGATTGGACTTGAGAGATTTGGGGGAGGTAGAAATAAGTTTTGGCAACTGTTTGGCCGTGTGGAGAGAGGAGGAATGTCTAGGATGACCTGAGGAGTGCTCAGACCTCTAAGACGGCTGGAGTCCGGGACAGAAATAAGTAAGTTCTAAAGAGAGGTGGGTTTGGGGGAAAAGATAATGCAAGTAGCTCAGCTTCAGAATTTTTGTTCCCAGCCAGTGGGAAAAAGCTAGACCTCTAACATCTGAAACTAGACTTAAACCAATAAAAAGGGTCCTTGAAGTGAACATTTTAAGGTCATGTGAGCATATCACCCCCTCCTAGTCCCAATAATACGAAAATCTACTAAGTTTCTAAGAATGTTCCTCTAGAAACGTGGAACTGAGAGTTTCTTTTTCTTCAGCTTGTCACTTAGGAAATTGTGGGACTTTTCCTTTAAATCACCTGGGGTGCTGATCATGGAAATCTATGATTCTGCATAACTACAACTAAACATTTAAAGTCAGAGGCCAAAATACAGATTTAAAATTTTTTTCTCAGCAATTTCTTATGTATGTGCAGAGATAGGGCATCATGAGTAAGTGTAAATTTTTGAACGAACTCAATTCTATTGTTTTCTGCCAAACAAAAATACTTGGTATAATAGTTCTAGAGCTGGAAGGAACTTCCGAGGCCATTCTGTCCAACCCCCTGCTTTGTTACAGCTGAGGAAACTGAAGGCCAGGGAGGTTAGGTTACTTGCTTGACCTCAAGTAGCTAGTGTCAGAGGTGAGATTTGAACTCAGGTCTTCAGAGGACCTGCTCTTTCCACTGTTATATTATACTCTAGACTTAGTCACTTTATCAGAAATCAGCATCCTGCTTTGTAGCAGGAGAGCTCTAGCACCATAACATTAAAGTGGATGTAAGGAACAAAAACCCATTGCAAACAACTTAAAGAGATTGTTGTCAGAGTTAATGCAACAAGCTTGTTATCAAAACTGGATGAATTATTGGTTGGATGTGTGCAATGATTAACTCCAGAGTAGCAGAAATGCTTCACTAGGTGGTGCCATAGTTCACTGAATACCAGGCTGCAGTCTGTTCAACTTCAACCTCAGATGCTGGGTATGTGACCCTGGGCAAGTCTCTTAACCCTGATTGCCTCCGTTTCCTCATCTATAAAATGAGCTGGGGAAGGCAATGGCAAAGCACTCCAGTATCCTTGCCAAGAAAACCCCAAATGGGTTCATGAAGAGTTGGCAAAGACTAAAAACTGAATAATACAACAAAGCAAATTATATTGAGATACAGTTGTCATAATGTCTTAAAAAAAAAAAACAAGTTCACAGGTCTTGAGCTAAGGTTCCTGATCCTGATCTAGTCTAACCCCCTCATTTTATAAATCAGGAGATCGAGGGTTTGAGTGGGGCAGTGAGTCATTCAAAGTCATAGAGTAAGTTGGTAAGTGAATCACAGAGTTAGACCCCTTCCTAATTCCATTTTTTTCTCCTTTCTCATCTATTCTTGGGGCTTTAATTAATCATCACATTTATATATATAGATGATTTCCAAATATACTTTCATTTAGTCATTTTATATTATTAAATATCTATCATGTAGCATTGTTGTTAGGCAAAAGGAAATACGAAGATAATTAGTATGTAAGTGGTCCTGTTTTCTTTCCCCCTCTTCCTCTTCCTCCTTCTTTTCCTACTCTTTCTCCTCCTCTTCTTTGTCCTTGAAGCATCAAAGATTTGTAACTGGAAGGAATCTGAGAAGTTGTGCGGGCTTATCATCTGGCAATCCCTCTTCAGCCTAGATATATTCTCTCCTGAGCTCCAGTCTCATGTTGCTGTCCTTTCTCTGGAGATGTCCAGTCTTAAGGAGTTAAGCTGGGATGAGTATCACTTAAATTAAGACTGTCACTAGCTCCCTTTCGGGTCACCTGCCATGTACCTCCTGTTAACTTCTCCCAGTTTTATGTTGACGAGCTATAAGGATCAGAGTCAGGGAATCTTACTTTGCATATGGGATAACTCAGGAGCGAACAGGTTTGTCCTCAAATGAGCCACAATGAATTTGAATTTGAATCATAGGATCATAGTTCTAGAGCTTAAAGGAACCTCATATGAGAAAACTGGGATAGTGTTGTTCAGTTGAAAGAGCACTGACTGCAGCCCGAGGACTCAGCCATCCTACCTCTACCTATGTATGGACCTTAGGCAAGATACAGACCTTTCCTGGGCCTCAGTTTCCTCATCTATACAATGGAGTGGTTGGACTAGGTGGTCTCTGAGGCCCCTTTCAGCTCTAGATCTAGGATCCTTTTAGAAGGTTAAGTGAATTGCCCACATTCATACAGGGATTAATTGACAGGACTAGGTTTTGAACTCTAGACCTAGGACACCAAGTTCAATGCTCTTCCAATTATACCCTATTGCCTCCCTGGACCTCACCTTTCTTATCTGTAAAATGCACCAAAAAATACACCTTACTGCTTAGCATCAAAATGACAACCCTGCCAAAGAGCTCTGTCTTGAGACAGGAGATGAAGAGCACTTAAGAAATGGAGGTCTAGACTTGACTTGGTTTTAGCAGAGTATTTGATAGTCTCTTACTTTATCAAATGTGGACCTAATCACACTATACAAGTAACTGATGAACTACCAGAGAGAAGAGGTGTAGAACTAGGAGCAGTGGGGTTAATATGGCATTTTCTCTGTCTCCCCCATACTGAGAAGGTTCTCCCTCCTCACCTCTACTTCCTGGCTTCCCTGGCTTCTTTTAAGTTCCAACTAAAATCTCGTTTTCTATAGGGAGCTTTTCCCAAGCCCCCTTAATTCTAGTGCCTTTCCTTCTAAAAATTACTTCCTATTTATCCTGTATATAGTTTGTACATATTTGTTTGCTTGTTGTCTCCTTCAATAGATTGTCAGCACACTAATGCATCGTTGGTGGAATTGTAAACTGATCCAACCATTCTGGAGAGCAATTTGGAACTATACCACTAAAGGGGCTATAAAACTGTGCATCCTGTTTGATCTAGCAATACCATTACTAGGGCTATACCCCAAAGAGATAATTAAAAAGGGGAAAGGACTCATATGTACAAAAATGTTTATAGCAGCTCTTTTTGTGGTGGCAAAGAACTAGAAATTAAAGGGATGCCCATCATATGGGAAATGGCTGAACAAGTTCTGGTATATGAGTGTAATGGAGTTCTACTGTGTTATAAGAAATGAAGAGCAGGCAGATTTCAGAAAAACCTGGAAAGGCTTACATGAACTGATGCTGAATGAAGTGAGCAGAACCAGGAGAACATTGTACACAGCAGAACCAGGAGAACATTGTACACAGAACATTATGTGATGATCAACTTTAATAGATTAAGTTCTTCTCAGCAATGCAATGATCTAAGACAATTCCAAAAGACTCATGATGGAAAATGCTATCCACATCCAGAGAAAGAAAAATGGAGTCTGAATGCAAATAAAAGCATACTATTTTTTCTCTATCTTTTTTTTTTTGCCTTTTTCCTTTTTGTGGTTTTCTCCTTTTATCTTGATTCTTCTTTTACAACATAACTGATATGGAAATATGTTTAATATGATTATACATGAATAGCCTATATTAGATTACTTGCTGTTTTGGGGAGAGAGGGAGAAAAAATCTGGAACTCAAAATCTTATAAAAGTCAATGCTGAAAGCTGAAAAAGAAAAAAAGAATAAGTATTAAAAAATAAATTGTCAGCAATGTATTGATTGAGGACAGGACCTGTCTTTTGCCCCTTTCTGCATCCCTAGTATATAGTACAGCACCTAGCACATCATAAGAGCTTTGCATAATAAATATATGCTTTCTATAATAAATGCTTATTGACTAAGAGTTATAGAAAAGCAGATTTATGCTTGATGTAAGGAAGAACTTCCTAAAAATTAGAGCCACACAAAAGTCTATCATAGAGTTAGATGGAACCTTGGAGGTCATCATGTGCAATCCCTTTGTTTTACAGTTGAGGAAACTGAATCCCAGTGAGTTTAAGTGACTTTCCCAGAGTCTCATGGCTAGTAGGTTTATAAAGCAGGATTTAGCTCAGGTAATATTTACTCCAGGCCCAATACTTTATCCATTGTTCCCCTTAGCAGCCTCTGATGGAATGGGCTGTCTTGGGCAGGTATAGGTTTCTCTTTGCTGGAAGTCTTCCATTAGAGATCAGATAATCCCTTGAGTTTGCCATAGAAGGAATTTCTTTTCTGCTACAGGTTGGCCTATAGAAGGCTTCTGAACTCCCTTCTGGCTTTGAGATTCTTTCATGCTGAGATAGCAGAATCAAGATACAAAACTAGTTTGACAAACTGAAACATTGGGTTCAAATTGATGTTCAACAATGAACAACTGTTTATTGAGTACGTACTATGTACTTGGGTCTGGGAAGGGGGGGGGAGGGAACAAAAGTGATTAAGAAAAGATCCTTGACCTTTAAAAACCTTATATCTTGTAGGGGAGAGATAATATAGGCAGTGGATAGAGCACTGAGGAAGAGGATAGAGCACAGGAAGATTTGAGTCCAAATCCTGCCTCAGACACTTCCTGGACAAGTTGCTAAACCTTTGTCTGCCTCAGTTTCTTCAACTGTATAATAGGGATAATAATAACACTACTTTCCAGGTAGGTGTTCTGAGAATTGAATGAGATAATATTTCTAAAGTGCTTTGCAAACCTTAAAGCACCATGTCAATGCTAGTTATTATTATTATTCAGTATTATTATTATCATACACAGCTATAATACAAGTCACAATAAAATAAATAACACAAAAAAGGTACAGATGAACGCTATGGGTTTTCAGGGAATAAGATATGGTTTCATGAAAAGAAGTGGCAATTGACCTAAGCCTTCAAGATGGTCTTTGAGATTCTTTGGTGCTGAGATACCAGAATCAAGATGCAAAATTAGTTTGAGAAGTTGGAATATTGGGTCCAAATTGATGTTCAACATTGAACAACTGTTTATTAAGTGCTTGTTTGGGTCTGGGAAGAGGAGCAGGGAGGGGGGATGACAAAATTTTCGTTTTGTTTGTACATTCTAGGAGGAGGGAAAGGAGACCATTTAAAATATTGTAACATTCCTGATGGGAATTAATGAGAGTGAATCAGGGAGGTGGCAAAAGGTACAGCAATGAAGAGACCAGTTTGAAGGATAATGAAGGCATAATTAGCAAGATTGGGTGAATTATTGGATATGTGCTCAGACTACTGAAATAGTCCCTTAATTGGTTACAAGTCTCTTCACAAAGCTGCCAAATTAATTTTCCTATTGCATGTCTGACTTTGCCACTCCCTTGTCAACAACCCTTCTGCCTCTCTCCCCCTTGCCTACAGGATCAGAAATAAACTTGTTAATCTTTCATAATCTGGCTTCTAGCTGTGTGACCCTGGACACTCATTTAACTTCTGTCTGCCTCAGTTTCCTCATCTGTAAAGTGGAGATAACAATAGCACCTATATCTCAGTGTTGTTGGGAGGACCCAATGAGATAATATTTGTAAAACCCTTAACACAATGTCTAGCACATAGCAGATGCTGTATAAATGTTAACTCTTACTACTTTCGTTTATGTACTTTTCATTCCTCCCTTCTCACTCAAACTGTAGACTAATTATTATTTGATCTTGTCATATCATGTACTGTCTTATCCCCATGCATTCAGCAGGTCATATCCTGTTTTTGCAACACACTCTCTTCTCATCTTTACCTTTCAAAATTCCTCTTTTCCTTATGTCCCAGTTCAGGTGCCATATCATCCATATCCTTGATTCCCCCTGATGAAACTTCTCTCCTTCAAGTTTTTTCATAGCAACAGTCTGGGTTTCTCTTTTGTTCTCAATATATTCTGCCTTGTCTTGTAACTATATATATATGTATATGTATATATACATATAAATATAATTGAGATTTTATATATATATATACATATGTGTGTGTATGCTATTTTCAGAATATTAGACTGTAAGCTCCCTAAGGGCAGGAACAGATAAGTGTTTATATGAGAATGTTCACCCCACTGGATGAGAGGATCTAATCCTGAATGCTGTGAAAGAAGTGAGTTGATAAGCTTTTCCTCTCTAGAGTCCAAAATGCCTAGAGATTCCAGATCTTGGGTATGAAGATGAATAAACATTTCATTCAAACCCTCCAAATGCAGCCACATGAAAATCCTTAAGTCTGTTCCCTAAAAGAGAAAAAGGGGTCAGAATAAGACTGTAGGAAGAGCCACAGGAATCCCAGTTGGAATGTTTGGGAGTTTTCCTTTAGCTGCCCAAATTCCCATGGTCAAAATCATTTGAATAAGAAAGATAGGAAGCTACTTATTTTAGAAATTGAGGAAGCAGGGAGCTGCAAGGGAGCTGGAAACTACTTTGATGAAGACATTGTCAAATGCTGCTCTTTCACATGACCTTTTGGGAATAATCCTGCGACTTCAATTAATCTAGAGAAATTAACTGCTTCTGAAATACCATCACATTTTTAAGTGGGCCCATGGATATATTGGGCCCAAAAGTTTCACCAGGATTCCAGCATTCTTCTTTAGTTCCTAGCCCAGTTTGGTATAATGGGGGGTGGGGGGGTAAAGGGGGGAAAGCATTGAACTTGAAATCAGAACATCTGATTCATATAAAACATCATCTAATTGCTCCAGTTGAGCATGATGAGGGTCTGGCATATGTGGGCACTCAGGAAACACTTATGGATTGATTGACAAGCTTTCAAAGCGTCTTCCTGCTAGTCACCCCACATCTATTTGTAATGACACCATTGCTCACTAAACCAAAGCTCGAGGGCTTTAATGGACTTTGATTCTGCCAGGATTCTGTAAGCTGGCCTTTGATATCACATGATAATACCATTGATGAGATAATACTATATTCATCCAAGCCACGTTTTCTTCCTTCTTCTTTTCATGGAATTTCCAGATCTCCATTTTCCCTTTTCAGGTTAGCAGATTTTTCTCATGTTCTTTGCCCCTCACTAGAGGAAGCTTGGAATTAAATTTTTTTAAGTTAATGTTTTTCAATCAACAAAAATCCACCTACTCTCCCTCCTTCTCCCTCCCCTCCCTCTACATTGAGGAAGATAGAAAAACAAAACCTATGTTACAAACATGTATAGTTAAAACAAATTCCTGTATTGGCCAGGTCTATCTATCCATCATAATCTATGTATCTATGTATCTATATATCTTTTATCTATCTCCCACCATTTCTCTCTCTCTCTCTCCATATATATATATATATACACACACACACACATACATACATACATACATTCACACACATATCATATCCATCTATCTATATCTATATAGACATACATATATATCCATTTGCATTCTGACTCTATCAGCTCTTTGTTAGGAGGTGGGTAGCATGATTCATCTTGAGTCTTCTGGAATTGTAGTAGATCATTGTATTGATGAAAGTTTGGAATTCATTTTTACAGATGTTAAAATGTGTCCACATTCTTACATGCTCCCCATATATAATACTCTGCTCCATTAAACCTCAAGGTGGGGAATAGCTTCACCCTCATCCTACAACCCTCATCCCACCCTTTCTCCCATTCCACACATATAAAATAGCTGAAACTCTCTATCCTCACATGCTTTATTCGAGGCACCACCTAAATACAGTGAGGTTGCTAATGAGTCAGACTTAGCTTGCCTTTTCATAAATGCCCCTCCAGACTGTAGAGCCAAGCTAGGAGTAGGAGCCTTCATCATGGTGTAAGGACATGCTCAGAGGCTTCAGGGATATCTAGGGCTCTTTGGCCCTGCACAGGTAGCTGTACTATAATCGATGTGCCCTGGTGGGACATTTATGACACCCATAGGTGCTTCTTGGGTGTCAGCTGTTTCCCTCTATCTCATTGGGCACAAACTTCATAATTTCCAAATCCTGTGCTGTTGTAGGTGGTTGTTTTTCATCCTTCCTTCTGTTGTGGGTACAAGGTCATCAGAAGGGTGGATAATAGATTATGTATTCTTATCTGACTGTGGTGTAAAAGATGAATTGATAGGTAAAGCATGTGGGTAGGGGAAATTCTGTCCTGTGTAACACTGGAATTGTATATGGTTTATAGGAGGTGAAATCCTTAGCCAAATTACTTTAGGTATTGCCACCTTGACAGGGTAGATTGAATAATATGTGAGACAGAAGCAAGCATGTAATGATACTGGTTTTAAGATTCCTGGTTTTTGTTTCAATCACGTCTGACTCTCCTGGTATTTTCTTATATTTTCACTTTGTGGTATTCTTATTTTGTGTGCTATGCAACATTGCTAATAATACTTTGAAAGCTATTATTGTAGTATTTGCTGGCAAGTTTTCATTTTTTGGTAAATGCCAGCCTTAAAAGGTTTGTTGCATTCTTACATGTGAGGCATAATGTATCTTATAATGGAAACTTATAATGGAAGCTAGTTTAAAGATAGAACTAATCTAGCAAAAGTTAACTTCAGGGTGGCTAGGTGGCACAGTGAATAGAGCACTGGCCCTGGAGTCAGGAGGACCTGAGTTCAAATCAGCCTTAGACACTTAACACTTACTAGCTGTGTGACTTTGGGAAAGTCACTTAACCCCAATTGCCCCCCCCCCAAAAAAAGGCAAAAACAAATAAACAAAAAAAAGTTAACTTCAAAGTAAGCTTTAGTGACCTCATATATTTTGTTAAGTGAGAGTTACCTATAGTGAGCCTAAGTTACTTTAAAATAACTACTAGGTTTATATATGGAAGAAGTGGAGGGAAAACCAAGAAAGAAACTCAATTAAGACAGATTGGTTTTTTGGGGGGTAGGGAGAAAGGCAGGGCAATTAGGGTTAAGTGACTTGCCCAAGGTCACACAACTAGTAAGTGTTAAGTGTCTAAGGCTGATTTTAACTCAGGTCCTCCTGACTCCAAGGCCAGTACTCTATTCACTGTGCCACCTAGCCAGACCCAAGACAGATTGTGAAAGGAAGAAATTATAAAGGCAACAAATAATGAAAAAATTGACTCTTCCTGAACCCATTTGGGGTTTTATTGGCAGAGATACTGGCGTCTTTTCCCATTTCCTTCTCCAGCTCTTTTTACAGACGAGGAAACTGAGTGAGACAGGGTTAAGTGACTTGCCCAAGGTCACTGAGCTAGTAAGTATCTGAGGCCAGATTTGAACTCAGGAAGATGAGTCTTCTTGACTTTAGGTCCAGGATTCTGTTCATAGCACCAGAATGTGTATGGGTTTTATTCCCCTAATGCCAACGGAGAACCACTAAAGTTTATTGAGCAGGGGAGTGACATGGTCAGAAGATGCTTTAAGAACATTATTTTGGAGTAGGGAGGGAAGGAACCTTAACAACAGCTACCAAGAGTATTGTCTAGGAAATCAAAAGACCTCAGGTGAAACCTTCTTCCCATGAGTGAGCCCCAAGGCAATATCTCACCTCAGAATATATATATATACTTTTGACTAATAAGCTCAGAGCCAGAAGGCACCAAAGCCTATGTGACTCAGTAAAGCTGTGACTTACCAGGGTTCAAAGGAGATTGCTCCTTCAGATGTTTACAATTTAGCATGAACCTGGGAAGCTGAACTCCAAAAACAAGAAGAAAAAAAAGCAACAAAAAATCCCACCTTGCTTGTGCTTAGAAGAATCCAAGTAGAAGAGGTTCTCCCTATGGATGATGAGGTCCTCCAAATAATCCTGAAATTTTCAGTTGAATTGTACTGATGGTGCCAAGACCCAGAATACTGTAGTGTCTATTAAATGAGAACCACAATTGCTCAGAACAATTTGGTTTAATTATTTATACAGCAAGATACCAGTGAATGAAGAATGCCTATTACAAGAGTATGATTTTCAACTGGACAAACAAACCATAAAACTGACCCATCAGTATATGTGTCTTGAATAAGTATTGCATGTGAATAATGATTCAGTCCCAGAATCCCACCAGAGAAAAAGTATAAGCTACATTGTACATGTGTAAATTATATACGGTTTTCCTTTCTTTTCTTTTTCTTTTTTTTTTTTTTTACATAACCAAAAATTCCCTAGTATCCTTCTCCCCTGCACATCCCAGGGAACTACCCCATATAATAAATATTTTTAAAGAAAAATAGATAATAAATATTTAAAAATCTGTAAAACTAATAAATTCTTAGAAGATATCTGAAAATATATGTGGTGTACCATATCTTTGGTCCTCCTGTCTCTGCAAAGAGGTGAGGTATCTTATAGCTCTTCTTTTGATGTACGCTAGTACTTTGTAATTTTGCAACATTCCTTTTAATTTTTTTGTGGTTGTTTTTTTCTGTCGACATTATTGTATTATTTTCTTGGCTCTGCTTGCTTCACTTTGCATCAGATCATATAAATCTTTCTAAGTTTCTCTGTATTCATTATATTTGTCAATTCTTACAGCACATTAAGATTCCCTTACCTTCATGTACAACTCAGTAGCTATTAGTGTGAATGATGAATTCTATGAGGTGGTCACATTATTTGAATTTTGTGCCAGTTTACTTAGCCATTTCACAATCAATGAGCAACTACTTTATTTCAAATTCTTTCCCATCACAAAAGGTGCTGCCATAAATTTTTTGGTATGTATGGGGACTGTTTTCTTCTCAGTAGCCTCTTTAGGGTACAAGCCCAGTAATGAAATCTCTGAGTTAAAGACTATGGACACTTGAGTTATTTTGCTTACTGTAACAACAAGCACCCCAGCATGCCCAGGATGGCTACTAGCACAGGTTCTTTTATCTGCTTTTCTAAAAGAAAGAAACTCAAAAAGGGTTAACAATCTTACTTTAATCAAACATAGATACCGTTCACTTAGTTCAGGGGAAAAGGTTGGCACCCTGAACTTCAGAAAATAAAAACAGGAATTACAAGCAGACAAAAAATACAGAGAAAATAACAATTCAACAGACCAACAGCTGTCTGACTGTTCCGTCCTTACAGTGTTAGTTACCAGAGAGAGAAGCACCAACATCGGGGTTGTCAAAGCCAGGGGGCTCAATCTACCCCAATCTGCTCAATCAAAAGCCCAGAGTCTCATCTGGCCAAATCACACAGCTCTTCCCATAAGTGAGCTCCAAAGCAAAATCTCACATCTGGGTGTATATATAACCTTCTTCAGGGTCAGAAGACATCACAACCTTTGCGATCCACTGCCTAATTACAAAGTAACAAAAGGTATGGTGAAAGACAAGCCTCTCCTAAGCAAGCTTCTCTTGCTGGACTCCAAGGGAGGCCCACTAAGGACAGGGAAGATCTTAAAAAAAAATTCCCTAGACTTATCAAGAGGCAGGGAAGATCTTCAAATTACTTTATCATTATGCTTACATAATTCCAAATTGCTTTCTAAGAATCAACACATGATTTATTATGATCCATTTAGATCCAGTCATTGTACTGTTCACAGCCACACTAACAATGTACTAATGTAACAATCTTACCACAATCCCCCCCAACATTAACTATTCCCATCTTTTGTCATCTTTGTCAATTTTGTAGGTGTATGGTGAGACCTCAGGGTTGTTTTGATTTTATTTATCTGATCATTAATGATTTGAGCCATTCTTTCATGTAGTTGTTAATAGTTTACAATTCTTTTGAGAACCGTTTGTTTATATATGTGACCACTTACCTACTGGGGCATAGCTTTTGGTCACTATGATACCTTCTAAAATGATTCCTACAATGCTTTTAAGATGCTGTAGCCTCTGGGTTAGCTAGGTGGCACAGTGAATAAAGCACCAGCCTTGGAGTCAAGAGGACCTGAGTTCAAATTCAGCCGAAGACATTTAACACGTATTAGCTGTATGACCTTGAGCAAGTCACTTAACCCCAATTGCCTTGCCTTCCTCCCTCCAAAAAAGAAAAAAAAAAGAAGAGTGTCTGTTCTAGCTGCTCTTCACAACTTTGTCTGTCAAAGTGTTCTCTCTAGTTGTTTGTACAACATAATAAAGTTTGACTGTTAGAATCAAAATTTGGTGCTTCCTCAGTCATTGGAGATTAAAAATAGATACTGTAGAAATGTAGACAATTTTTTTCATTTTATGTTGTTTTCTTCTTGTCAGTTTCATCTGCAAATGGTCTTGGTATGAAGTGGTCATTTGTTTCCCATCAAAGTTTTTTTAAGATTTATTTTCACTTCCACTATTTCTTTGCTGTTTTGAAATTTCTTACCATTTTCTTCCACAGTTTTACAAATGCACATGCATAACTCAGGCATTGTAAAAAAAAAAAAAGTCTTGATACCCATTACTCTCTGCTTCCAGTGTGTGTTAGCTAAGGAGGACTCTGGCATCCTTTAGCCTTTTCCTTGTGGAAACCATTTCATGATGGTTAAATGTCTGCAGGGAATGGTGGTAACCAATATCAATATCTTTGCCTCTAAATTTCCCTCTTTTTGGCATCAATGATTGATTTCGATGTTAGGATATAGGTAGGGGTTGTGGCTCTTCGTAGCATTTTTTTTCTCACCTTTAGGCTTTCCTTTGATTAGATTTTAACTTTGACTTTTTCTATAACTGAATGTGAAGAGGGAAAGGTGATAAGGAGTGGGGGAGGGTAAGAGGTTCTGCCAGGGACCCACCCTGGCATCCAGTCTGGAAGGAATTCACCAGGCTCAAGCAAACTTTGAAGCCGAAATTGTAAAGTTTATTGCTACGCTGCACAAGGACAGCGGGCTAGATTCTTATGGAACCTGCAAACTTGCAGAGGCCACAGGCATAGTTTTAAGGTGTCAATTATGTTAACTAGGTGAGTAAGGGTGGGATCAGGGAGGAGTTAAGGAGTGGTCAGTGCTCAAAGGACCATGCACTTTTAATATCAACTGCCCAGGTGTATTGCCCATGATTCACTGGGAAATAGCTCAAGGCGGAGCTAGCTGGAAGTCACTAAAGAGTGCCTAGTCTGCCACCTACCAAGGTCATCAGAGACAGTGTGGGTATATAATTGACTAAGGAGTTACCCTATAGATAAGGTATTGAAAAATTTATGGTGGGGCTGGCCACTCTAACTAAGGGAGATAACATTTACATAACTTATTGTTTCAAGCAGAGATAAACAGGTCATGAGTTGTTGCTGGGCAGAGTTGCTGGAAGGGGGAAGGGGAAGAGTCAATGCTCTGAGGCTGGCAGGGGTGGAAATGTGATCTTACAGACTGGTTTTACAAATTGATTTTACAGACATAGATCCCAAAGCACTCCACTTACAAACTGATGTTACAGATTGATACTACAGACATATATACATCACAAGGACCCCATCAAATGCATTTAGACAGCTGATGCTTATATAATTCCCACATCAGTAACTACTCATTTATTGTTAAACGAATTGTTAAGTAATTGTTAAAAAACAATTCATTTCCTGTTTTGTTCAGTCCTTACCACATCCACTACCTTTCAACTTTCTTAAGGGAAATATCCATAATATGGAATATGAAACTTCTGAGGTACTTATAGAGCTATCACCTCTTTTGTATCTCAAAAATGAGTCATATTTTATAATTTTTACCTTCACCTTGAAATTCTGAAATATGAATATATTTATTCCTTTCAGAAGATTTAGTCAATTTCTTTGTAGTATTTCTCTACCTCTCATCCTCTGCAACCCTGTCACTTTACAAATGAGGAAGATGAGGCCAGAGAAGTTGCCTAAAGTTACACTGAGAGACAGTGGAAGGGCCTACACTTAAAGCAAAACTTTCTTCCTCTAAATCCAGCATTACCCCTCTATCACACAGCCTGTCAGTGGCTGTCTTTTTACTCATTACTCATCATGAACATTGCAATATTAATTCTGAGTACAGGATAAAAACGAACAAGTCAATTCCTTTGTCTCTCCAAGGAGAGACTGCAAACTATCCTTCCATTTAGATGCTTCTATCTTTGATCTTCTAGTTTCATTTATTGTGAAAATATCAAGATGGATGTGATTCAGTTTTCCAAATCATATGTCAATTTATTTAAAAATTCACATTTGTGTACCTGTAGTTAGGTTAATGTCTATAGATGGTCTAAGAACTATCTAATTTTTAACATACTCTCCCCTTTTCCAGCATTCCATCACTGTCACAGTAAAATCAGAAAGGAGGAACATAGGTTTAAGTATATTTTAAAAGTTTTCCTTTAATTTGGGGGCTTCCAAGCCAAAGACTCCGTTACCTACCTAGTGGCCAGAACACTAGAAATGAGTCCCTCTATTATTAGCTAGATTGGCCTTCCAATACAGACCCATTCTGGTGCTAGGCCCATACCTGAAGCCCTTTCAGCATGGTAAACCTGCTAGAGCCTATAATCTGCTGGCTTTTAACCTTCAAGAATTTAGGACCTAAATATATTGTGGTAGTGATGGAAAGCGATGGAAAAATTACTGTGCAATAAGAAATAATTGGTCCCAGCTTTTGGGATAAGAACTTGTTATTTGACCAAAAATGCTGGGAAAACTGGAAAATAGGATGACAGAAACTAGGTAAACCAACATTTTATACTGTATAAATATATGGTCAAAATGAGTTTATGATTTAGATATAAAGGGTGATACATAAGCAAATTAGAAAAGCAAGGAATAGTTTATCTGTCAGACATAGGGAGAAGGGAAGAATTTTTGACTAAACAAGAAATAAAGGGAAGTAATTATATTAAATTAAAAAGGTTTTGTATAAACAAAGCCAATGCAACCAAGATTAGAAGGAAAACAGAAAGCTGGGAAACAATCTTTACAGCCAGTATCTCAGATAAAGGCCTTATTTCTTAAAATATATTAGAGAACTGAGTCAAATTTATAAGAATATAGGTCATTCCTCATTTTATAAATGGTCAAAGGATATGAACAGGCAGTTTTCAGATGAAGAAATCAAAGCTTATCTACAGATGTATGAAGAAGTGGTCTAAATCACTTTTTATTAGACAAATGCAAATTAAAATAACTCAGCACCTCATACCTAGCAGATTGGCTAATATGACAGAAAAGGAAAATAATAAATATTGGAGAAGATGTGAGAAAATTGGGACTGATCGATTGTTGTTAGAGTTGAGAACTGATCTAAACATTCTAGAGAGTAATTTGGAACTATGCTCAAAGGGCAACCAAATTGTGTGTACTATTTGGTCCAGCAATACCACTTCTAGGTCTGTATCTCAAAGAGATCATAAAAAAGGGGAAAGGACCTATACATGTAAAAATATTTATAGCAGCCCTATTTGTGGTGGCAAAATAGTGGAAACTGGGGAATGGCTGAACAAGCTGTGGTATATGAAATGTAATAGAATACTGTTGTGCAATAAGAAATGATGAACAGGCAGATTTCAGAGAAACCTGGAAAAATACTAGTACAAACTGATGCAAAATGAAATGAATAGAACCAGAAAAACATTGTACACAGTAAGGACAACATTGAGTGATGATCATCTATGAATTTCTAAGTTCTTCTCAGCAACACAATGATCTAAGACAACTACAAAGGACTCAGGAACGAAAATGTAACCCACATCTAGATAAAGAACTGATTGACTCTGAATGAAGATTGAAGCACACTTTTTTCCCTTGCTTTATTCTTTTGTTTTCTTATGAAGATAAGAATCTAGATATTACCTCACAAAATATTTTCTACATGAGGGGCGGCTAGGTGGCGCAGTGAGTAGAGCGTTGGCCCTGGTGTCAGAAGGACCTGAGTTCAGATCCGACCTCAGACACTTAATGCACACACAAACAAAAACCTAGCCGTGTGACCTTGGGCAAGTTACTTAACCCCAATTGCCCTCCAAAAAAAAAAAAGCAAAAAAAAATATTTTCTACATGAATAATTGTTTTAAAATTGCATTATTTTTAAAGTGATAAAGCCTACATTTGATTTTGATTAGAAAAACCCTCTTGGAAAAATACTTTGGTATGTATCTTGAGCTGATTTTTTAAAATCCTCTAAAATAATTTTAAGGACTTATAAACATTTCTTTCTACTAAAGCACAGTAAGATAAGTAATGCATATCAGCTGCATATAGAATCAATACATGACTTATTATGGTCCATTTAGAAAAAGTTGCCACACCCTAAAAAATCAAAATCAATACTACTTAAAAAAACTCTCAAATGTTTATACTGTTATTTCCAGTTTATGAAAATGTTCCTATAAAATGATTAGATTACTTTGAAACTTTCATTTAGCTTTTAGGTAAGTCCATAAAATTCATTTATCATATACTTTTATGGGAGTACAGATCTTTTAAAGTTTTAATTCTTCTATTAAAGCTTTATTTTGGTTTTCCAAGATTGCGACTCGATTTTCCAGACACAACATATTATTTTTTCTTTCTACAACATTCTTGAGCAACTTCTCTATTTTTCATCAGTCTTATTCTCTTTTCAATTGCAGATCATCAGTTTTGGTTGTCTGAGATGTTATAGTGACTGGAGATGTCATCACTACTGTCTGTGGAATGTTAGTATTTGCTGGTGTGGCAGGAATCTGTTAAGTCTGCATATCTCCTGATTCAGTCTGTACAACTGTTTGGTTGCCAGGACAATTATCCTCTGTCTGTCATATATCTATGCCTACTGAAGAATAGTTGAGTATTGCCTGCATTTGTCATTGTTAATGCGTGCAAATCGGTACTCTGTGCTGAGACTGATGTAATTTTCCATTTGGGGAGATGGCAATGTATTATCCAGCGCTAGTCTGGTAGACAGGAGTTGGGGCAGACATAGATGTAACTGCTCAAACGCCAGCGTTTGCTGTCTCCCTTCCTTATCTCTGCTTTCTTCTGAAGAAAGATCATTTGAGATCTTTTTCTTTTTTGTAAGACGGGTGCCCCGAGTTTTTGTGAAAAGCCTATGCTATCAGATGAACCCCAAGAATCTTCCCTATCTAAGCAGGACGATTCCTGCACTGTGTGCTTGCGGAGGGGTGGGGGGGGGGGTGACTGGAGATGACTGAGCAGACTGGATGACCCCCTAACTCTATACTTCTCCACAAAGAAGTACACCTGTCACTGGTGTGGTTCCTCTTAGTCCTGGTGAGCTGTGTGAGAGATATGAGCGCCCTGTACTGTTGGACCTGGTTGTGGTGCTGTCTCTAAATTGTTACTTCGTGGGAATTTTCCATAATCAGTTGAGGCCATTCCCGACGTCGCCCTTTGGGTTCCCAGGTTGGGAACCTCCCTTTCCTAACCGCCCCCCCCCAACCAAGTTGCGAGCCTTGGTCTCTCTGGTTGGGCGTCCAGACTGGTCTGTTTGTCCTCCTCCACTCGGCGGCTTCCTTCCTGGTAGAATTCGAGCTGGGGAAGAAGCCCCGGCTTCCACTTCTCCTGGGGGCTTCGGGCCGCGGACTACACCACTTAATTTTTTTTCGTGAATGTTTTTTTCCCTTTTGATCTGTTTCTTTTTTCACAACTGTGACTAATATGGAAATATGTTTTACATAATGGCACATGGACAGCCTATATCAAATTGCCTACCATTTTAGGAAGAGGGCAGGGGAGGGAGGGAGAAAAATTTGAAACTCAAAATCTTGTAAAACATGAACGCTAAAAATTGTCTTGACATGTAATGCGGGGGGCGGGGACCAAAATACTATTAAAAAAAAAAACAATTGTGGGGCAGCTAGGTAGCGAAATGAATAGAACACCAGCTTTGGAGTCAGGGGAACCTGACAACACTTAGACCAGCCCTGGAGTCAGGAGAAGCACACTTAAAAGATGTGTGACCCTGGGCAAGTCCCTTAGCCCCAATTGCCTCCAAAAAAAATCAACTATGAGAAGCCTTATTGAATTCATTAAGAGCATATTAGACAAGATATATTGGGGCTCAGGCGTCTTTCTCCCTCCCCACACAGTTCTATCTCTATATGACTGTATGTGAGAAGACTATAGAATTAAAAGGTAGGAGACCTTAACTGTAGTCCCAGCTCAGACACTTAGGGGTCATGTTTCCTTAGGCAAGTAAATAAACGTTGCATTGCTGTGTCTTACAAATAAATTAATTTAGATGATCTCTAATTACTGTCATCTCTAATTATTGTCAGCTCTATTTCTTGGTTACCTGATCCTTGAAGATTTGTTACACAATCATATTGTCGATTTCTGAGAATTAATTTAGTAAGTAAGAAATGAAAATGAATCATCAACTGAACTTGAGAAAAAAAAGTGATTCTCAATGAAGTTGGTTTGGAACTGGTCATATATATATTTGCTATCTACCTGAGGCAGCAAGTATCTTAATGATTCATTTATTCATCCCCAAAAAAGCATTTCTTAAATACTTGTCTTGAGGTTTAGGGGTGCTCAGGACCCCAAAATACTAACATGCCAGGTCCTGCTTGAATGAATTTGGCCTAAGTCTTCTATCAGCCAAAGAAAAACAAAGTTTATTAAAGATTCACCACACTGGGCTCCTTAAGGAGCCTGAGCATTTGTATCGCTAACTCCAGTGGGCCAGATTGAATCTGAGCTAGATTAAAACTGAACTAGATGGAATCTGAGCAGGTTTATGGAGACAAGATAAATCTTATACATAGAAAGACTGTGGGAGGGATCTAGGGGTGATGGTCAAGTAGTCTGGGGTGACTGGAGGAGGGGTTTAGGGAGGGTTTTGATGGAAGTGGCAAGTAGCTGAGGTAATTAGAGGTCAGATAGAAAATGGGATTAAGGGTAGGAAGCACCAGGAGATAACAGACAATGGAGGGATAGGCTTAGGTTTAAAGGTAACAGAGATTTGGGCCTAGCATTAATGGAAGGTTTATAGCCCCAGGGGAACTCAGGTGGAAAAACTCAAGGAGAGTTCAAGGGGGTTCCCAGAGCCTATACTCCATCCTAGTAAATTCAAAGCACCTATTAGAAAAGAGGAATACAAAGACAATTAAAAAAACAAACAAACTGTCTTTATCCCAAAGGCATTCTACTGAAAGAAGACAACATTTAGATAAATACAATACAATTTGAGAAGGGAGCCAGAGCCTTGACAGCTCAAGAAAGGTTTCCTGTAGGAGGTGGCAATGATAGGGTCATGGGACCTAAACCCCTAAAAGGAAAGGACCTTGTCTTTGGGATCTGGACCCCTAAAAAGCCCTTGAAGTTTCCCACACATTTCAGCAGCCTAGATCCCTGGTGTTCCGCCCATCCCAGTCAATACTCCTTTTAGCTGCTCTTTCACTGGAGCTCTTACCACTTAATTCCTTCCTACCCCTGGCCTCACTCCGGGCTACTTGCTGTCCAGATTTTCTCAGTTTTTTTCTATATGAAAATATCAGTCCCATCCTCATCAAATGCTCAGATTCAGAGTTCCTATTACCAGTAGATTGCAACCTCACTGGAGCCTTGAAGAAAGTTAAGGATCCTAAGAGGCAGAAGTGAGGATGTAATTAATTTCAGGCATATGGAACAGCTGGGGCAAAGGTGAAGAGGTGGTAAATGGAACAGCTATCTGGGGAACAGTGAAGGAAGTTAGTTTGGCTGATAATGACTAATATGGAGTTGAATTGTAGAATTTGACAAAGCACTTTCCTGACAGTAACTCTGTATTGTACATGGATTATGATTCCTATATGATAAGGGAGGAAAATAAAGTAAATCTCAGAGTGGTTAATTCTTTTGCCCAAGGTCACACAGCTAATGAAATGCGGAAGTGCTTCATCACAGGTCTCCTGACATTATTAGGTCCAGTGAGCTTTCTATTAGAGATTTCCACTTTTCTGATATTTAAGATAATATCATTAGACTGAAGAACAAAAGGAAAGAGAAACCAAATGAAGATCAGATGTTGCCTAAGGCTCCTTTTGGCTTTTTCATAATGATTCTATTGATGTAGAAAAGATAAAATAAGAATTACTTCTTTAAACTCTGGTAGGCAGGTGACTTTGCTTCTCAAAATGAGGAAACTAAAAAGACCTTTCTGAATCAAAAGATAAGTGATCATAAAATCCAGAGGGAACCACCCTGCTCCCCACCAGGTGTTGAAATCCTTAGAAAGGAGTAGGTTTTTAAGGACACATGACCCACTGTATCGATGAAGGGAAGTGAGGCAGCAGTGAGAACCTTGTGGGTTTGAAGGTCCCGGAGTGGGAGGTCAGTGGATTTTACAGAAAAGTTGTAAGAAGACTGCTCAGGATGGGGAAGGAAGCAAGGAGACCAAAGAAAACCAGGGGATAGATGAAAGGAAGTTCATAGACTTTAGGTCTGAAAGGGATATCTGGAGTCATTCAGAGGTTATCTAGCCCAATCCCCCCTCATTTTACAGATGATGAAACAGAGGCCCAGAGAATTTAAGAAATTTGCCCACAGTCACACAGCAGAGGTATGATTGGAAACCAGGTCCTCTGATACCTGGTAGCTATAATTCCATTGTAGTTAGCTGCCTTGGGAGAAAGATTTCTATTTTGGTGATCATCCCATGTGTTTTTATTCACAAATTTCATTTATTATTTTTATTAGTGGTAGCAATTATCTCTAATAAGTAATAGCATTAATGATGGTACCTTATATTTATATAGCACTTTAGTGGTTTTTAAGTGCTTTTGCTTAAATTTTCTTGGTTGATCCTCTGTGAGTTAGGTTAGGGCAAAGAAAGTGTGTGAGGAAAGCACCGCTGTGCTCAGAAATTGTACAGTGGAACAATGACATCAAACCCTTTGGACTCTAAAGAAATGTGACTTACCCTTTGGAAAGGTCTTTTCGGTGTCTGGTTGGGTAAGAAAAAAGTCCCATCTCTGGGATAGTACTATATGTGTAGGTACCAGTTCCGACCACATGCCTCCTCCCTCCTGCCACGACTTTTCCAGGAAGTACCTAGGGGTCAGGGCAAAAGAATAGATAAGGCGATTTCATTCACAGATGTGTTTCTGGTTTCTCCCAAGAGCTCAAAGTACTCTCCACCCTTAGGGTCAGTGCTCAGAGCCTCTGAAACTTATGACTGAATGTGCCTGGCAGAAGAGAACCACATCAGTTTCTTATCCTTATTTGGTACCTGAAAAGTCACCTACCATTCATAGAGAAGTGCTTAACAAATACTTACCATAGACTATTAAAGCTGCATGAGCCTTCATAAGTCACCTGGTCCAAACCACATTTTATAGATCAATCAAGCAAGCAATAAATATTTATTAAGCACCTACTATGTGCTACAGTGATGGGGTCCTTGTGATGTATATATGTCTGTAGTATCAATCTGTAACATCAGTTTGTAAATGGGGTGCTTTGGGATCTATGTCTGTAAAATCAATTTGTAAAACCAGTCTGTACAATCACATTTCCACCACCCCTAGCCTCAGAGCATTGACTCTTCCCCTTCCCCCTTCCAGCAACTCTGCCCAGCAACAACTCATGACCTGTTTATCTCTGCTTGAAACAATAAGTTATGTAAATGTTATCTCCCTTAGTTAGAGTGGCCAGCCCTACCATAAATTCTTCAATACCTTATCTATAGGGTAACTCCTTAGTCAATTATATACCCACACTGTCTCAGATGACCTTGGTGGGTGGCAGACTGGGCACTCTTTAGTGACGTGTCAGGCCTAAAACCACACCTCCAGTTAGCCCCCCTTGAGCTATTTCCCAGTGAATCATGGGCAATACACCTGGGCAGTTGATATTAAAAGTGCATGGTCCTTTGAGCACTGACCACTCCTTAACTCCTCCCTGATCCCACCCTTACTCACCTAGTTAGCATAATTGACACCTTAAAACTATGCCTGTGGTCTCTGCAAGTTTGCAGGTTCCATAAGAATCTAGCCCGCTGTCCTTGTGCAGCGTAGCAATAAACTTTACAATTTCGGCTTCAAAGTTTGCTTGAGCCTGGTGACTTCCTTCCAGATTGGATGCCAGGGTGGGTCCCTGGCAGAACCACTTACCCTCCCCCCTCACTATCACCCTTCCCTCTTCAACAGGGCCTAGACACAGTGCTAAAGTGCTGGAGATTGGGGGAAAAAAAAGACTAAAGATAGTCTCTACCCCTCAAGAAGCTTCCACTCTAATGATTAGAATCATAGATTTAGATGTGGAATATACCTTGGAGGTTATCTAGCACAACCCTACTCATTTTACAGATGAGACATCTGAGATCCAGAGAAGTAAATTAGCTTGCTGTTAGTAAGTAGCAGAACCAGGATTCAAATCTAGATTTCCTGACTAAATTCAACAATGCCACCCTGTGCCACCTCCCCTCAGTCTTCCTTTGTTTTTAAAATTTATTTTTTAAAATGTTCTATTTTTATTGATGTGTTTTACTTTTATACTACATTCCTTTTTTAATCTGTTCTTCTGTGTCTTCTAAGGTATATTCTACTTCTAAATCTTTGATTCATTATAATCATTAGATGGTAAAGCTCCTTGATGGCAGGGTCTGTCATCTTTCTACTTTTTTTTTTTTATCCAGCACTTAACCACAGTGCTTAGGGCCGTTAGCACATAGTAGGCACTTAATAAATGTTTGTTGATTGTTTGCTTGATCTGTAAAATACAGAGGTTGGATCAGGTGACTTATGAAGGTCCTCACACTTTTAATAGTCTGTGATAAGTGTTTGTCCTGCCCAGAGAGCCATTCCTGTAACAAAGATTAAGAAAGAGGAAAGAAAAACAGCTCATCAGAATAACCAGTGCATAGGACAGGACATGGTACAGTGGAAAGCATGTTGGGTTGTGGAGTCTGAGGAATTCTATTAAAACCCAGACCTGGTTCAAATCCCAACCCTCCTCCATGTAGGCCTGAAGCAAGTCAATTTACCTCTCAGTTTCCTCATGTGTAAAATTAGGGAGCTGTGCTGGATGGCCTCTAGGGCATATTCCACCTCTGAATCTATGATTCTATATTGAACCATGCTAGCTAACAGTATATGTAATGTTCTACTTCTGTAGCTCATCACTGTAGGGAAGTACATTTTCTTTCTTTTTTTTTTTGGAGTGGGGTGGGGGGAAGCTTTGGGGCTAAGTGACTTGCCCAAGATCATGACTAGTACGCATCAAGTGACTGAGGCCAAATTTGAACTCAGATCCTCCTGTCTCCAGAGCGGGTGCTCTATTCATTGTGCTACCTAGCTGCCCCTGGGAAGTGCATTTTCTCATCTGTACAAGCTATTTGTACAAGTATGTCATTATACTTATAAAATATTCAGTTCATTTTTTAAAAGTTCACACTATTGTAAATTACTGTATTGTTTTGATTCTTCTTCACTTTGCGCTAGTTCATATCTTTCATTGCTTCTCTGAATTCTTCATGTGTCATCTATTTGAATACAAATTTTGATCAATATCTTTTATTTGTTCTTTCAGTCATGTCCAACTCTGTGAACTATGAACAAGGTTTTCTTGGCAAAGGCACTGGAGAGTTTGCCATTTTCTTCTCCAGCAGGTCCCTATTTGACAGTTGAGAAACTGAGGCAAATAGGAGTTAAGCCACTTACTTGCCTGGGGACATAGAGTTAGTAAGTGTTTGTACCCAGGTCTTTTCTGTCCCCACCTTTAATTTTTACATTGCCTATTTGTCCCCCCTATATTCCTCCTCTTCTTTTTCTCCCAGAGAGCTATCCTTTTTAACAAAACCTTTTAAAAGATAAGAGGAAGAAAATTAAAAATCAGCCAAATCGATCAATACACAAAAAAATCTGACAGCTTAAATGATATTCCACTACATGCATGAATCCTTACCTGGGCAAAGGAGAGGGGCAAGGCATTCTCTCATATCTCTTCTTTTGGGGCCAATCTTATCTTAATGGTGTTCTCATGATTGTTCTTTCTAGTCTATATTTTCTTGGCTCTGGTTACTCCACTTTGCATAAGTTCATAGAAGGCCTTCCATGTTTCTCTGTATTTACAGTCATGTTCCCCATTTTTATAGCATGGTAATATTCCATTACTTTCATGCACCCAACTTGCTTAGCCATTCTCCAAAGAGCATCTTTTATTAGCATCTTGTTTCTCATTTTTGCTACCACAAAAAGTGCTTTTATACATATTTTGACATAATGAGATGTTTTCCTTCTACTGTCTTTGACTTCCTTGGGGTATAGACCTACTAGGAGGAGTTTTGAGCCAAAAAGGTATGTCTATTTTAGTCACTTTCTTAGCATAATTCCAAAGTGTGCCTATCTTTTCACAGGCCCTCCATCACTAATTTATATCTTTTACCATGTTTGACAATTTGTTGAGTGTGAAATTAAAAATGTGGGTTGTTCTGATTGCATTTCTCTTAATGTTAGTGATCTAGAATAATTTTTCATCTTGTTAATAGTTTGCAACTGTTTTTTGGAGAACTGACTGTTCTCAGTATTTTTGGGGAGCACTTTTAGGAAGTATACCTGGTACCTTTTTACCCATTCTGTGATGGCTGACGATGAGACAAGTGAAGCCCCCCTATGTCTGGGCCTCACAGTCAGCATTAAGTGAACCTCAGCATGTGGATTTCCCCATATGCAGAAGGGAATCCCGACAAGTTTATCTCTCCTTTAAGTGTGACATGAACTAAAAATATGATACGGATATCATGACATTAAGGGGGTTTCCACGTACTTTTCTTTCACTTGTTCCCATAAGTCAAATCCTTAGTCATTTTGATCAGTGGAAATGCCCACCTGT